>CM076184.1:1981097-2201021 GCA_038277355.1 Encarsia formosa
ACCCTGCCAAATCTGAACAAATTGTCAAGTTGGTTAATGATAGACAAAGATTTTTTATTATTAATAAAGGTTGCTTAAGTTTGCCAAATCTTGTAAAAATTAAAAAAAAAATATTAAGAAATTTTAAGCTTTGATTATCTTTGCTAATGTCGGAAGTGACTTTAAGAAATTTTGAAAAAATTCTGATTTTATAAATTTTTTAAAAAATTTTCTTGATACCTTTGGCCCGAAGATCTCAAATTATTAAGACTCGGCAAAGTTTGGCAAGATGGTTAAGGTTCATCCATAAAGTCCATTTTCGGTCGGGCTTTTAGAAAAAAAACATTTAAATAGATCACAGCATCACAAAAAATAAAATAACTAATAAGTTAAAAAACTAGTGTTTTACAATTTTATGAGCTTTTTTTTTATCTGCGAGTTTAAGTTGAAGTACTCATGTTGAAAATTACGTAGTATGAGCATTATTTATGTAAATATAAACAATTTTTCTAGAACAGTTAATAAATCTATGAATTTTAGAAACATATATTTTTTTTTTAATTTAATTTTTATAACATCAATCAAATAATTTTATTGAAAAAATTAATGTTTATTTAAAAAATTATTTTCTTTTTGTTTTTATTTATTTCGAAAATAAATTCATTTGTTCCGAATACCTGACATCATTTTTCAAATATTTTAAATACTGTCTTTTTGATGTAGTTTTTAAAAATAAGGATTTAATTAAAAAAAAAAAATTAATTCAAAGATGTCGTCTAGTATGAAGCAATATATATATTAAAAGTTAAAATAAAAACAGAAGTGTGTAGATAATGTAAATATACTCCCTTTTATAAACATATACTTTTTTTTACACACTTGGCACGTTTTGAAATTTTTCAGCAGAAAAAAAAGGTCATCAGAAATAAATCACCCAAAATTATTGAAAAAGTCTTAATCAATCTAAGAGCGTTAATAAAATAAATAAATTTTGAAGAAAAAATTTATTTATACAAGAATTTTTCAAATAACCAGAAAATTTTTTTGATTTACTTAAAAAAGTCAAATTTTAGTTAAAAGTTACTACTTTATAAAAAAACTTTGATGAGAAATAGTTTCAAAATATGTATAATAACGAACCAGAGTTTTACATTTTTTCAAAGAAAATAGTATAAAGTAAATTCTGTAGAACAATAATTGTTTCGACATAAATAAATGGAGAAATAATGAAATTTGAATTATAACAATACTTATTTATTATTTACAGCTAGCTAGTTTGAGTCGTAATCTTAATATGGTATCAATAAAAATGACTTATACCGTCTTACAATTCATGATTTATCATTTGTAAACTAATATTGAATTCATTGATTAAGCTCTTGAGTCATTCTAAAAGAATATTTTACAATTTTAAAAGATGTTTTAAAAAATCTCAACTAAAATTTAAACAGATTTATCTCAACATAATTTATGGTACCTACTCATTTTGATGTATATTTTACGATTTCAATATAATTAATGAGCGCCATATAACTATACTTCAATGCCTTTAACATTACAATATAAATTAAAATTTGTTTCACCTAGTAACTTGATTAACTTGATGATTCGATGGGGGAGTCTGTACAAATGTAGAATCTGGTTAAAGCAAAATTTATTTAACTAACGCTCGAACCCGTTAGTTGCGATGCCAATTTCGACGATATACTAGCTTTTGGTTCAATTTCGTCCCTCGAGTCATCCGGCATAACTTTGTCAGCAACGTGTTTGTATATTAAACCATCATTTCCAACATAAAAGGTTGAGTAGCCATCAACCCAACTGAAATATTATTTTTAACTTAAAAACCTGACTTTTTACAATAACTTCAAGAATAAGTTTGATGAGTTACCTTTCGCACTCTTTTAAAGCCTCTTTTATTTTCCAAACTTTGAATCTCCAGAATGTAAATAAAATTCTTATGTTGGTGATACCGTTGATCCGCCATCGTACTCGAATCGTATTGTCGTGAGTATGCATTGTTATTTTGAGTATTTCTAACTTGACATAAGCATACTTGATATGCCCATAAATTCTCAAAAAGCTTAACTGTTTGACATAAGGATATATACCTCTGCAAGTATAAAAATGTTTATTAAGAAAAATACATTATTTTATTTTTTACAATTCTGAATTGTTAACTCACTTGAGTGTAGTCCCTCTAATATTATTTACAAATTCTACATCCGGATGATAGATACTGTAATCCATTGTTTTAACGAAAAGTTTTGGTAGCTAAAATTAAAAATTAAAGAGTATTTTTAATAAAAATTTATCATAATTTATACAATTTTATAACTAATTATTAAGTGACTTACATCCAAACTCAATGTATTGTAAATGTGCTCAAGATCATCAGGAGATAATTTTTTATCTGGTTTTGGTGATGCTGTGCTTGGTGATGTAGATTCTTTTGTCTGTTCTTTGACAGCTGAAGCACTTTTAGTACTAAATGCAACTTTGGATTCATCTTTGGTAAGCGCATCTAAGACTTCAAAGTTTGTTTTGCTGTTAAAGTAACCCAAACCATTATCTGAACCAATAACATGAACCTGATTTTTATACAAGTTTGAGTTATCCGAATTCAAGAAACCATTTTTTGTTGAATTCAAAAATGGTACATGAATTATATCATGAGAAAGTGAATCCTTATCATCATTGTATATGTAAGTCTTCTTTGCAGGGTTATCATTGTAAGAAATATAATCATTATCTAATTGATTGATATCACAGTAAGAATTAATCTGTGAATGTGCACCGTGAGTAGCTTTGTGTGATTCATCTCTGGCATCAAGGGGAGCCAGTGGCACATTGGGACCCAAAAACTGTAACAAAATTTGCAACTCAATAACGCCAAATTATGTAATTTGGTTAATAAACTTTTTTTCAACTAAGTTAAAAAAAAAAAAAAATCCAAACTTTGGAAACATCTCAGTTTTATTATGTAAGAGAAAAAAAAAATTCGATTTTGAAGTACGTTTAAAAATCAATGAACGAACTTATCACGTGAGATTGGTGTTTTTTTTTGGGTAAAGACGTTGTGGTAAAATAAAAACATTAGGAGTCATACCTCGTTCAGAAAGGGTGAATTAGCAGGTAGATTCACGTGCTTAGGCTGCAATTGCCGGCTGTTAAATCGTCTGACAACACATCCTTGGGCACTGGCTACAAACGTGGGGACATATTTGGTACCGCTCGAAAAACTTCTCACGCAAAGGGACATCTTTTATCCGACTCTACGACGGCTTGGAAATTATTTGACTTTACCGGCGTCGAGCTACCGAACAAAAGGACGTTTCGGATTTCTCGAATTATCGCTTTATTATGTTCGTTATTACGTTACTATTTTTGTACATAAAAAATAGCTGGCCAGCAGCAGCACCATCACTAGCGGTCGAAATTACCAAACTGGCAAACTGCAGAAGAAAAGGCGTAGTTTTTAGAGGTTATGACGACCGAAGATGCACGCATGCGCCGGTGGGTTAGACCAAAATTTAAAATTTTAGTGCGATCAGTTCTTATTAGAGGAGGAGTATAATGATTCATTAAAAAAGAAAATTGTGATATGAATTGACTGTGTTTTTAAGTGTTGCTACATTTCTTACATTAAATTTGCTTTGAATTTTCAAATCAATTCTCAAAAATTTGTAAAAAATAAATAAATAATTGATCGTTTGCATATGAATATGAAACTACTAAATATAAATTTGAAAATAAGTTTTTAAAATATAAAATAAATTGATTGGAAGGTTTCAATATTCAATAAAATAATAACAAATTCAATATACTTTATTTCATAAAATTTTTTTAATCACATATCATACTTTTATTATAATAAACGTATATTTATTCTTGTTACAAGTATTTTTCACATTATCATAGTAATCATTATTATGATAACCAATAAACAACAAGTAATAAAAATAATTATCTTCGTAATATCTGTAAACTCTAGACGTTTGCTAACAGATCCATTCATAATCATTTTGGCGCTTCCGTATTGCCCATCATAAGAGTACTTAAAAAATATTATTTATCTTAAAATATAGTGTAAAATTATTATTTCTTCAAGTATTCATTAAAATTTAATCGATAAATTTCCTCAACAATACATTCAAGACCGTGACCGTGACAACAATTATGATATCGGTAGTTTTTTTAATATCGTTGTACAGTTATGTCCTAATGCGAGGATTTCATTAAATATCTAGTCGAACGCGGCAGCAGTCGGTGCCACTTCGAGTAACATCTGAAGAAAAGCATTCACTCCCTCTGTCAACAAAAAAAAAATCAAAATTAACAAATTATCTATTTTAAAATGCATTATTAAATTTTTTTTTTTTTTCTCCGGAGAGATGATTTAAAAGCAAAGTGCGGGATTTGAACCAATGACAGTTGAGACATTATTCCGATACTCTGTCGTCTGAGCTACTTGCTCACACTATTTCGTTATTGTATACTCCACACTTAGCTCAAGTTATGTCAATAAATTATAAATTTTTTTTTTTCAAATTTTTTTATTGAATTTATTTATTTTTGTAAAATAGCACCAAAGGAGAAAATACTTACATATATAATGTAAAATAAAAAGAAATTAAATTTTAATAATTTTTTAAACGATCAATTATCTCTAAGATGATCCGGTTTTTTTTTATGATCTCTAAAATTGAGTCCCCATAATGTATAACGATATATTAAAATTGTTTTTGCGTTGAACACAATTGATTTTTTATCAAACTCATCAGTTTAAAAATTTTGTTTGTTTTTATAATCCTTTTTTCAGACAAAAAATCTAATTTTTAAGTTATTTTTTTCCGCATGATCGATTAAAAAAAAAAAATAAAAATTTTGTTTGATTATTATAAAACTCACCCATGAACTTTGGAACGTATCTGTATTTGACAAAAGGTAAATAAAATAGCATCCCCGCAGCAATGAATCCAGCCGCGTACAAGTACTCGATCTGCGGATTGTCCACAATGGGCGCAACTATCAGGTAGATCGAGATCATCAGCACGAGAATGGGTATGACCAGTGGGCACCTGTAGGGCCGGGGGTGGTTGGGCCGGGTCCTTCTCATGACCAGTAGGGCCAGCATGGCACCGCCGTAGAATATCCAGGCGGTGAACGAGAAGAAGTCGATGAGGGAGTCTATGCTCCCCGACAGCACCATGGCTCCCGCCACCAGAGAGTGGAATATCAGCCCGGGGGCCGGGGTGAACCTGCGGACGTGGACGTAGCTTAGGCAGTCCATCAGGTGGCCCTCCCGCGAGGCCGCGAAGCACAGACGGCCCGCCGCGAAGAGCGTTCCGTTGGCCGACCCGAAGGTGCTCACAGCTACGGACAGGGGCATCAGCCAGGCCAGGACGCCGAGTATTCTGTTCCCGAAAGTCTAAGAAGTCACAAAAATCAGAGGTCTTAGTGTTTTGTAGGAATTGGCCAGTAGGTGTGGTTCATAGTCCAAGGGGTCGGACACTTTTCTCAACAACAAAATTATCCCAATTTTTTTTTTTTACTAATTAAATTGAATTGTCCGACGATTTGTTGACATTAAAAGGACAATCTTTTGAAGGCAAAAATTTATTTACGTATAAAAACGCAAGCAAACGAAATTTTATGAAGTCATAACAGTAGTTTGACAAATAAAATTGAATTTTTTTTTTTTTTTATTTAGGCGTACTCAAACCTCTAAGGTTTACACGGCCATTAAAATTGAATTTAATAGTAAATATATATATATATATATATATTGCACATCATTGTAGAGTAATAAAAAAAATGCAAAAGCGTATTTTAAGTTCTTACGATGAGTGCAAGTCAAAAACTCACACACAACTAATTGGATTTTTTAAGTGCCTGACCCCTTGGATTTATCTCTACGTGTGGGGTGAGGTTTTCGGTCCTTAAGAAAAGGCTGAATTTTTTTTTTTTTTTTTTTGAAATTTATAGTTAATACTTAATAACTTATTAAAAAAGACTTCGGAAAAGACTGAACGGTTTTAAATTTATTTATTACACTATTATAATCGAGATCTATTAAAAATCAAACTTTTTTTCAAATAAATAAATTAATAAATGCTATTCCCGATAATCTTTAATTGATTTTTTATTTGGTTAAAAAATAATCAATCGGTAAAAGTAAATTATCATTGCTTAAAAATTAGAGAGTGCTTTCATACAAATTTAATTAAAATTTAATTGAAATGTACATTTAATCGATAATGTACATTTCCATACATTAAAAATTTTGAACTCAAAAACCTAAATTTTGAATTTTATTTCCTCAACTATTCAAAGTGACATTTTATTAAAAAAAAAAAAATTGAAAAAAAAATGTCATTAGTGGTATTATGAAGGTTGCGATTAATTATTTCCGATCGATTGTCGAGCATGTTTGTTAATTTAACTGAGCTCGTGCTTTTAATCCGACTTATCGGACATCTCATTAATTACCCTATACACACTGTGTACCGAAAGCAAATTAAACGTCGAGCTTTCAGATGATATCGTTACCCACGAAAATCATATCCAATCCAGTCTTTTCCAAATAAAATTCAAGTTCACTCATTTTCGTACAAAAAGCAAGGCAATGTCAGAGAAAAATAAAGTGTAGCAATCAATGTACGGAGTATTTAAAGATAATGATCACTTAGGAGCTATAAAAAATAATAAAAAAAAAAAATTGTAGTGTTTCCCATGTCGCCACAAAACAATAGTCAAACTTACTTGTCATCTACCATTTCCTTCAAGTTAATTAGAAAACGATAGTTGTACCCAAGTATCGTTCAAATGGTATCTACTCGAAAAAAAACACTGTCGCTTAGTTCTGATTTTAGCTAGAAATATCTGTCTCTCTCTCTTTTTTACATTTCTTTTGCATATTTTACGACAAATAAATATAATCAAACTGTAATAATTTTTCAGACAGTTCTAGCTATTGATATAGCAATTTTTAAAACTAGATAAATTTTAATTCAATAATTTAAATTACTTGAAAAAGTTTAAAACAAAATTTTACATCTTAACTTTAACAATGACAAGAGAAAAAAAAAGTATACAAACCACTGTTCGAATAAAAAAAAAGATGATGAAATTTCAAGTAAAAGAAACCAGTTATCTTACCACAGCCACAGCCTCGCTGTCGATCATCTCCAGGGGCGACATGACCGCCAGGTAGGACACGTTTATCAGTGCGTAGCACAGTGTAACCAGCGGAATCCCGATCATGATCGACCTGGGTAGGTTCTTCGAGGGATTCTTGATCTCCTCGGTCACGTAGTTGAGGTTGTTCCAGCCGTCGTAGGCCCAGAGCCCAGTGTAGAAAGCCGTGGCGAGCTTTCCGATGTTGAAAACCGATAAAGTCTGGTCGTCCATCCCCGAGTATATGCTCTCGAAGGGGTTCCTCAAATGCTGGGTGTTGCCCTGGAGGAGCTTGTACGAGCCCCCGGCTACGATCACCAGGATGGCTATGAGCTTGCCAGCGGTGAAGGCGTTCTGGACCCCGGTCGCGAGGTTGACGCTGTAGCAGTTCACCAGGAGTATGAGGACTATGGCCAGGAGGGCGACCAGTTTGACCACCTCCTGGGGCGGGTCGCACTCGGAGGCGAAAGCCTCAACCGCATACTGGGCGAAGGAGAGGCAGATTATCGCCATCTGGGAGGGTTTGAGGACCAGGGTCGAGGTCCAGGAGAAGAGGAAGGCTGGGGGGGCACCGAAGGCGTCCATGAAGTAGGCGTACTCGGCCCCGCTGCTCGTGTTCATGGTGCCCAGTTCGGCATAGGCCAGGGCACCGCACAGGCTCAGCAAGCCGCAGCCCGTCCACACGACGAAACTCATGCCCACGCTACCGGTTCTTGTCTGGAAGTAAAATGAAAAAAATAAATGAAGGAGGAATTTACGATGGAGTTTTTTTGGACATTTAGTTACAAAATAATTGATAGGAGGGCTCAAGCGAAATTTTAGTCCGATAGACCTGAAAACTTCGTGTAATGGACAATTGAAAGATAATTATTTGCCTTTAAGACTGGGCCTGAAAGCTTGGTATATAATGTCCGATTAAAAGATCAAAATTTTTTAAAGCTTTTAGAGCTTTCAAGGCTGGGCCCGAAAATATTTAAAAATTTTTTAAATTAACAATTCTGAAATTCTTTAAAGTTTTAATTTTTTTTTTTTTTTTCACTATTTCGTTATCTTAAATAATTTTTCGGGCTGATCTAAAATTTTTCTTGGGCATAATCAACTCCTTAAAATAAACACTTTTTCATATTTCAGTGCGTAATTATTGAAAAAAAAATGGACTTGTCAGATTTTGTAACTAAATGCTTCAAATAGTTTTTTCATTGAATTGATTCTGTGACTTCTGGGAAACCTACATAACTTCAATTGTCATGTTTTTAAGAAAATTGTAAGTTTTCTACTCACAAACATTACAAAAAAGTTTTAATTAATAACTAAGAAAAAAAAAAATTTTTCCTCAAAGTTACAAGAGATTTGATTGTAACAAAAATGTAGTTTTCAGCGGTAGTATCTTGCAACTTTGTTATTTGGTTTAAAAATTCGAATGTTTTACTTATGTAAGTTTCAGGAAGCCACAAAATTTCAGCACAAAAAAAAATAGTATGATTACTTTTGAGATTAATCAAGAGTTAGAAATGTGTAATGTAAAACAAAACATTTTTGTACGAAAACCAAATGTATTATTTGAAGATTACTTATTTACTTTTTAACAAGTGATGAACAAATAATTAAATTTGCTTTTCTACAAATTAAAAACAATATGAAAAATAAAAACAAAATATTTTGATTGATCGTGAGCGTTATGTTACGCGATTAAATTTCCAATGCAATTCCAGGCTCGTGACGCAGTATTTATCAAGCATAATGACAATTTAAATTATTCATATAATATTCCAAACAAAAATTTTGAATCGAACTACATGCAAATTGTTTTTCAAAAATTACTCAAGTTCTAGTGAGTCTAAATCAATTTAAATAACAGTATTTTTATTTATAAAAACAAAGTATTTTTATAATGGATTCAGTTTGTGTAAAATTTGATTTTGATTTGATGAACAATGTGGAAGTAAAGCACTCGTGATGTAACTTCAATGACTTGCACTACGATTACTGGCAAAAGTTACTATTGATTTATTATCAAATCAATTTTCAATTTTGAAATATAGACAATATAGACAAAATTTCAATTTTGAAATTTTTTTAACTCTTGCAAATTAAAAACTACATCAGCCTGAATATCAACGAAACATACCTTCTCACTTTTATTTAACGAGTACGAGGAAAAATAAAATAATGTGTTAGTAAAATCATCACATGTTTTTACGCATAGACTTGTTTTTTAAAAAATGCCAATTTGTTCAGTCAACTCAAGTATAGTATAAAAATTCAATACAACCAATACTTTCCAAAAACTGAAAATTAAGTAAAAATGTCCCTGCGAGAAATTTCCGCCAGAATATTGCCAGACAGTGGGCAGATTTAGCGAAATTGGGCAGAAATTTAGTAGGGTTAATCGCCAGATTCTTGACAGAAGGCCAATGCTTTACGCATAGGGATTCTGGCGAGCTATGTGACACACGTGTGGCATACGTGTGTCACACGTACAATGGACTTGAACAAATTTTTTTTCTTTTGCTAAATATTGTAACACCTATAGAGTCAGGGCGGAGACCTAGTGCATAGGATAGCGATTACAACCTGGACATGATTTCCCCAGGAAGTTTTGACCTCGGAGGGGCCAGGGCAGATACCTGGTGCAGCTGGTGATACTGACGCCTTGGAGATGATTTCCCCAGGAAGTTTTGACTCCGGAGGGGCCAGGGCGGATACCTGGTGCACCTGGTGATATTGACGCCTTGGAGATGATTTCCCCAGGAAGTTTGGACTCCGGAGGGGTCAGGCTGAACACCTGGTGCACCTGGTATTAATTACGCCTTGGAGATGATTTCCCCAGGAAGTTAGGACTCCGGGGGGGTCAGGGCGGACACCTGGTGCACCTGATGATACTTACGCCTTGGAGATGATTTCCTCAGGAAGTTTGGACTCCGGAGGGGCCAGGGCGGATACCTGGTGCACCTGGTAATACTTACGCCTTGGAGATAATTTCCCCAGGAAGTTTGGACTCCGGAGAGGTCAGGCTGTACACCTGGTGCACCTGGTGATACTTACGCCTCGGAGATGATTTCCTCAGGAAGTTTGGACTCCGGAGGGGTTAGGGCGTACACCCGGTGCACCTGGTGATACTTACGCCTTGGAGATGATTTTCCCAGAAAGTTTTGATCCCAGTGGGTTCACATCATCAAGTTTACTATTAGGATAGCATCTTCAGAGTTGGGTTATTACCGGGTACACCAAGTATTTTCCCTGGCCCATCCAGGGTCAAAATTTCTTGATAAAATCATCTCCAAGGCGTAAGTATCACCAGGGGCACCAGGTGTCCGCCCTGGCCCCTCCGGGGTCCAGACTTCCTGAGGAAATCATCTCCAAGGCGTAAGTATCACCAGGTGCACCAGGTATCCGCCCTGGCCTTCTGGGGAAATTATCTCCAAGGCGTAAGTATTACCAGGTGCACCAGGTATCCGCCCTGGCCCCTCCGGAGTCAAAACTTCTAAGGGGAATCATCTCCAAGGCGTAAGTATCACCAGGTGCACCAGGTGTCCGCCCTGACCCCTCCGGAGTCGAAACTTCCTGGGAAAATCATCTCCAAGGCGTAAATATCACCAGGTGCACCAGGTGTTCAGCCTGACCCCTCCGGAGTCCAAACTTCCTGGGGAAATCATCTCCAAGGTTTCAGTATAACCAGGTGCACCAGGTATCTGCCCTGGCCCCTCCGAGGTCCAAACTTCCTGAGGAAATCATCTCCCTGGCGTAAGTATCACCAGGTGCACCAGGTATACGCCCTGGCCTCTCCGGAGTCAAAACTTCCTGGGGAAATCATCTCCAGGTTGTAATCGCTATCCTATGCGCTAGGTCACTGCCCTGACTCCATAGGTGTTAAAATATTTAGCAAAAGAAAAAAAATTTGTTCAAGTCCATTGTACGTGTGGCTATACAGCAGGGAGAGGTTAGGATTTTCAAACAGCAAGCATAATTCATCGATTAAAAATTAAAATTATATTGCTATAAAATTATTTGATTATTTTTTATCAATTTTGTAACATCGGAGCTGCATGCTGCTGCTCCGATTTGTAAACTAACCTCTCATCAACGCATCTAGGTACATTTACACATATGTATATATATAGACATATACATAAAATAATAAGCTTGACAGAATTTTCTGCCCACTATCTGGCGAGCACCCCAGACGTTCTGTTGAAACTTCTAGCAGGGGTATGTAAAATTGAAATTTTAATGATTAGTATTAAAATATTTCTATTTACGAATATTAGTTTTAAAAAATTAATTCAAAAATAATTTTTTATTATTTGAAATATAAAACAAATAACTACACGTGATTTTTTATACTTTTATTGAATATTCCAGGCAAAGGGCATAAATTTAAATCTAAAAACTATTCAAAGAGAAAAGTTTTTATTTTCTGGAATAAAATTTATAGCAAAGGTAAAACATTTTTCTTGTTTTTCCGATAATACAATAACGTGACGCAACAAAAAGTTTCGTTGTTAATGGACCTTTGCTTGTTAACCAGATTCCGAAAAAAAAAGACTTTTATGGTTTTTTCGATTCGTGTGTGGAAAAGAAAGCGCTTTTTCCCGAAACATCCAAACGGAATACAAATTGGCATTTTCCCTTCTGAAGGTCGTCGAAGAGTACACGAGCGGGCGAGTTTGGGGTGAAAACAACTTCACGAAGCTTATCTCCTCGAGAAAATAAATTTTCATAATTTATGGTTTATAGATACAGGCTTGAATATTCGTTTATTTACGATGGCACGTGTCAGAACTTTCCAAACCGAAATTCTTCCGAGCTTTTATGGAGCGTGCGATAAATTTGGCACTTGCGTATACTCTTCGACTTAAGCTAGCTAAGAGACCAAACGAGGCGAGGCTGCCGTTTCAGACTTGCGAGTCGAAAAATTAAGCACCGAATGGAGCGCTAACAATCAAAATTTTGAACGTTTATAGTTGATAATCAAAATAATTTTGAAAATGACGTCGATAATTTTTGAAATGAAAACTTAAATTTTTACTGTCACTGTTTAATATGCTATTTAAAAGTAATATTTTAACTAGTCATTGCATAAAAATTGATTAATCAGCTATTATTAGCGATATGAATAAGTGTTGAATATTTATATGTAATTTACTTCTAAAGTATAAAAAATTCAAAAAACATTAATATATTCTCTTGAGTTTTTAAATTTCAACTTTGAGTCATAAATGAAACAGAGCTTGTTAAGATGATGATATGTTTTATGCTGCTTATTAAAGTAAAGACAGATGAAACTCTTTGATCCGTCTTTCATGTTATAAAGCTTTTTATTTATTTACATACTTATTTTTTTAGTCATAATATGACCACCTTATTTTTAATGAACTAGTTTTTCATTCTTACAGTTTTACGACATAATTTTATTTTATTTCATTTATTAGATGTAACGTTTTTTTTTCATATTTACGTAGTTTGTACTTTTTTCTTTATTACTTTTTTTTTTAATTTTAATTTTGTGTCAAATGAAGCAGAGCTTGCAGAGCTTGCAGAGCCATATATTGTGTTTTATAAAAGTAAAGACTTCAAAAAGATAAAACTCTTTGAAATGTGTTAAATTATTAATTAATTTAAAGAATTAATTACCTTTTATGTTAGAAAGCTTTTTGTTTATTTATTTAGTCATAATATGACTTTCTGAACAGCTTTTTCTTTAATAATTAAACTATTTTTTCATTTTTACATTTTTACAATTTTATGACAATTTTACTTTCATGCATTTAGTATGAATATTTTTTTAACTTTAAAAAAAAAAATGTTCACAAAATAATTTTTTTTTTTAATAGCTAGTTTCTTAATTTTTATGGAGACATAATTGAAACAGAGCTTGCAGGGGCGAGTGATATGTGTTTTATTACAGTAAAGACTTTAACCGTATACTTTGGGAAGCTATTTTTTTAAAGTTAAGTTAATCGACCGACAAGGTTCGCAACGACAGCCTGGGTGCTCATAAAAATATAAAAAAAAAAAGGTATTTGAGTAAAAAAAGGGTTTACCAGGAGACCGGTGGGCGAAACGAAAATTCCGGATCCAATCATGGTGCCGACGATTAGAGCCACCCCACTGACGAGTCCCACCCGTCTCTTGAGGTGAACAGGGTCGTCCTTCTCTGGGTCATGCCCCTCCAGCCCTCGGGTCCCTCCACCTCCGTCTTGGTCGTTCCCCGGGTTGTTCCCCCCCAGGTCCTCCTGCTCCTGCTGCTGCTGCGACCGTTCGACTTGGTACTCTTCCTCCGGGGCTCCGTTCGACGACCAGCAGTTGTTACGCATCCGCAGACGCGGCGTCCTCCTCGAGCCTGTATCATTCTTGATTTCCTGGTTTGACTGTGGTACTCCTGGAAAATCATAAATTTATAATTAATAACTAAAGAAATGAAAATAATAAGTTTTATAATTAATAAAAATAAAAACTACCCAAACTTCCCGAATAGCCCGCTATCTTTTACAATTTCGAGAAATGGTCTCAGTTTTTATCATTTGTTAATTTTTCTATCATCATTTAAGTCCTAAGCTTTTGTTTCTCAAACAGTTTATTTACAAAAGTAAGTGAATTTGGCGAGGAATTTGGTTATTTATTTATTAGCCATTTACTGGCTATTTTATAGACTCGATCTAGAATTTTTCTAACTACTAGACATTTAATGGCTATAATTATTATTTCTTACAAGTAGAAAGAAAAAATATTAATTTTGGTAAGGTTTTTAAATTTTTATTTTGTTAATCTTATTTTAGGATTTTTATGTATATTTTGGAATCTCGTAAGTTTCTAGAAAGTAAAAAATTTTTTGGCAAAAGAATTTTTTTCGTAAATTATTTGACTATCTTGGTAAGAATGCCAAATTACCGTCATTTTTTATGTTTGAATTTCCATTAGTAAAGTTGATGCATAAAAAAAAAATGAAAAATAGTAATGAAATCAACATGAAATATATATAGTAGATGATCAATTAGGTCATCCGATATAATACTTGACTGGAAATCCAAACTCTCGGGTTCGATACCCGTTTGCTTTCCTATACAACCAAATCGAATCAAACTAAAAAAAAAAAAATCTTTGCGTTTTATGGATGGTTTTTTTTTTTTTTTTTTTTTTTTTTAATTTAATTTTAATCTAGATATTTAAAAAATTTTATAAATAACTTATAATAATTAAAAACTTTCTAGGAGAAGTAAACATAGTCCACAATTTTGTGTACTGAATCAATTAATTCAAATTAAAAACCATAACCCAACATTTTTTAACTGTTCATACTTAAATTTTAAAAATAAAAAAGATCTTATAAGCACAACGACAAAAGGATAAAAGCGGATAATCTCGTTTGAGCTGAAAATTTACTTTTACAAGCCAGCGCGATGAGATGAGAGTATCAAGTTTGGCTGTAAAGTCTTCAAGTAAACATTGCACTTTGTTTGAATTTCAATTGTTGGCTTATTGCTGCTTCAACAAACTTTAAAGCACACCAATAACACGCTTCACAAAGCTTTCGCAGATAATCATACAACTTTTCACTTCGAGAAAATCAATAGTTTTATAACTCCAAGAAAAAAAAAGTATTCAGTTGTATTTTTTTTTTTTATTGACGCTCGTCCTTTTTCACAAATAAAGTTTATTACATCTAAATCAGCCAAGCTTACTGTTGGAAAAAGTAAATTACTCTATGATTAAAAGTATTCTTTTGACTAAACTTTTTTACATAAAAACAACTCTAAAACAGTTGAATCTTTCAATCAAGCTTGATATGAAAAAGATTAAAAATTTGAAACTTGATACAACTTTTTTTCCGCTGTCAAAACATCAATACACGTTTTTCGCATTTTTCTTAAAAGTCGTGTACGTGACTTTGACGTGATGGGTTCTCAATCTATAAAAATAATCCAAATTCTTGTAGCACATGACGTCAAGCTTGAAAAATTTTCGAGCTACCATAGAACTTGACAAATAAAAGTGTGAAACGAGTCTGATACTTTATTCAAAGCTCATAAATTTGATTGGATTTCAGTGGCCTATTTTAAAACCTCTCAGACATTCGCATCTGTAAGAGAGACACTGAAGTTTTCTCATTCGTACGAAACTTCGGTAATTCGAACTTTGATGGTTTGAAGTTTATACGCGTAATATTTAGTTTCAAATTAATTTATCAAGGTTTCGTGCTTTCATCACACTACATTTTGAAGTAATTATTTCATTATTATGCAGAGCTTTGAAAGTTAAATTTAGGTTCTAAGAACAAAAATATATTAAAAAATGAAAACATTAAAATTAATAATAAATTTAATAAAAAAGGATCAATGATTCTACCCGAGATTCTACCAGCGATAAAATAAATTTATTTCAATAACAGCTACGAAATTAATGAAAATTTAGCGTGTGTTTATTACATGCCTCGATAATTCAGTAAAGTGAGCGTAAGACTCGATATCCGGCGATTCCTGGTTCGAGCCCCGCTCTGATCATTTTCAACTTTGACTTCACAAGTTGAAAAATTATTCTATCAAAAGAGTAAAACTTAAAAAAAAACACTGCAAGCTTGATGAAGAAAAAAATTTTTTTATAGATTTTATTTGGTTTTTTTGTTTGTTTTTTAATTTTTTATTTTTACTCTAAATGATGTAGATATTTGATTAAAGCTACTTTTTCGAATAATTTATAAAATGTTTCATATAAATCTTGAGCGAATTTTCAGTGGATTTTAATTTTTTTGGACTCGAAATGAAGCTTGTGATCTTAGTTTGCTAGCTACAGAGCTATTTATTGCAAATTATTTTTCATTTATTTTTCAAAATAACTTTAAGACATAATCGGACATGAGAGGTCATTACTTGAAATTAAATTCGCTTCAGAATTTATATTAAACTTTTTTACCGCTGTTACGGCCCTGACTTGGCCCTAATTTTGATATAAAACACAAGCTCTGAATACTGCGGGTAGAACAGAGAAGCTGCAAGTGGAGCGCGTTAACGGGGTAAAAATTAAATTAGGTAAACTAGGAAGCGACGTCGCGAGCTTGAAGCGTCATCCCCGTGGCCCAGTTGTCCACTCGAGCGGTTAAAATCGCGGGGTGGAGTCCGGAAGACTTAAGAAGCAGGAAGTCGCGCTGAAAGGTTTCCCCCGTCAACCCTCCCAGCTGGCTGCTCTCGATTCGAATTTCCCGGTCATTTGAATTGGATTCATCAATCTGCATATTTATGATGAGAACGACATTTTTTTTACATTTAACATGAGTTAATCTCAAATTTCCATGATCCTTGCAGATTACGGTAATGTCTGAAGCTTATGTTTCATTTTATTACTTTTTTTATTTTTACGTTTGGAATTTTTTCTTCTTGTGATGTTTGTATATTTGAAACTGTAATTTTTTCGAGTAACTTTCAATGAATCTTAATTTAACGAATCTATTCTATTTTTATTTTATTCATTTATTTATTTTTTATTAAATTAAGTGGAATAAAATAATTTAATAAAGGGTACGCGTACACTACCTGTGTAAATTACACATTTAAACTTTCACATGGAAAATTGAAAATACAAAATTAAATTTGTAAAAATCTGGTCGATTAAATTCTGTTAAAATGAATTTTTTCGTACATTATTTTGATTATATAATTTAAAAATTTAAAAGATTTTTTAAAATAAATTTTACTAAAATCCATACAGCGAGGAAATTGCGACATCAAAGTATAAAACATACGTTGAAATAAACTAAAGCCATCCAGTAAAAAGAATATTAAATCACCTAAAACCTATTAATTTTGCAAAGCTCAATTTTTTAAAAAGGTTAATTCTGATAAAATATTCACAAGCATTTTCTTTTAAACAAACTTTACAGATCGTTACGTAGAATTATAAACCTTACCACATACTTTTTTATTACGACGTAATTAGGTGTAAAAAATTGCCAAGAAGTCTCTTGTGTCAAACTATAGATGTATAGTACGCACGGTAAACAGTAAATATTGCCTAGTCAAACAAAATTTATTCTTTTTTTACTCCGAGTGCTATCAAACCAAATTGCGCGATACGACTTTAAACGAATCGTTTAAATTTTTCCGGGAAGAAAAAAAAAAACTTAAAAATATAGTAACCCAGTGCGCTCGATATTTTTTATTATTGCTTCTTCAGGGAACACTCGTAAAATCGAGTGAATTTTTGTCGTAAATTACGGGAGCACTTGCTTGTCAGTCAATTCATTTGTCTAGAAATTAATTAACACTCAAACTCGTGCTTGCCAAAAGTAATTGCGCAAGTATTTTTATTACTCTGTGGGTCTTTTTTTAAACCCGGAATTCGGAAACGTAAAAAAATAAGAGAAGTTTTTTACTTTTAATTACCGCCGATGGCGTTGACGCGAATATTGATTTACAATTTTTTTTCGCTCGCGCGCGGTTGAATGAATGGGAAAAATAAACAAACGGCTTGGTGTATATTTGGAATGAGCGAAGTCTAGCTAAAAAAATAAATAAACAAATAAACGAATTTTATTTTGGCAGCCTTGACACGCTTATGCAAAAATTTTCAATATATATATATAATCGTTGCGCTTTTGTTACCCGAGCGCACAGTATGAATTCCTTGCGAGAACCATAAAAACGCCGTCGGTGCTCCAAATTTCTATAAATAAAAAACTTAAAAATATCGATAAATTTTTAAGGAGTGAGAAAAAAAATTTATAAATAACACTCTTTAAAATTTTGTTCGCTAATCTTACTTCATGACTATTGATCGAGAAATTTACACGACGTTATTTTTAACAATTACTAACATTTTCAAGAATTTTGATTGAAAAATTTTTTTTTTTGTAAAATTCAGTATTTTTAGTTGTGATTTACGAACTTTTCAGTAATAATCCAGAGATTCTCAATGCGATACTTTGAATTACGAGGTAAAACATTATTTTTATAAAAAAAGCTAAAACTTTTTAATAATTAAAAAAGTAACATGCTAAACGACCATTTTAATTAATTTAAGATGTCAAAAGTCAATTGGAAATCAGTTAATAATAAGCAATTGAGTTATTGTTAAAATTTTTTGGGCAAACTGTTACTATTTTAAGTACTCAGCGATTGAATAAATATTTATAACAAAAAATGATTATTTATTGACAAGCTTTAATTAAATTATAATAAATAAAAACTATACGTAATATTAACTATATTTGATTGATAATAAATATTTATAACGAAAAAATGATTATTTATTGGCAATCTTTAATTAAATTATAAATAGAAACTATATATTTGATTGATCTATAAAGATACATAAGCAGCTTTCAAATATCTACAATAATTATATCTATAAACAAAAACAATGTTTAATAAATTTTTTCAAAGACAGTGTACACAAGTATTATGTCACGATAAATCAGCCGAGTTAACAAAATCGAAGCCAAACGGAATGCAGAAGTAAGTGCAACGCACTCAAAGAACTCGTCTGTACCTACAACAAAGAAATTCCCCGTGGCAACATCATCTAAAGCTATCACATTTCGTGATGAGAAAAAAAAAAAAAAAAAGAGCGAGCCGTTAAAACGTGAGTTAATTCGCATCCCGACAAACTCGTGCGTCGACAATTAAACTCTCGGTCACATGAGCATCGACATTATCGCGTAAAAGCTCGCAACTCGACCTTTTGCGTATCGGCTTACTTACCTACAAGTGTGAAAAAAAAAAAAAAAAAAAAAAGGGATCAGGCTTTCCTGCTCTCGATTTTCACGAGTTGTTGCGCGAATTTCGCAATCGATCGTTGCACCGAAAATAAGCGAGACTCGTGATTTTGAGGAGAGACCCCTAATTGGACTGAATCCGAGGAGTTTTTGTCTTTTGGCTGAAGCGGGGATTTTTCGAATCGGGGATCGTTCGTCAAACTCCTTGTTTACAAGTGGCTAATTATAGAAGTTTTTAGTTTATTTATTCGTACTAGCACGATCGAAAAGGGACGAATTTCGTATTGTTGACCTTATAATAATACGCATACGTGAGAGTGGTGCGTTCATAATTTTTTTTAATAATGTACATCTTACGAAAAAATTGTTTTTATTGTTTTTTTTTTTTCAAGTTCTCCGTTTAGTATTACTGTGTGCTTTTCTAGAGAGTTTGTGCAAGAAATTTTTATGTTGATGTGCAATTTTTCCAATCTTTTTACCCATTTGTTTGGGCTTAAATAGTTTTGTTGAAAATTTGATCAGGATGAATAACAAATAAGCATTCGAAAAAAACTTTCTCTGATAATCTCGAGTCTTAAAATTCTTACTTCATGAAGTTTTAGAAACTTTTCATCATAGTTTTATACAGATATAATCTCAACAAGTTTCATAAACATTCTTTAAGTATTCATACAGAATTTATTCTTTCCAAAGCTAAAAAACTTTTTTAATTTATGTTTAATCTCAATAATCAATAATTTGAGCTTAAAATTATCACGATATAAAGTTAAAAACTTGATTTTTAAACGAAAGAATTTTACCTAATTTATCATTTGAAATGAATTAAAATAATTTTAATTTTCATAAAGTTTGAAATTTAAAATAAACATTTGTGTATTTTTCTTAAACAAGTATGCATTTTTCTAAATAAGTGAAAAATTTGGTTCTAATGTTGATGGCAAATGAAGAATTCGAGGGCAATTTTTTAATGATTAAAAAAAAAAATATATGGATACGTCGAAAATTTTTTTTTTTTTTTTCAATGATAATGAAACATTTATATTTCACAGATTTCAATTTTCAATAATTAGAAATTCTCGTCGGGATTCGAACCATCGAACCTCGAAAAACGAGTCCCAGACTCAACTGACCGAGCCACAACTCACTTACAAACCTCAAGCGCTTTTCAGACACAACAAAAGGACCCTCAACATTCTTGAATGTACAAAGAAATTTCCACTTGTAGTTTTTTTTTTTCTCTGCGCTCGATTGACCTACATGCGCACAAACGTCTTTAGCCCATTGTTTACCCGAAAAGAATAATTAGAGTGCATTAGGCTGATTATAAAATTTGTCGGAAAGGAGTAGAGAGAAAGGAAAAAAAAGGAGGGGGCGATTTAAAGCTAGAGCACTCCTTCTTAATGAGAAGACGAGTTGAAGGTCAAGCGCTCTCGCGGGTAATAGGATTTTTCCGAGCTTTTTTTCACAACCCAGACGAATTCAATGAAACGCTATCAAAATCGGAATCGACCTTCGGCTTTTCGAGCCTTGAAATGAGGATGAAGGATTTAGTTAGCTTTTAAAGCCGGACAGATGGAAATAATTTGAAGTGGACTTTTTGATGAAACTTCCTTTTTAATTTGAATTTTTATTACTTTGTGCATTGATACTAGCTCCGAATTACGCAAGCGAAGTATGTAGCTTTTTGATTATTTTTTATTATTATTATCATTTTAAAAAACATTTAAAAATATTGAGTTTATGTCGAACATGATAAGTTTAATGTTGTTTTTGTTTTTATTGAAATTTCATACTAAAGTAATTGAGGCTTTTAAAAACTACAGTTACTTTAAAGTTTTTAATTTTTTATTAGCGCCAAAGTATGCAAAGAAAGCTAATAAAGAATATATATAACGTTATTAAAATCTGAAGTTTCAGTTTAATTTAAAATTCGATTGTTCAAAAATTTAAAGTTTTTCATTATTTTGTACATTATATTAACATCAGCGTAGATTTATGCGAAGAAAATATGAATAGGGAAATACAATACAATACAATAAAATAATTTAACTTGAAATTATATTTATATTGAAAAATATGAAAAATTTTACTATCGTGTATTGCTTATTGCAATTGTTTTTTATAAAATCACTAGTTTTTTTGTATTTACTTTGAAATTTACTGATATTGTCTCAAAAGTATATTAGTATAATTATGACAGAGACTAATTTCATTTTCTTAGATTACAATTTTTTTTTCATTTTTAGGACTTTTTTCCACTTATTACATTCTTCATTTAAATACTTAAAAATCAGAAGTTGTAATTATAAATTATCAGTTATGTCAAAATTAAAGTATTATTTGACTTATTTTTTAATAAAATAAGAAAAATTCAATAGTTATTATTAAAGTCTATTGGCCCGTTAATATTGGTATTGAAGTTCAATAGTTGTTCTCAAGTTAAATATGGTTTTACTATAAATTACTTTTCCATAGAGAACGACATCTTTGATGTAAAATATTTTTACTGCGGAAGAAATTTTGACATATTTTTGATTGAGAGATATACATGAATGTATTTGGATGAAAGCGTATAGTTAGATATGCTAGGTACCAACAAAAAAGAATGTGCGATATAATACTGATACACTTTGTTTATTTACTATTATAAAACCTGTAAATAACACATTGTACTGAGAAACCCATGAATAAATGAAATATTTAAAAAGAAAAAAAAAAAAGTTGTTCTCAGTATTGTATTGGTATTGAGCCCCGATACAATACAATACAATACAATACAATTACAGAAATTGTCCTGTAGGCAAAACTCTAAGTCAAATTCAATAATTTTGATACAGCAATATAAATTTAGAAATCGTTTTTTGAGTTTTTGATTTATTTTGTGTATTAATAGAAAATGTAATCTGTATTTTTGTACTATTTTTTCTATATCAACACATAATAAAGTTTGATAAAAAAAGAGAAAGACTTCGGCTTTAAAGTTACACGTGAGGTATCACTTTAAAAACACGCGATCTGCGGCCAATCAGGCCTCATTCTTCGATCGATCATCTCGTCTGCAGAGATTAAAATTCATCGATTTCCGTTCTCCTCGTCTAGTTAAAATTAAATCCTCCGGTTCAGAAGAAGATGTATTAATTATCGTTATTAACGACCGGCATTTCAGCAAGGATCTTGATTATTTTCATGCCAAAGCTCGAGCTAAATTATTACGTTAGCGCGTCAATTATTTCTTGAGAATTCATTTTTCATTATTTTGCCAAGTGGGCTTCCCTGAGAATGATATAAATCGTCTAATTTATCGTACCTTTTGCTTTAAAATATTTTACTGGCTGTTTTCAAAATTTAAAAAAATTAATGAATTGAGGGAAAAAGTGTTGCTTATGGTAACATTGAAAATTTATTTTTCATTGTTTTACTACAGTTTATTGACCAGCATTTCGTAATTAAGATCTATACGATATTTTTACCTGCGGTTCATACAAGGGCTATAGCTACTTAATTTAACTTAATAACTTTGATACAAAAGTATACTAGTTTTGGTTTAATCATGTTGATTTTTTATTCAACTCTATTTTGAGTATTATCAATTTTGGCTGATTAATTTTATTAATGAATTGGTCGAGGAATTGGTTCGTTTTATAAGTACGTTGTCGCGAGTACAATTCCACTTACAATATTAATTTAACTATTATTTTGCGTTACACTTTTACATTATTCTTTGGTGATGAGTCAGAGTGACCGTTATTTTATAAACTTTCATTTTTCATAATTTATAAGTTGCCAACTCGATTGCAAAGTTTTAACGATGTATGAATTATTAATCCTTATGTTTTAAGCTTTTATTACACGTAAGTAATAAAAAAAAAAAAAAAAAAAAAAAAAAAACGTGAATCAATATGCTAGAGCTAATAACATCGCTGCAGTGTAAAGCTTAATGAAGACTATTTTTAAAAATCAAATTTGTTAGCTGTTCACAGTATAACAATAGAAAATTTATTAATATAGTATCTATAAGATTTAACATATAAAAGTGTACCTACAGAAAAATTGAATAAATTTCGTTAAGGTAACTTTTTCCTAAAATTTCAAGTTTTTATAGTTTTGAGGGAAATTTACTACATATTATAAAGCAAGTTTTTAGTAGAAACCGAGGTAGAAAAAATTATACCCACTAAATACAACATTTTATGGTTAATTTAACTACACTTTTCCATAACGCATAAATCAATCAATTATTCTTATTTCAGGTATCTAATTGTGCTTGATACAAACTATAACTCGAT
This sequence comes from Encarsia formosa, assembly GCA_038277355.1. Lineage (NCBI taxonomy): Eukaryota > Metazoa > Arthropoda > Insecta > Hymenoptera > Aphelinidae > Encarsia > Encarsia formosa. The sequence continues at coordinate 2,004,249 of CM076184.1, forward strand.
CTCTTACCAACATTTTCTCAAGAACCTACTTAAAATTTCCCAGAGCTTTCAATGAGCGATTGAATAATCAATAAATTTTTGCTATCAAATGCTACATGATTATTTTATGGTATTTTTATTTGGAAAACCCAGCTTTCGTTCTTCCTCAACCAAAACAATGAATTATTCTCTTTTTAATTCCATAAAAACGGAAAAACCCACTGAAATTTCCCAGAGCTTTCAATAAGCACACAAACTAATGGAAAAGTCAATAAATTATTCAAATCAAACTCCATACCATGTTTTACGATATTTTCACGGCAAATCAATATTTTACATCCTCCAATCTCGACTCCCCAAAAACCAAAACTACTGCAATCCCCACATTCATACGAGCTCTCCCTGTTTTCCCAGCCCCGCGATAATCTTTCTAAAAACCCCCGAAATTCCCAGATTCACACGCCGTGGGATGCGAATCGCAGCGGGTCGAGGAGGAGGCGCCGGCGCCCTTCATCTCCCCGCCCGCACACAGTCACACGTGCGTCGATCGAAGACGCTGCTCGCGCGTGGACGCATGCCAAGGTCACCCGGCCGAGATTCGGCGGCTCTCACCAACCGACCCGTTCCTCTTCAACTTCCGCGTAAAATTTATTAATCTATTTACTTTTTTTTTTTCATTCTTCCCCCTGCTTCCTGGGGTATAAGTCTGGCAGGGTGGTCGATAGCAGCCGCAGGCCTGCCACACCCACCCGAGTCAGCTGGGGACGCAAGGGCCATCACGTGTTGCGTCAGGTAGCTTCCTCAACATGCACGAGAAAAAAAAAAGCACAGCGATCGTACTGTGCACACGACATATTGGGCTGTTATGAATGAGCAAGCCGCCGGCTGCAGACTACACGTGCGTGTCCCAATTCCGGGTTGGTGGTGGAGGAGCAGCGCGGGGGCGTTGGTGATTTATTTTCGGGTGTCGGTTGTTCGAGTGACGCAATAGTTACCTCGCTGCTTGAGGGGCGCGACATGCATGACGAAGAACGAACTGATTCAACTTTCTCCTTCTCGGGCTCGGGGATGCGGTCTGCGCTGAGAAGAAGATGATGAAGACGAGGAGGGCTTGCCAAAGCTGCGGGACAGGCTCTCATGACACTTCGACGCGATGCGATTTTTCAATCTCACGCACTGTTTTTTTTTCGCACTGTGTTACTATTATCAGCACCTGGAGTTGGCTTATTTTTTATAAACAGTGCGAGGGTATCGCGAGGGTGAGCCAGCGGTACGGAGAGGTACGAACGGGTGGTCGCGCCAGGATTGACTGAGGAGCCGAGCGCGCGCACCTCAGCGGAGTTGTGGGGATACTAGCGCCCTCTGCACGGGGAAGCTTGACGGGTTTTGCGAAAGCTCCGCCGACCGCCACGCGGGGAGAGGGAGTTTTTGGGGGATTGTTGATGATGAAATTTGATTGTTTGTTTACCCAGCCGAGCACGCGAGAATTGCTAGGATTTCGACCTATTGTTAGGGTTTTATAGCTATTTTAACGAGGGTTTTAAAAAATTGAAGGATATATCACTAAATTTGAACTTTCAAAAACTCAGGATTTTCAATATACTCCGTAGTTGCAGCTTTTTTGATTTTATTTATTAACAAAGATTCCAAACTTTTAAACTTCATAAGGTCATAAGGATATAATTTAAATTGTAAACTAATATTTATTTAGTGTCAACTGTCCTTTAAAATATGAAACGGGATATAAAAAAAAATTTTTTAACTATGTGTATAATTTAACAACGTATGTTAGAAAATTAAAAGATGTATAAACAATCATAATATTAACAAAACGTGATGAAATTTTTGATATTTTTTTCACAATTTTTATTTCATATTGTCGAATTTATTATAAATTCTGCGACTATTATGATTTTACAATTTATATTTCGCTAAACAAACATGTTTAATTTGAGATTTATTGTTAACTTTTAGGTATAGAGACCATTTCGTTTGTTTGATAAACATTAGGTTTATGCAGTACTTAAAGCAATTTAAATAAACAAATTAATTGGCATCATTTATAAAAAGATTATTTAATTTTTTTTTGTTTTCAAACAATATTTACTTCGATTAAAATGATCCTATAATAACATTGAGCAATAAATGTTCACAGGTATTGATAAACTTTCGTGCATTGTATTTATTTCTATTTAAGTCATTAGAGCAACTATAGTTACATAAATTATTATTTTTATTTATGAACTGTTTAAAAATTATTTACAGGCGTGATTACTAAACATTAGCCCAGTATTCTAAGAAATCAATGTTATCTATTGAACCTAACTAGACATTTGGTTAAAAATTACCAACACTCATAATCAACTTAGCAAACAATAATTTCAATGATATTTACAGTTCACCGAATTAGGAAAGATTATACCCAGCTCACGTATAATACTCCTGCAGCGATCAATAAAATCATTATAATTTCCATAAATAGATCTCGCAGTCAGCGAGTCGAGCCGAGCAAAAGACGAATTTAGAAACTCGCGCGCGTGTGTGTGTGGATGTGTGGATGTTTGCAAAATTTACCGTGTGAACTACGTTAATTGAGCGTACAAACAGGCGCACATAAAAATATCGATTTCTTTTGTGTCATTATAATAACCTCGTTTTTGAACTCTAATGCGCGATCGCTTCCGATCTAACCTGTTGGATGGAAATTTAAATTTATCCGCGGTGAAAACCTACAGTCTTCACTTTTTTTATTTACCCAGCGTGAATCACTTTGCTGAAAAAGATCTTCGCTGACGATTTTGGTTGGTAAAAAAAAATTGATGTCGGTTTAATGGTTATTCTCAGATTGTAAAGTGTATTTTTACGACACGAGTAGAAAAAGAAAGAGTTTAGATTGAAATTGACGTTGGTTTTATTGGCCCAGATAAAAAATATTATGACTGATTCGAATTTGAATAATTCTCACAATAAATCAAATAAATACTTAGCAGCCAATTGAAAATGAATAAAAATTTATATTGAAACATTGTAACTACACAATGTTTAAAGAGGAATATGCAAAACATTGTATTAATCGATAAGTATCTCAGCAAATTTATATTTAATCTAAAAACTCTGTATAATATTTTTTGAATCAGAAGAATTTAAATAAATTTTCATAAAATTTATTTGAAATATTTATTGAGTAATCTACATAATATGAATTTAAATTTTCGAAAAATAATAAAAAACGTTCAAAAAAGTAAATAAATTATATTTTACATAATGAAACACATAAAATCAAACTAAAATTTACTCCCAATAAATACAAATGTCCAAAATTTAAAATTTTCAAATCTTTCATAAACCACAATTAAACTAAACCAGACATTGAATAAAGAAATAGGGGCGGTAACAGAGTGTCGATTATTTAGTTAAACTGCGTCTTAAGGAAAAAAATAAAAAAGTCCTCGAGCTTTCCTCAAGCCAAATGCATAATAAAATCGTGCTAATTAGACCCTGGCGAGCGCATGACGTTTGAGCGTTATACCCAATCCGGCGCGATCTTATCCGAAATCGAAAGCGCGGGTTGTGTTGGCACAGGCGCACGTCGAAACTCACATTTGAGCTTGCGATCGAAAAAAATTATCGTCCTTTGGGGCATGCTTAATCGAAGACTCACTTTATTTATTCAACGAGCTAACGATCCGTAGTTTGCATACGTTTATTTTGAATCGCCCGGGACTTTGTACGAATAAAAAAGCTTCGAATGATATTCAGGTTCATAAATCTACGTATGAATTCGATTTTAAAAATCAATTTTGATGTATTCATAAAATTTGTATGGTTAAGCACAGATTAGCAAAGCTTAATTTAAGTCGTACAATTTTTTCAGATAATTCATTTCGAAAAATTGTGTAATTTGATTAAAAGTAATACGATCTCGGAAGATTTTTACTTTTATTTGTTTGAATGGATTTTGAGTTTATGGAAAGTTTTTCTTTATATCGAAACTTCGTCTCGACTTTTATGCGACTTTCACAGCTTCGAGTCCCTTTAAAATTAGAATCAACAGTATATCCTATAAATTTGAACTTATAAATATCTTACGTCTATTGTACAAAAGAATTTTGATATTTTTAGATCATTTGTCTTGAAATTTAGAACCAACGACAAATACTCGAGTTTTCCTACATTTACTTATGCGGAGTAATAATGTTTTTTTAGTACTTTGTGCAAATCAAACAAATCCCAACTCAAATGGCACACTACAAATAACAAATAAATTGATGAAATTATATGTATATTAACATAAAATATAAAAAATAATTTAAATATAAACTCTTAAATAAATTATCACGAATGTGCATACTTTGACAAGTAACAGTCACACTTAATAAATTACAACAACAAAAAATTTTAATCATTAAATTAAATATTGAAGAAAAAATTGTTAATTCTACAGTTTAAGAATTTAGTGTTAGAATTACTGCATAGCAAGTAAAAGTTAAAAAAGTCAAATTTAATTATATTAAACACCTGTAACGAATTATGAATATAAATTAAGAATAAATCATATTTTCACGTAAAGAATAAACTTTAAGTAAGTAGTTTGAAAAAAATCGTATTGATTCATTATTTGATAACAAAGTGTCGATTATTTAAAACTCATTCACTCAACGAAGTTCAAAGACAGCATCACGTTTTTCAATTCGCGACAATTGATCGATGATGATGATGATGCTTCAAGTGATAGGCGCGCATTTTATTAGCTCGATTGGTTTAATTGCACGCACGGTTCACGATGTCCCTGAATGCCGGAAAAATTTAAGCTCGAATTATTACTCGCAATGTTCGTGCACGCTTTTGTGCTCCTTTTTCGAGCTTTTTCGATTTTCATAAACCAAGTGTTCGTTTTCCCGGAAAATTTTTAATGATTTTTCTTACATTTAGAAACAAAGAATAAATTCTTTCTTAGCTACAGAAAAAAATTGTTTATTTTTTGTTTGCATAGGAAGTATATCTATAAGTTGGTATGAACATTTTTATTAATTTTTTAAAAGAAAAAAGTACGAGACAATGAATATGTATCTGCTAAGTATATCCAATTGGACAAAACCGACTAAAATAGTATATTACTTAACTAGGCAGTATGAATGGGAAACGTCTCAGATCGCATGAAATTGTCGTCCGAGGCGTAGCCGAGTGTGACAAACATGTGATCTGAGACCTTCCCATTCAGGTGCCTAGTTGAGTATGCTATTTTTCCGCACGACGGCGCCGGGAAGCGCTACTGACTGTACCGGCAGCGGCAGGGAAGTAGCGCTTCCCGGCCGGAGTGCGGAAAAATTATTTTGTATATTTGACTTCAGAGATAACTGAAGATTATATTTTTATGTAAATCGCATGCAAAAGCAAGATTATGAATTTTGATTTTTTTCTTCATCTCGGAAACGATTGCGTAAAAAAGATTTCATTACAAACTCTATCGTATTTTTGAAGTTAGTTTCGTAATTTCCAAGAAATTTCGAAGTTTTTGTCTTCACCGATTTTAATTTATTCAAATGTCGAAATGTTTACTTATTTAAATACTTATTTGTATCACTAATTTTGAATGTAATATTAAATTTTTAGTTCATCAACAATTAACGCGAAAATCAATGTTTTAACTTTTGAATTGACCAATGAAAATCTTCATTAAACCAGAAAAAGTTTTTTGTTTGATCTTGTTAATTATATTTTAATAATAAAGTAATTATTTACTCGTACTAGTAGAAACGTAAACAAACTCCTTACCAAGAAATAAAAAAAATAAACAATGCGTGCCATAAATTAATTGTAAAATTGTTATTGACATTCGATGACATCATCCGAGATGACGAAACGTTGGAATATTCTTGAATAAAAAGAATAAAAATCGTCGTTGTAAAAAATGAAGATTTTTTTTCAATAAAAAAAGCTATTGTTGGAAAAAAATACTTATAAGGAAATACGGATAAGAATGTGAAAAAAAAAAAAAAAATACATCTTTCATGCTTTTTTTATTTTATTAATACTCTTAAAAAAAATATTTATAAAAACGGTAAAGTATATAGATATTTAATAACATGATTGCGGATAACAATATTCAATACAATAACCATAAAAAGGTGATTGAGATTATTAATGCAAATTGGTATTTAATCTGATCAAAAACATGACGAGATTTGGCATGGTTTTGGAATAATCTCAACTATATTAAATTACCAAAACACTGGTTCAGTAACCATCAAATACAAAGTCTACGTTTTAATCTACAAAAATATTCTTACTATACTTTAAGCGCCACATTTTTTCTACATTTTTTTTTCTTTATGAATATTAACATTCATACATAAGGCTTTATATAATATATATATATATATATATATATGTATAGCTTACATTAAGACGTCAAAGGGTTTTTTTTTCTTCAATATTTCAATTTTGGTAATTTTTTTTTTTAATAACAATAAACTTCCACCCTGAAAAAATATCCACATGGCTGTTTGGACATTCTATCAATTTTAACAATAAACCATTGTTTAAATGCGCAGCGATAAAGAGAATCTCGTTATTAGTGAGCGCTGATGAAGTAGCGGTAGATAAGAGTCGCCAGTATACCCAGCGTAATGGGAATCAGCCACGATCTCCAAGAGCCACTGCCAACAAATTGTCAATGGTTACATCATGATGCAGGTTCTATCACGAGTTTTACATATACAACACACAATTTTACTTCAAAAAAGTTAACTGAATGAGAGAATTTTGTTTACTTCATTTGTACTTATTTGATTATAAGTCATGTTAGAACAATGATAAATTGCAGTCTTGTTAATCTAAAAGTTTATTCATGACAAATTATCCAATTTCGTTTTTTTTCTTTCTATCAATTAACTTTTGATGGACTTTTTAAAATACTGTACACAAAAAATATACATGCATTAAATGTTAAAAGAAGCAGAATTTTTCAAAAGAATTCTATGTTTATCTAGCTGTTGTGGTAAGATGTTTAATTTTTTTATGTATTATTAATGCTCTACAAACAATGAAATATATTGCATCAGTCTTCAAAGTTAAAAAAAATTATTCTATTTTCAAACTACTTTATCTAAAAATTTCCTTCCATATTTTGCACTTTATCAATGCTTAAGTGCACTGTCATATTGATAAAAAAAAAAAAAAAAAAAAAAAAAGTTTCATTATTAGAAGCTGAAAATTTTACCATTGCAAGATAAAGCAGTTTTAGTAAAAAAACTTTGTCAATGCTATGAAAAATAGAATTTTTTTTATCAATTAGCTTCTCCAGGTTAGTAAACAAATAATTATTAATAAAAATAGAAATCACTCAAAAGATAAGATTAAAAACAAGTTCAAATTTAAAAAAAATTTATATATTTTTACTTAAAAAAAATAAAAGTTGTATCAAATAAAAAAAATTGTATCAAAATATCACAGACGTATCAAAAATGTTAATTACATAAGTTTTATGTACACATTCAATTATCAAACTTGCGTAACATGTAGAAGATTTTTTTTTTTTTCTTCGTATATGTGACTAGGAATCTTAAAAAATATAAGTCTCAAATCAACTTTTTTCATGCATTGATATTTGTGGAATCAAGGTAGGACCAACATGCAAAGGATCCAGGAAAAATTTGACTAGGATTTTAAGGAATACATTCAGGTTTCCTAAAATGAATATACAAATATAACTTTTTACCAGGTTAAGACAAATAAAACAGATTAGTATCCAAGCTTAGTAGTACTCAAAACAAAACAAAAATTATGGGTGCATACCTGGAATCATCACCGTAGCTTCCACTAACATGATCATTGGATTTTTTCTTGGTCTCATCAATGCGTTCCTCCTAAAAAAAAAAAAAAAAGTTCAAAAATCTAGTTTAAAAATTAATAATTAATTTTTTAAATAGAAAATACTAGTGTACAAACATCAACAATCTCTCCAACTTTGTACTGAGTCATCATCTGCCTGGAATCACTTGAGTGTCCAACATCTTCAAATGGTTCGGTGGCATCTTTGCCTGCTTGCTCCAACAGCACCTCTTCTCCACCTGGATGCTGGAATATTAAAACCAAATTTATCACGTAAAATCCACAATCATCCAAAATAATTACATAAACTTGCACACACTCTTATCTTTAATCGGATAAAATTAATAAATATAGGTTATGATCGCAAGAGGAATAATAATAATAATAAAATCATCCGAGAGCAATTGAGATAAGTACCTCGTTTAAAAAATTCGTGACGTCGTAAACGTTGTTATGTATGATGATCCAAGTTTCTTTGAGATTGTTGTGTTGAGAAACCTCGGTACGGGTAAATTTTGGAAAACTCGAGGGAGCGCTGGTTTTGATTTCTTCGTTCGATGCCATTGTTTACCGAGTGAAATTTAGTCGATAAGATTTGTTTGAAACACCGCGGACTACCTTAATTTAGTAAAACTCCAAACCCGAGGAAATAATGATCACACCACACTAGCTACGACAATGTGTAGTACTGCTGGCCGCGGTGCGCTAGTGCGCTCTTCCTGCAGCCACCAACCTGCTGCGTCGTCATGGAATATCAGCGGATTATCATTATCGCGGCTGAGAGTGTCATCGTTGTGTTTTCATTTTTTAAAGTAACCACGTGGCAGCCTGCGAAGTGTGGCAGCACTGCTAATCGTGATCATGTCACCATGAGAGAATTTTAAAAACTAAGTACGAGTTTTTAGTGAAAAATTTTTAGTTAGAAAATGTTGATGACCTCATTGAAGAAGTACGAGGAAAACGGGTTTTTTCGGTTGAGTTTAAGTAAAATTTTGTTTGGGCTGTTTTCTCCAAATTTAGTATATATAGCTCTTCGGAAAATGTATTAGGTGTTATATAAATTTATAGCTTCAAAAAAATGGATCATGCGGGGTTTTTTAATGAAAATAATTGCCCATTTTACAGATTAAAATCATAAATTATATAGTTAAATATTTAATAATTAGCTCCATAAGTATATCTCAGTATTGTATAAAATAAGCTTAAACTATTACATAAGTTAATATTAATTATTTTATATTTGATAATTGATATGGTTTCGAAGATATGCGGATAGCAATGATAAAAAATGCGCGGGCAAACAAAAAAAGTAACTTAAAATTACAAAACTTTTTGAATACATGCTTGCAAGTTGTAAAGCGTTTATTTTTATTCATAAACTTTTAGTGATTGGTTTTTGAATTGACTGACCCATTGTTTATGTGACAATATTGTTTAATTTTATTATTAGTTATGAGCGTCTATAAATATTGCTCTTGCGCTCGCTTTAATCACGCTAACTGTAAACAGGCGACATTTTTACCTTATCTGTCCCATAAAGAAATCAAGAATTTTATAAATACGCACATTCTTATCGAACGTAAATTTATGTTCGCACATAAAAAAAAAAAAAAAAATTTACTCGACTATAATTGTTCATATAATAAAAAAACTCGAAATAATTTGCTTTTAACTTTTAGTTCTTTTGAATTCAAAGGTTTTAGATAGTTTATTTTTATATGTAGCTACATCTTGAAGCATATCGAGTCAAAAAAACTGGCTCATTATAACGCAAAAATGTAGTCTTTAAAAAAATAAAAGTGAATTTAAGTGAAGGTAAAGACTGAAACTAAGCAACATTAAACCTAATTACATAATATACTAATAACTTTATTAATTATGTGTTCCAATTTTTAAAGTTTCCAAGAAAAGGAAAAAAAAATTCATCGACTAATTTTCGACCGAAAAAAGTAGTTTTATTTAAAATTGGGACTGAATTACTTGCTTGTACAGCTGCTTCCGCTCGCTTCCACGGAGAACATCCGCTTGTAAACTGTCTTTTCTGGAAAATGTTCCAAAAGTTTAGAACTGCTTTAATTCGAATAAATTAAATTTTCTACTTGAAAATTCAATAATTTTTCTACCTAGTTTCGACACCGTAATTTCCACAATTTATATCATTTTTTTAAAAAGTTCTAAGACTATTCAGAAAGTGTTTGCAAAATTCGACTCTTTGCTTATCACGGAGATAAACACATTTAACGAAAAAAATATTAGCCAGTTGATGAGATTTTTTACATCAGCTTCGCTGAAAAGTATTATGTAGACACGATAACATTGACCCGCGCTTTATTTCAGTAAATTTTTTCTGATGTAATTTTATTACGAAAGTAGTGGGTACAAACGGTTGCAATGATTTTTTTTTTTTTTTTGGTTTAGAATTGGTATATTTGAAAAAATAAATAAGTAAATGACAAAATATTTTTAATAGATTTTTATTTATTTAATTGGCACAGTTGGAAATGTATATTCCAGGAGTTAAAAATATTAATTTTATCTTCCATTTTCTTTCAACAATAAAAATATTCGTGTGCTCATCAATAAAATGCGCAAATATTATCTAATAAATTACATATACAATACATAATGAATTTATTTTATATACATATATTAAAATTTCATTCACATTCTAACTTTTTTTATACATTCTTGATACTTTTATGACGAACATTTCAATTCCAATTGTTTTTTTTTTATAATATACTATCTAGTTTTTAAAATACACTATTGGAGATTAAATTTGGACAGCACTGGTTTTAGTTAAATTAACGCAAAAACTTTTTTTTAACTATTTAAAAATGTAGAGCCATGAAACTTAATAATTTACACGATTTATAACAATTTTAATAAAATATGTAACTAAACTTGGCATTCATTAATTTTTTTTGGCGTAGGTTGCTGAATTTTAGAACCGATAGCTATAAAGCTTGTAAGACAATCAAAAAGTTCTAGCAATGTTGATTAAAAAATCATTAGGAACGATTTTTAAATTTGATAGCTTATACTTTATATTTTTAATATGAACTTTTGTCTTTTTAAAAAACATTTGATAATTTAACGCTTTGCCTATGTAGAAACATTGTTTACCTCAAATAATGAGCATGTCATTTGACTTGATTTTCATATCAAGATATTTATTTTTTTATTTTTTTGCGCATATTAATTAAGCTACTGTTTTTTTTAAATATTCCAGCCAAATTTTTTAAATTTGACAAAAAATATTTTACAAAGAGTAAGTTACATTATCATTAATATTCATTGTACTTTTTAAAAATCAAGCTTCCAAAAACTTTCTTTTTTTTCTGGCAAACACTTCATCTTTAGAGAATGTCTTTGCCCTATTCACAATAAAGAATAATATAGTATACACACTTATAATAAAAAAAAAAGTTAAAGGAAGTTTTATTGAAGCATTCTAACTAAAAAGCAAATAAATTTTTTAACTATTAAAAAACTATCTACAATAGCAATATAAACTGATGCACATAATTCATCAGTTTTTAGATTGGCAAAAGTTCTTCAACTCGATTTGTGTATAATTTCCGGTAACTTGTAAAAAAAGTTTTCATAAAATATTTAATTAAAAAATATAAACACTACAAATATGATGTAAATGATTTTATGCTAATTGACTTCAAAAGAAAGTATTCTATAAATTTGTAAAATTTCAAAAACTCTAGCAATTTTTTCAACACATGATTTTGATAAAAATAGTACACACTATGAAGGTTTTATAATCAATTAAATTACAATTAATTTTGTTTAAACGTGCAGAGCGAATAACAATCTATTTTATTTTAATATTGAAAATAAAAACTATTCGATTATTTTGCTGTAATAAACAAATAAACAAATAAAAGCTTCTATGAATTTAACTCCATTGCCCTCTCAAACACAAATTACCCATCAAGCATAAAACTACTCGAGGAATAAGATTTGGAAGACACTTTCTAACAGTAAGACAAAAAAATTAATTGATGCAAATACAATTAATAAAAAAAAACTTAAAATATACTAATACCTCGGATAAAAAATCTTCAAGAAAAATTACTGTCTCGAAGTTTATCAAAAAAGCGATATTTATCATCACAAGTGCACACCGAGAGATTTAAACTTTTATTTCTTATTCACATTCAAACACATCGCTCAGTATCGAGGAGCAAAAAAATCGATATTTCGTATGAAAATTCAATGTCAAGGCCGAAAAATATAATAATAAAAACTCTTGGGGATACCGGGGCTGGTTGGCATACTTTAAAAAAAAAAAAAAAACTATAATAACTTGCCAAAAAATCAAAAAAATTGAAAATTGTTTGATGTCATTTGCCCCGTACTGTTTTTCAATTATTACAATTAGCAAATAATGAAATTGAATAAACTATTTTAGAAAAGATCAAGTTGACTTAATTAAAATGTAAATTATACAAAAAATGCCAACCTACCCGGTCTCCCCTACCTATCAGAAAAATTAGTGACCACAAAGAGTTTTTTTAAAAATATTTCCCGGGTTTTTTTCGCACCAGGTACTCTAAATCGAACACTACACTAGGAAAAAACATTATTTTCACTATGGAATATCGAAACTTTTACTCTTCCTCGACGTACACCTTGGGGAAGAATCCGACCTGGTCCCCGATCTTTCCCTTCCACCAGCCCTTGTCGTCACCCTCTTTGCTCAGAACCACGACCCTGCAGCCCTTCCTGAGGCTGAGCTGGTTGTGCTCTTCGGTCTGGTAGTTGTACAGAGCTTTTGCGAGTACTCGTCGGAACGGCCACAGAAGTCGCTGGTCGAGACCGTCGAAGTTTTCCTCCAGGGAGTGACGCTCGTAGTACTCGATGAGGGTTATGATGCTTTTGAAAAACCGCGAGTCGCTCAGGTAATACAGGTCGGCGCCTTCCATCTTACGTTTGAGGATTTTCATGTGTTTGACTTCTCCTTCGGCTCTGAAATAAATTGAAAAGTTAAGGTAAGTACTCCGATAATCAGTGCTTAAAATTTAATTTTCAATATTTTAACTGTCATAATTATTCTACTACAATAATAATAATAATAATAATAATATAAAATTTAGTTATTTCGTGAATTTTACCAATTTCAATATTTGCAGACTGAGGCAGTAGCTTAGAGTCAAAGATATTATGTTAACATTTTAATCAATAATTTGATTCAATTCACATTTTATTTTGACTCTAAAATTTACTATTCACTGTAACCATTATATATGGATTTAAACTATGCATTTAAAATACAGTGAAACCTCGATAATTCGAAGTTAGAGCTTTTACGAGTATTTACTGTATATTACACAAGTATTTCAAATAACTCTTTCATCTTGCTTACTTCACGCTCAGTGCATAGGGCGTTTCGTTCTCTCCGACGTTGCGCTGGTGACCCAAGGCCAGCCGAATTCTGACCAGGTACGTCCCGTTGTCTCGCGGCAGCAGCTTCTGGGTAGCCGCGTCTCGGCTCATCTCGCCCACGTACCAAAGCTTGGCTGACAACTCGCGTTCCGCAGGCAGCAGCGACGACGGCGGTGGCGGGGGCGGAGGTGGCGGAGCTGGACTGCACCGACCTGCCCGAACTATGCACTCTTTGTGTATCGATGTATTACAAGTTTCACACTTGAAGCCCTGGAAAAAAAAATTTATTTTGGACAATCATAATGCGCGAAATTTTACAAAGATTTGAGATAGTTATTCATGTAGTTAACAATAAGTGAGAAATAAGAGTAAGATTTTTTGTAAATTTAATCGACTATAAGTAAATAAATAAATACTCAATATATAGATTAAAGGTTAAAAAAAAAGTCTCTACACACTTGAAAAATTCTCCCTTTCAGGAACTTGAAGCACACCGAGCAAGTTTCCGGTCGCTCAAAGGTGGTGAGCCTGTACTTGTGGTCAGTGTTGCGTACGGCCGGTGGGTAGAGATTGTCAATGGCCGTCTGCAGGGCCTTCATCCACGACATCTTGAACTCCTCCGTTCTGGCGTACAGGGTGTACACCTTGTCCCCCTTTTTGGTAACGAGCAGCCACTGGAACGACCGGCTGTCCCGTCCCAGGGTTTTTCGATTCGTAGGGTCCTCCAGACGGTAATCCTCGAGTTTGATCAGCTCCCTGAAGCAGTACTGCTCGCCCCGGCCAGCCTTGCACACCAGGACTACCTGCTCGAAGATGAACACGTAGCGGGACTTTATTCGCTGGTCGCCGTGAGCTTTAACCTGAAATATTGCGTTTGAGAAATGAGTGTTGTAAACTTAAAATTTACAATAAATACTTTATGTGTATACTTTTTAACTTTATGAAACCTTCTAAGAATCTGGATAATTACGTATTACGTCAAAATAATAAACTGTGCATAATCCACAATTCCGTAAAAAAAATAATCATTGAAAATTTCACGAAAAACAAGCAAAAGTACCTTGAGGTCTCCATCCTTCAGGAGTCTACCGTAGTTTTTCAGCTGTATGTCCTCGGATCGATCCCCCCAGTCGACGATTGAGAGCTGTATATCCTTGATAATGTCAAGCGTATCGGTGTCGCGTTTGACTTCGTTTATGTACTGCGCAACGTCCACCATGACTTCGCGAGCTTGCTGAAGGGGAAGTCTGTCCTCGGTCCATTCACGCGGCGTTTCCTCAACGAGCTTGTCGAGCAGCAGGTGATACTTAAGCACCCTTTGCATTGGCACTGATAAAATGTCGCGTAACTTGAACTTTCCGTTGTTCGCTTTTTGTTGGCATTTCTGTGGATTGGAACAATATTTAATTTTGAGTGTATGGATAGATTTTCGATTATACACAGTGACAAAAATGAAAAAATAAATAAATAAATAAAGCTTTCGATACTAAGAACTCTTTAGTTTTAAAAATATTTTACAGTTTAAACACGTCAATTTTTACTTTTCGTATTCATGGGTTTTATACCTTAATTAGTTCAAAAATTAAAAAATTCGGAAGAAAGGATTTTTTATATGAAACTCGTAACTTGAAAATTTATGAATGTATTTATAAAAATAGTATCTTTTACCTAGTGTAACGAAAAATTTAAAAAATTTGTTTTTCAAGCTATTAGAGATAAAATATTTAAGAAAGTCATAATTTTACGACTTATCTACGTTATGATTTGTTTATTTTATGATATCTCAGGAGAAAGACGATATCTCTACTGTAATTAGCATAGGAGATATCACTTTCTTACTTCAAAATGACGATTTGAAATTCTAACCGACTTAAAAAATTTTTAAACAAAAAGTTTCTCTTTTAGAAATGTTCCTAAATATTTCATCGTCCATAAAAGCTTATCTCTAATAAAAACCACAACAACACAATAAAAAAGAAGAACTAACAATGACTTCCTCGTTAACATGGTCGTTGCTGGCGCAAATGTCGTTCAGGGCGCTCTGGGCGCTGGTGAGGTTGGCGCAGTAGTCCCCGTAGATGAGGAACTTTTCCCGCCAGTCGAGGAATACCTGGCTCAGAGCGGGAGCGTTGCCTCTCGCCTTTCTCAGCTGGCTCAAGAATCCCGCGTGGATTTCCGCGAGCTCCTTTATCCCGAAGAATATCCTGGTCCACTCCTCGGCGGGCATTACGCTCATTAAGGGCCGTGCGAAGTCCCGCAGCAGACTGTTCAGGACCTCGGTGTAGTTTCGCTCGGTCTCCACGAGTTCCTGGATCACGTAGTCGCGCTTCTCGCTTTCGGAATCCGCCGCTGCCGCCGCCGCTGCTGCTGCACCCTTTAAGTTTTTATTAATTAGTTGTCTGGACGATATAATTTTTTATTTGATCATGCGATGGAGACAGAATTTTAAAACTTTTTTGTCGTTTTAAATATTCGACTGGTGGTTTCAGTATAGATCTAAAGAAACACAAAGTCTTACCAAAGTTTTATTTATCTTCTTTTTTGTAAATAATTTAATATTATACTACTAACAAAAATTTATTTGAAAGTATATTGTTTATAAAATTTTTAGACGTAAAGTAATCATGTTGGTCTACAAATTTAGAAAAATACTTATAAAACGGTATTTTGAACAATCTTAATGTATCATAGTTTTTTGAAAAATTTTCCGCGAATCGATCGCGATGAAAAATTTAACGTCCTTGGTTGAAAAAACAATAATACCGGCGGGTCGAAAAGTATCATTTTGAGCTCTCGAATATTATTATTCAGGAATATTATCAAATTTTAAGCCCTGTACGACTATATTATTTTGAAACCAACAAGAGTACGTATTTAAAATTCTTTCCAATCAATAGGCAGCATTTCTAAACACTAATAAACAAAATAAAAATTTGCAAAGCTGCGCATATATGATAAATAAAAAAACGAACGAGTATGAACGAACAACAACCTGTGTGGCCGGAGGCAGGGAATGGGTGAGGCGCAAGCTACAGAGATCGTGGTAGATTTCCTCGATGTGGGGTTGGACGCTAAGCGGATCGTAATCTTCCTCGACCTCGTCGTCGTCGTCATCTAGATCTTCCTCGTCGGGCTCCCGAGCCGCTGTTGCTCTTCTTCTCCATCTCGAGCGATGCTGGTTCTCTTTTCTTTTGGGGAGATTTTATGGTTCACAGTTTAACATTAATAGCCATGCAGCGTTTTAATATTATTCAAAATAAAAATTATATGTTTTTGCGAAACCAGTAAGCAGTACAGCTTGGCACAATGCGCGCGATACTTGGAGCTAGTTTTTTTATAGGGTGACCACAAATTATGTAAGTTTTTGAAATTTTTTTTTTTAATATATTTTGTAAAGATAGAAAAAGTTTTTTCTGGATATTTTTTAAAGCTTTATAAATAGTCGGTTTTATCGAATCAAAATATTTTAAATAAAATTATCAAATTTAATTATGACACAAATTATCAAAAAAAATTTTTTTTTTTTAATTATTTCCTGAAATAGTAGGTTAAATAACGAAAATAAAAAAAATTCCAGATCTTTACTTGGTTTTTTAAAGGAGTGGTTACCCTGTTATTTAATTAAAAAGTATGAATATTTTGAAAATTAAAAAAAAAAAAAAGAATCCAAGCAATTTAAAAAAGTTGAAAATTAACTAGTTTTGTATGGTATATATTAAAAAAAATTTAATAAATCTAAAAATTGTGCAAAAATTGATGAATTTACTTTATAAAGTACCAAATGCATGAGTTTTGTTTGATAGCAACAAAAAAATTACAAAATGTTTTAACATCTACACATCTTCTACAAATGAGAAGCCTAATCAAACTTGAATAATAATGATAATATCTAATAAAAAAACAACATTGAACAATATAAAGTTTTACTTTAAACGCGTACCTCCTCGTCCTCTAAGCAAGAAGACCAATTGTGTCGAGTTGTTTTAGAGAAACAGAGTAACTCGTGATAAATTTTCGATTCACCTAGATCCATGACTCTCGGTTTAATTGTAAACGTTACTGGTGCCATGGAGCTAAATGCATAAAAATTACCAGACACAATTGACATATTTCTTTTACTTTTTTAAATCCTTACATCAAAATTTAAAGGACGTTTTTTCATTAATAAGCACAATAAGTTAAGGTTATGTCCTTCAAAGCCCTAAATCGTTTAATTTTTGAGTTAAAAATGCTTACCCAACTCCAGTGCTTTGTAAATCTTTGTAAATATCTTCTTGAGATCGGCCCCGTTTGACGGTAAAACCTCTAAAAAAATACATAACGTTATTAATAAACAATATTTTTTTCAAGAGTATTACAAAAAATTCAATAAATGCACTCACTCTATTTTTTTATTTTTGAATGGAGCTGAACATGATAACACAGACAGTGTACACAATACTTTGTGGAAGTTAGTTAGATCAAAAAGCATTGAAGGTTCAAAGAGATCAGACTCTGGCAAGCCAAAAGCACCAGTGCAAGCGGATAAAAATGCATTTATATTCCTCAAACACAAAAACTGGGCCATTTGAGGTTTTTGATTGACATCTTTGCTGTCTATGCAACCAGGCTCAATAGAGTTGAGAAGATTACATAAAAGTACGCCATCTCGTAAAATCAAAGCAAGATCAGCTGCTGTGGCCTGGGGCCAATTAGCTTTATGATCTGCTCTGAGCGCTCCGCATCTAATGAGCCAACCAGCACACTCGTGCCAGCCATTTCCAGTGATCTCAGATTCTCCGTCGAGTACACTCATTTTGCACAAATTTTTTTCAATCAAATACTTAACAGGCAAGAATAAGGCAATGACAGTGCTGCTGATGATTTATGGATGAGTTCAACCATTTTTTTTTGTACTAGATAAATTTTTCTAAGTGAGTTACTCTAAAATAAATCTGAAATAAAAAAGTTTTGCATATTATTTCAATACAGTCAATGGTTTGGAAAAAAAAAAATCATTGATCCAAGCTATAAAATAAACAAAAGTCAAATTTTTTTTAATGTTTTGTAAAGACTCTCCAAAATTTCAGTTTATGTGGCACAAAAATGTGAATAAACATACTGAATGATATGTTTAGTGCTGGTGACCTTTCATTTAAAAATTTATTAAACTAATATTTTATATTAATATTATTGTTTAAAGTATTAATAGTAGAGTTTTTATTTATTATTATTATTTTTTTTAAGCTTCATTAATTTTTACAGAATTATTATGCTACTAGTTTCAAAAATTTGTATAATATACATCACTATAGTTTTCTATATTTTATTACTTAGACTTACATACTATACAATATAAAAGTACAAAAATATAGTTAAAATTTTATAAAAAATAAAACAATTTTAAGTTTTTGTGAACTACACAAACTTTATTAAATGTTCTGTTTTGTGTCTTAGCGTTTTCTTCAGACTAAAATTAAAAACTGTGACTCAAATGTGGTTTTACAAAGTTTTGCAGTATAAATTTGTGGGTGTGGTAAAACTGGTCAAGGTATTAAAGCTAAATAAATTTCATTCTTTCCCAGGGTACATATTTAAAGACAAAATCAAAACAATAATTATACTGAAATATATATCTACAAAAACAAATATAGATTATAATAAAAATATTTTTTTCCTTTTTATATTATATGTGTATATTATAGTATCAAGAAAAGAATAAAAACGACAAAGTAAAGTTGTACACAAGAGTTTTCACTTACGTTCCACGCTGGTACAAAAGATCTGCAGTGTTTAAAGTTGAAACAAAAAAGCTCTTTGATAGGTACTTTGTCTGGCTCCATCCGAAGGTTATGAGAAAAATAAAGAATAACCAGCAGCCGATTTCCAGATAATCCCAAACGTCCTAGATTTTCTGCACAGCTTCATCATCGGAATAAAAAGCTCCTCGCCAGCGAGAAGATAAATTAATCTATGCAGGATGGGACAATAACACACGTACACGCCCAACACAAACAAACTTCTACATTAATCTCGTGATACTGTACCAGCACACGTACGAAAGCTTATCGCAGCTACTCTGAATTCCGTGGAACAATTGTACTCGTCATTACGCTTCTCCTCACTTATCGCGCTGACACTCCCGTATTCTCACGTTTTTCACTCGCGCGAAACGTCTTCATTTGCGATTAACTCGGGTTTTCTCTACGACCGTGCTC
The DNA here is from genome assembly GCA_038277355.1 of Encarsia formosa. Lineage (NCBI taxonomy): Eukaryota > Metazoa > Arthropoda > Insecta > Hymenoptera > Aphelinidae > Encarsia > Encarsia formosa. Next base: position 2,023,658 of record CM076184.1, read on the forward strand.
GTGCCCGTGGGCTGGTCGCGCGCCATCTTAGACTTTCTCGCGTTCTGGTCTCTGGATCTAAAACGGGCTGCTGCGCGCGAGAACAATTGAGACTTAAAAAAATTATATTATCTTCGAGTTGACGAGTGGAAGTTATGGATCAGTGATAAGCTGGTTACAAGTTTTTTTAAGTTTTAAATACAATTTATGAATGATTTTTGTGAAATAAATTTTGAATTTTTTGTAATCTACCTTACCGAGTGCTGATGGATTTCAAATAATAAAGTTATAAACATTAGTTTCAATAATTAATCAAAAAATATATTTTCATTAAATATAAATTTTCAGTATTAAAATATATTTAGTTTTTACATTTTTTACCTTACAAACTACGTAAAAAATATGTCATGAATATTTTAATTTACATAAAAATAAAATATGTATTATCAGTCTATCTTATATTGCAAATTATCAGTACAATGGTACTAATACCATTTTGTTAACCAAACCAATTAAAAATATTCCTGAAGAATCCTTTTTTCTTCTGGTTTTCAACTTCATTTTCTTTATTTTCTACTTTTGGACAAGGTTCAATGCCATTTACCGCATCCTTGTAATTCCTCCAAACTTCTGGCAGGTTGAAGCACACAGTGCCACCTCCTCTGTCATATTGTGTATGCTAAAATAAAATATATATATTAATTATGGTAAAATTAACTTTTTCTTTAATTTTAAACTCTAAATAAACTTACTGCTCTATTGATATCTCCCACACAAACCCAAGTGGCTTTTTTCTTGCCATCAGTAGCAACAGCCCACTTGGAGTGATCATGAGAACTTTTGAATTGAGCATTCGCTCTTGATAAAGATATTGATTCAATATTTAAGACTCTGGAATACAAAATGTTTCATGAAAATTTTATTTTATCAGTAGCAAAAAATTTTTTTTCATTTTAAGAAAAATTTATACCTTTCTTTACCACAATCAGACGGTAATCTTCCCCTGCCGTTCAGCCAAGTTTCTGCATACAAATCAGTATCCAACTGGGGGGCAACAAAGTCATCATATAATTCTGGAAATTTGAAAACAATTATGAATCACAGGAGAGAAAAAAAATTACAAAAAGTAATATTATTCTAAGTACCTTTGTTCCATTTGCTGCCCTTGGCAAATGAAATGAACTCCATTCCTGACTTGGAATGCAGATTAACTTTGTTATTGAAAGGTGCCTTCTTTATTTTAACTTGTTTAGCAGCTTCAGTGAGAACAACAAATTTATGGACTAAACTACTTGGTAGATTTCTCTTGTACACAATAATCTGATTGTACATCATTTGCTTTCCTATTACATTAAAACTACTCTCCTTTGTTGAGATGCACAGAAAGCTTTGTCCATTGACTCTTCCCGACAGTGGGTAAGCATATCCGCCGATTGGCTGTTCCTTAGGATTTGCTTTTTCCGTTTCATTGTTTGGTTCTTTTTTTACACGGGGTTGCTCACCTTTGTTTGGCTCAGGGGGAAAATTTGGCACACTGTGGATCAACCAGAATCCCTCTTTGTCATTGCCTATGAAGCCACCTTTTGAGTGGCCATTGGTCATCCTTGCCATTTGATTTGGTGGCTGATCATTGTACAATAACCAAAGGAGTTTCTCAGAATTTTTCTGTAGATTAAAAAAAAACAATTAATATCATTAAAAATTTAAATGAATAGTTCAAAAATGAAAAAGATTATTTACATCGTCATAAAATGGAGCCAGGGTGTAAGCTGGTATTGAATCATTTGTGGTGATATCCTTTTTGGATAAGGTCCATCCTTTGGAGTAACTTTTACTGTCCATGAATGCATAGGCAACACCTTGCTTAATCAAGTCATTTTCATGGTCCTGAATTTTTGGAATTTTGTACAAAACGTACCTGGAAAAGTTAGGGAGAATGGTAAGTAATTATTAATTTGATGAATTTTATTGTCAGCTTACCAGTCAACATCTTCATTGTTTTCATTTTTACATTGTAATGAAAACACTTTGCTTGATAAAATAGTCAAGGCACACCAAATGGATAAAATCAAGTGGGTCTTGGTACCCATACTGTTAAAACAAAGTATCACAAAGTCAACTTAAAATATTTAAAAAACAATAATTTTCACAGCTGATACTTAAGAGTCCTCCAACAGCTGATGTTGGAATGAAAATTATCTAAAATAACATCTGCAGTAAGTCCACGAGTCATACTCACACTTGAGTCATTGCAATTATCTTTACCACTCACAGCAATCATAACTGTTTACATATTTACCAAGACAAACTACGACGCTGCATTCTGCAACTGCAACGTGCGCAATGTTTATGCTGCAGTGACAGGCTTCGATTGGGAAGCTGCAGGATTTTAATTCACTGCGGCATCAGCGCCACTCCGAGAGAACTAAAAATCAAACGCGGGCGGTGCAGGATCCTTGGTTTGTATTTGGTAGATTTTATGAGTTTTAATTGGGTCAGTGTCAATCAATGTTTATAAATATAAATCCACATCAAAAATATAAGATTATTCACATTTTTCATTTTCTTTGTTCAGGGAAAAAACCTAATTTTCTCACTTTGTTTAATTAAGTATGATTATTATCAATATATGTGTAAAGGGTTGATTTGAATCTGAGGAAAATATATAAAAGTGCTGCACAAAATTAAAGGTGGAAAATAGTATTTTTCATAACAGGTCGGGGAAGGGTTTATTTGGCCTCCGAGAGGTTTGTGACCCGAGCCGAAGGCGAGGGGTGCAACGAGGTGGCCAAAGAACCCTTCTCGACCATGTTTTGAAAAATATTTTTCCTCCTGAGATACCGAAAACAAGGGGTGAAGGTCCGATTTTGAGGTTAGAAGGAGGAAAAAATATTGGTTTCCCAGACCTGTAAAAATAAAAAAAAGTAATAGGGTTCGTTATTACTATAATAAAAAATACTTGCATGAACATGTAATACGAAAATCATGAAAAAGATAAACTATATCATATAAAAATCAATTTTTTTGCTTAAATGATTTAAACACAGATGTCATGAGAAAAACGAAATTTCTGTCATGACAGGTTGAATTATGTAGAAGTATTAACTTGCGATAAAACACTTTTTGCAATTAATGAACCTTAAAATATAAAATGAAAATAGGTAAAATATCAAAAAATTGACCTATAATACGATGCCCCGTACGAAGAAAAACACTTGCCGAAAATCAGTCGATTTAAAATTACCAATAAAAGACTGTGAAAAATTAAAAAATTTAAAAAAATCAATAATCTTGATAAGTTGGTAACTAATAAATCGAATTTTTTTTTTGAAAATGATTTTTTAATTCATTTAAGCCTTTTACGAGTAATTTTAAATCGACTGATTTTCAGCAAATGTTTTTCTTCGTACGGGACATCGATATTATTATAATATTGAATACAAACCATTTTAAATACAAAATTTGTGTACGAATCAAAGCTCATAAGAAAAAAAATTATTTAATACCAAAGCACGTAAATTATTCCTTTTGGTCGAGAAAAATAAAAAAATAAGGGTAAACAAGATTTTTTCGTTTTTAATTTTTTCTGTATCTCTTACAGAGATAATTAGCTATACTTTTTACTAAATTTTAAAAAAGACGAAAATATCATCACTCTTTGCTAGGAAATTTTTCCCAATTTTAAAAGGAAAAAACTAAATAGTCCAAAAATTCCCGCAATTCATCACCACTCGGAAGGGTAAAAAAGTAACAGCATTAAAGTGTCAAAGCGACTATAATATTTTTAACGGGATAGAAAAAAATTTTTTTTTTCAGAAAAGTGTCAGAGTTCCGTCACCGATGCAGCAACAGCGGAGCGGTCGCACGTGTTACATGAAAAATGTGTCCCGTTGCAGCTGCACGTACGAAAAATAAAAATCCCCCTTTTACTGTATTTTTCTCCTTTTTTTCTCCGACGTGTCGCGCTTATATTGTAGTATAGATATTTAAGTCGTAAGATTCCTTACACATATGCGGGATACACTTTTTGAATGTAATATCTTGGACTGCCCCCGGAAAACGATGAATCAGGTACGATGTTTTCTCGTTTTGAATTTATGTGATTTTTCCTCGGAATGTGAATTTTTACAATCAAATTTTTATGTTTATTAAAAAAAACATTTTATAAATTAAAATTTTTGTGGGTAAAATAGTTTACTTATTTTACAATCCTAACTTTTCAATTGATAACCATACGAATTAGTATTAAAACTAAAAAAAAAATAGACGAAAGTTTTTAAAAAACATTACCTGTAAAAAAATCTTAGTTGATAAAAATTATTTGATTAAAAAAGAATGAAAGTAAAATGAGTGATAGAAATTTTCATCATTTTATAATTTAGTAAAAGTTAATCTAAAAAAAAATAGTACAAAGTATGAAAGATTTTTACACTAAACTAATACTTACACTAAATTAATATTGACACTAACAAAAAGCGATTTACACTTTAATTTAATTATTTTTAAAGTTTTAAAAAAATTTTCTTATCATTTTTAAAGTAAGTATTCAAGGAGTAGGGGAAGTAATAATAACTAATTTGATTAAACAAAACACAAAAAAATAATTTTTTATTCATTAGTCAAGTAAAACAATTTATTATGTTATGTTTTTGGAAAACAATATACAGATGAGTTATAACAATTTCACTCAATGTTATGTTAGAAAAATATATTTAATGGCGTTGTATATTCATGATTATTGTGTATAAAAACGCGGTAAATTGAAAAAATGACAGTTTTTTAAATATTTTATTTTACGCGCACTATGCATAAAGTTCCATTTTACGCACTAAAAACAATTCGTAAAATAGAACTTTACGCGTACTATAAAAAAAAAAAAACATAATTTTTAGTATTGTGATACAGAAGTGGGAAGCGACGATGATTAGAAAAAACTTTTCTCTATGTCAATTTAGAAAATATTAGATAATTTGAATTTATCTATGATACATAGTACTTAAATAACAATGACATAATTATTCCCTAGTTCTATAAAAAATGAAAATAAAACTTGATAATTAAAAATATACTTTCAGTGACAGCGGAAATCAGAGGTCATGTATTTTCAAATCTTAAATTGAAACATTAAACAAATAAAAAATGAAAATAAATTTTTTGAATATAAAATTTAATAAAGTTTTTCAATAAATTCTTCTCATTACTATGTAGCATTAATATCGTACGACACCATAATTAGAATTTCCTCAAAATTAAAAAATGTCATTTTTGATTAGAAAAAAATACATCAGAAACTATAGTTTTTAGCCAAGAAAATCTAGAATCATCATAAATTGCTCGAAATAGCTAAAAAGAATATCTTTGATAAAACAACAATCTTATATAAAGAGTCATGAATTTTTATGAAAAAGCTAAAAAAATCAGTCGGTAGTACGTTACGATAATTTATGCGTTGCGGGAAGGATGTTACAGCGCTTCCTCCATGCATGATGGATGCATCGGGGCGGTTAAGTGGGCCAGCGGCATGAAAAACGATGATTTTACCAACTACCTCGCTCGCATCGACGACGGCATGAAAAATTATGATTCTGCATGCTATCGGATCGACCCCGAGCGACTTCCAAAATCTATCCTGGTGAGCTTTTTCTCCTAGCGGTGTTTTATTTTGGTAGATTACTACTTTTTTTACAGTATTTTCTCAAATCATTTTACAAAGTATAAAATAAGTTCCTACTGTATACTAACACAAGATGTAAATCATTTGTGTGATTGTTTTCAGTTTAGTTGAGTTTGAGATAACTGCAGAGACTTTTTAACGAGGGGCTATGCACTCCAGAATCCTCGCCAGAATCACAAAAAAATCAATATAATCAATAAAATATCGATTTCATTTCAAGTAAAAATCTTCGAAAAATATTATTTTTAGAAAAATATTAATTGAAATTGGATCCAAGGCTCTAAACACTTTAAATTTGTCAAAAGAATCACGAAAGAATCACTAAATAATCAAAAAGAATCAAATGAATCATCAGTGATTCTGGAGTGCAGAGCTCCTCGTTTTTTAATGTACTCAATGATATAAAAATTTTTTACGTAAGAAGTGTTGATAGTAGTAAAATTTTACTTAAAAAAACTTTTTTCGATATTTTTAGAGAAAAATTCAAATTTAATCGAAATTTCTTCAGTATTAATTCAAAAAACTAAAATATTTCATTTAGAACTTTGAAAACTTTCCAAGCAAATAGAGTAATAATCCTTTAAATACTGTTGAAAAGTACACCAATTGCAACATGCGTAATTAGATAGTTTCAAACTTCAAATGTTATAATGAAACGTCAAGTTTACAGTTTATATTGAAATATACGTTTCATATACAAGTTCATAAGATTTTTTAACTAACTTTCATAATTAGTTTGTTTCTAAATTTAATGAAAAGCTTTCCTGGATGAGAACTGTTCTCACGTTTAGTTCTATCTGTTGCAGTACTCAACTCTAAGAAAAAAAAAACTTCGAGATGCAACTAAGAAGTTAAAAACTATTTTTATTCATAATACTACGATAAAATTAATTATATTTTACAATAATAAATTGGTAAAAAATTGACTTTAAACTTCTAAAAACTCATCAAAAATGATCCGCAGATGCAGAACACTTGACGTAGAACAAGACTGACGAAAATTAGTTTCTAAAATTCACTGACTTATAAATAATATTTAAGAAAAAAGATGCTCGAAACCATAAAAAACGTGTTTCTTGTTAGTTTTTCATTTTTTGACCTTAAAATAAAATATTTTCAAAAAAAAAATTCCACAAGGTTGTAGCTGAAGTAGAAAGCAATTTTTTAGTAATTAAAAAAAAATGTTCTTAAAAAAATGTTTTTGAAAAAAAAAAAAACCAAAAATTTTTTTTATTCTTTTAAAATCAAAAAAATTGTTTTTTACATTACAAATCTTATAAAGTATTAAAAAAAATTCATATTTAACTAAGACTGTAAATTGATGTTTAAAAGTCATATTTCTTATTTTTTCAGTGTTTATTTAAAAATGAACTCTTAATCGTGATTTTTACCTCGATTTTTACTATATTAATCACCTCCCACAAAAAATTCCTTCCATTAATGTTTTCGCACCCAATAAAAATTATAATTCTAATTAAAAAACCAAAGAACTCAAAATTCAAATTGAATCACCCTCCCCTCAATAAATTCTCCTCGATGCACCCGCATTCAGTTTACGAATTTGAAAAAAGGTGCCGTTCTGGTAGGCGATCATTCATTCCCGCGCAAAAAAAAAAAAAAAAGTGGCGGCCGTAACTCAGCGACATGATAAACGTGGGTGGTCGGCATCCGAAATACAGTCATAAACAAACTCATCCCCCGAAATATGGAAATTCCAGTACGCAGCACGCAAGCCGATCGATCCTTGCGGAATCAAAGTGTAATCCTTACAGCGACAATGTATATGCGTGCGGGTGGCGGCTTTCTTATTATATACCAGGGTTTAGCGTACACGACTCGCTTAATTGACCGAATAACTCTAGACTCAAAATTGTTGAGTTTTAATACTTACCGGAGTTTTTGTAAAGTAAAATATAAAAAATTCTTTTTTGGTTTTAGCTGCATTAAAAAGCTCTATGCTGAATATAGAATTTTATACAGAAACAATGATTGGAACCAAAGTTATGGGTATTTGGGGATAATTCGGAATGTTTTACACTGAAAAAAATTTTAAAAACCACGTAGAAATTTTTTTTACTAAAAATGCTAACCTCAATTTTGAGATTTTTTTTTCACATTTCTTTCTGATAACTTAGTGTAAGTAGGTTCGAGTCGACATATCGAGTGAAAAGAATCGAGCAGACTTATTGATAGTTTGCCAAAACTATTATTAATATTCTGCCAATTTTTCATTTGAAAAATCAAAGTTAAAAACTTTATTTTCCATCCAAAACAGATCATGAAATGTGGTTCGATGGATGAGCGAGTGTCTTGTAATGTGTAGATCCCATGTTCAAGCCTCAGACTAATATTTTCCATCTTTAAGTTTACATAAAAATTATTCCATAAGGCTGTCAATCCGTGTTATGAACAGAAAAAAAAAAAAAATTTGAGCTTACCTTCAAAGGATTTATTTTTTTTTTGACTCTGAATTAAAGAAAAAAAATTTAATTATGTACAATTAAAAAACAGGATTATAAAATCTCAAAAAAATTTATTAGAGATTGACAGTTTTGTAATCTACTACTAAAATGTCAAAAAAAAAAAAAAAAAAAAAAAAAAAAGATTTTAAATCAGCCACAATAAAGTAAATAAATTTTTAGAACAAGTTTATTTTAAGAAATACCAAGCAGGCTAATTAATAATCGTATTTTTGGTACATTAGATATGCAGAGCCGTTTTATAAGCCATTCGAGCGATAAATTTTGATGATTTCATATGGAAATATTATCAGATTATTTTTATCTTAAAGCTCGTGAAATCCGATTAATGCAATTTAAATCCCCGAGTTTATAAATTTCGAATATTAAGTTCTCGTTTTAAAATATTACAAATTACGGATTTATCACATCGAGTTTGTATTAAAATTATTGATAACGTCACTGGACCATTAAAATTTGTACATTTTAGCTCGGGCTTACTTGTTTTTAAATTTTAATAAAAACACGTTCACTAAAAGCAGAGATTTTCATAATAATTTTTCACATTTGGGTTGTTTTACACTGAACTGGACTCGGAGTATAACAATCATATTTTCAGTAACGAAAGGTAAATAAAATATGTCAGTACATGGATACTTTTTTATGCAAAAGAATCTCTCTTCCAAAAATACAGAATGTTTCATTAATACAGAATGTTTAATAATAAATTTTTTAATTTGCTTACCTTTGCATGCTTGAAATAACAAGATTATTATTATTATTATTATTTTAAACATAAAGTTTTGATAAAAATCTTTAAAAACTATACAGCATGATGCAGTTTTAATAGATTTTATTTACTTTTTACTTAGTTTTACTCTTTACTTAGTTTATTGAAAGGCTACCCAAAAGCTTTGATAGATAAATACTGAAATTTTCTATTAATTAAAAATAATAATAATAATAATAATAAAAAAGGTTTAAAAATAATATTTCACAATATTCAGCATTCTTTGCTAAAATCTTTTTTTTTGTTCTACAACTTTGTTCAGTCACTGCAAGTGAGAGGGATTTGAACTCTAGACCTTATTGTACAGCGTAAAACGCTTAGTCGTTCAGGCTACTGTGCAAATGCACGTTTCACTATATTTTATGCTTAGAACAAAATTAGTATTAGATTTTTTTAAATTTAACCGTAAATGTCTTAAACCCATATTTTCATAATTTTAAAGAAAATTTTTAGATAGTCGATTACAAATCCGTTCTTAAGTTTTTAAGATTATTGATTTTGAAGTAAAGTTAACCGCTTCATAATGAGAGTCAGCAACTAATTTTTAATTTGAAGAACTTGTAAATAAAATGAATGCTATTAATGATAAATATATTATACCTATAAAAATAAATAAAGTAAACAAAAAATTTTAATATCAGATATTAAGTATAGTTAGTAGTATCAAATAAAAAAAAATACTAAATATGTCAAATCTTGTTTTACCAATGAATTCAGCTTGTTTTACACTCCTAATTTTTTGTTTTTATCAAAGTAGCATCCGACTAGACCGAAACAGTGAGTTCAAACACACTCCGTTGCCAACCACTTAACAAAAAAAAACACTAATTTAAATTTTCTCAAATCCACACAAATCTCACTCGCTAAAAGGTACGCACGCACCCTACAAGAAAAGGTGCACCAAGATTTAAGAGCCTAGTAAAAAAAGCCTCATCCCGGGGTACTTACCAACTCCCAAGATTTAAGGTCCGCGCATCACCCTGAAAAAAAGGCGTATTCGTAGCTGGTCGTATAAACAAAGGGGGAGCTAAAAGCCCTTCTTAATAAAGAAGAATTAAAACAAGCACTCTCTTCGCGGTAAGTTCATCATCTGGTGGAAATTCACGGTTGGTATTTGTACAAAGGGCTGGGAATCGCGTGCTCGAGCTCTTGTTTCCTCCTCCTCGAGAGTGCATTAGCCAGCTGGGTGGGATTTTCCTCCTCTGTGTAACTCAACCCGTCCGCTTCCGGTTTTCAGGTAATAGACCGTCGGTGTTTCATGATTTTTAGCCGGGTACAATGGGAGCTGAGCTAGCTGAGACATTCTCGGCCGCCACCCCCCAAAGATGCTGAATCACCGGGCTTCCTGAGAGTATAATGGAATTTTCGGACTGCTTTGAGGATTTTGAGAGCTTTGGCGAGAGCCTGTAACCTAACGTTTTAAACTAAAAAAAATTTGAAGAAAAATAATGTTTAGAAAAAGAGCGAGGATAAGGGCAGAATTTTTAAATTTCTAATTTTTAGCTTATTTAGGGTCTATATCATATCTGCAGGAAAACAAATTGTTGATAATGAAAATAATTCAATAGTTGGTTTAGATATGATACATGACTCGCCAAAAAAATCTGAAAAAATGCAGAATTATACTATTTGAAATCCGAGAATAAGAAAAAAATTTCAGATCGCTATTAGTACTATTTTTAAAAATTAACAACTGTCAATCATGGTCTAGGTTGAAAACTCGTTGCTTCTGACATAAAATTACTACGAAGCTCAAGTTTCCATTCTCTATTGGTGTTGCTGTATAATTGCTAAACGAATTTGCGTAATCTTTAACAAACAGCGAAAAACTCTAAAGCAAATTGAAAAAAAAAGTTTATTCAATATGTGATCAAGAAATAATTTAATTTTTTTTTTAGTTACTCTGATTTTTTATAATTTATAGTAGACAATTACTCAAACATTAAAGTTCTCAATGAGTTGAATAAAATTTTAAACTGTAATCGTCTTATATTACTAGCAAATTTTAGTAACTTATTAATTTAAATTTGGGTGAAACATTTAGTGGAACGTTCCAAAATATAAATAACTTTTTCATTTAAAAACTATCCTCCTCAAAAATCATTGTTGAAAGTTTATAAATGAGATGGAAAAAAATTACATATATATGTTTGAAATAAATTCAGTTACAAACAACTTTCGAAAAAATGAATATTTTGACGAAAAAAAATAAAATGAAATTCGAAAAAACATTCAGCTGTCAAAACCAGTTCGCTCCCAGGATAAAATTTCGTAAAATACTCACACGCGCCAGGCCGAGTCACGTCAAACTTTAAGCTCCCCATTTCATCCTGGAAATTCTTTCCCACCCCAGCTCGCGAATATTATTCCAATGTTCCCCAAAGCGTTTAAAAATCCCGCCAAACGCGTTATAATTAACTCTCTCACAAAAGAGCCTCCCCCCAACTTTTAATTTAATAAGCCCGCGCATTCAAACTATCTCCGCACCCAAGATGATTAAATCTCTCGGCAACACAGTTATAAATTCCCGCCGACAACAAGAGAGAGAGAGAAAAAGGAAGAAAGTATAGGGGTATTACGAGCACAATTCTTTATTGGGCCGCGGCTCAGACAACAAAGCTCGGAGGGGAAAAAGTTGAAAGGGAAAAAAAGCTCGCGCGCACGTGACACCACCCCAAACAAACGCGGAAAGCGAAAGAGAAGAATGAAAGTTTGGCTTTAGTTACAGAGGCGCCTGTAAATAACCGCGAGGGCGGCGGTATCAAAGGGTAGGCAGCCGATAACCCCGGAGTTGAGTGCTGCTTTGACACTCGCTTGATGAGCTGCGCACTTTTTTACTACCCTCGAGCTTGCGCTTGGAACGAAGCTTCAATTTTTTCAAGTATGCGGATCTGGTGGATTGAAATATTTTTGGTTAGAATTTTTTTTTGAGTATCTTCTCGTGTAATAAAATTTTGTCTTATATAGACTATGCATGAAATATGTATAAACTTAAAGTTTGAGTGTCTTTAAAACAATAAAAATTAATTAGTTAATAATTAGAGCGCAAAGCCTCCCGGTTTTATAACAAAATTTCAAATGAAAAAAAGCGCATAAAATAGAGAAAAAAAAAATTGTACTCCAAAGTACTAAAAGATTCTAAACTAATTCTTTATTTATTGAGTGTTCATTGAAGTATCCAGTAAATAAAAATCACTCTTATCTGGATAATTTTTTTAATCCAATTTATTATATATGTAGACACAACGATAACTTCTTAATGTGAAAATCTCGCAAGCTTAATAAATTATTTTTTAAAATTCATGTTGTTTCTATACATCAGTGAAATTAAGGATGGAGTTGGTCTAGTTGTGACAGCAATGGATCTAAAAACCACGGCTGCAGGTTCGATTCCTACTCGCTATATGCATATCAGTCTCGTAAAACTATCAATAACAAAAATATTTCTTTGATTACATTTTTTAAATTTATTTTTTTTTTACGAAAGAGCGTCAACTTAACATTATCATTTTCAATAAGTAATTGTTTAAACAATCTTTACCGGCATTTGTTCACAAAGATATTAATCTGTTTAAAGTGAAAATCTTGAGTCATTTTTTTAATCCTCATGGTTTCTAAATATTTACGTTACATTTCGAAAGTTAAGTTGGTTGATAGAGTCTTGGGTATAGTTCTGGCAAAGTGTGCCACGTACAGCAGGTTCGACTCCTGCTTACCGCATTACATATAACATAAACTTCTGCGGCTTGATGCCTGCTCGAAATGAAATGAAATTTATTACATAAAAAAAAAAAAAAATTGAAATATCAACAATCTCATTATTTTTTTTTTAATTAGCTTTATTCTTTTTAATAAGTATATATATTATTTTAGTATACTTACTTCATAGAAATATTATAACCGTTCATACAGCACTATTATTTTAATTTAATAGCGAGCACAATCAAACAAAAAATTAAAGTCCAGCCTTTAACTACTCCCACAAAAAAAAATATTAAGTTCATACCTACTTATGTATAAATTTTAAACCAGGTACAAAATGATCGTACTTGAATCAAAATTTGAGAATGTATCCTTAAAAAGCTAATTTTTCTTAGAGAATTCTGATTTATAAAGTGTTTGTTATGTTAATGTTAAAAAGCTAAGTATGTAAAATTTTAAACTGTTTAAAAAATTATAAAATTATGAACAAGCATCTTGGACAGTAATTAGAAAAATCCAAGAAAATTTTTTTACTTTCCAAACAAAATTCTAGTCTTTTCATAAAGTTCATGGAATTGGACTTTCTTCATTCAAAATATCAAAACTTACAAAATCTCGTCTCAACTTACGTTCAAGTATATTCATAGCTAAAATCAAAGAGAAAAAATTTAATAAATTTCAAGTAAAAAAAAATCTCTGAATTCAAAGCACAGGAACCTCCAAAGGTTACCGAAAGTACACACGCGTTACAAACACCACCCGCCCTTTAGGAAAAAAAAGGGGGGGTGGTGCATTAATCGTGAGATTTTCCAGCCTCCAAAGAACGAGAGAAAGAAGAAAAGAGAGAGAGAGAGCCACCCACTCTTCCCCCTTCCGGGCCCACAGAAAAGAAGTAGGATTCAGATGAGCACGCGGTAAAGCGCGAATTTGGCAAAAGTCTGAAATTTCCCAGGGATTGTTCAGCACCGGAGGAGCAGGAGGAAGAGATAATGGGGAACAATGGGAAGAGGACCGAGCTAGCTGCTATATAGTCGATAGCTGGCTTTTGGAGCCTTGCCTATCGCTACCTCCCCCTCCCACCCTCCTTATCTACCCCGGCTGGTCTCACTTTCTCACTGGAATTTTCGTGATCTAGTGCACCTCCTAATAAGTCCGGCTGTTTATTTCTAATTCATGGTTTGCTGTTGACTTGGCTTTAATTATTTCTTTTTTTTGGAAATGGTATATGTGGTGTTAGGCATAAACGAACTTCTTGTTCTAAAATAATCTTTTGAAGTGTCAAAACCCAAGGGAATCTAAAAAAAAACATCATTTGTGGAAAATCGACATATTTAAGCATTTCAACCAAGACTTCAGATAACTTTTTAATTTTTTTTATCAGGATAAATATTTTATTTTACAAAAAAAAAAGTATTATGTCAAAGTTTTTTCGACCCTTTATTATTAATTTTCCCACGCTTTTTTTTGTCAAAAAATCGTAAAAAAAGTCAAATTGAAATCTACTGGTATTTTCTGAGATGATCGTCAACGTAATAATAAAACAAGTAAAAAAAAAATCAATAAACACCTTTTTATTTAAAAATTTTAAAAAAGAAAAACCAAAAAATCTTCTTCAGATTCATTAAAAACTGCGACGATTTTTCTTATTCCACTTTCACAATATCATATGAAATAAAAATTGTATATTTTTAGATAAATTCTGTTTTCAATTTAAATCACCATTACAATAAATAAATATATTTATATAACATACTTTCGTGTGCTTAATTTTTTTTCTAATTCTACTCTTCCTACGAAATAAAAATTCTATCAAAAAATTGTGGCTTCCACACAGTAAGAATTTTTTTTTATTTTGATAAACTTCGTTTTAATAAAATTGAAGATTGCCCTTATCAATATGACTAATGCCATCTTTATACAGAAACAATGCAATGTACTCAAGTTAAATATATCTCACGTACTGATGATAACATAAAAATTGTTTCCTGTGCTGAACATTGCGATGGTCAGTACGTCGTGGAGACTTGGCGCTAAAGGAGATGCTTCAGAATTTAATTAAGTATAAAAGTTTTGATTTATTAAAGTAGTATACACTGCGTGAAATTTAAACAATGAGTCGAAGCGCTCATTACCGTCTGAATTCCGATATCTTGCTGGAAGATCGTAAGTTGATCGAACTTTATCGATTTACCTAATAAAATTGATAAATTTTGAGCGATTTTAAAAATTCTTTTCTTTGATTTCAGATAAAGAAAAAATTTTCTTTGATCTGACCAGGAAAGAATATGTACTATCAAGATTTGACAATGTACTTAAAAAATGTTCTCTTAAAAATTTGTTTTTTGCAATAATGATCATATTGATATTGTTACTTTTTACTACAGTAATATTGCTAATACTCCGAGTTAAAAGTAAGTTTACTACAATCGATAATTATTGAGAAGACGGGTATTTGGTTTTAACCCATTTCTGATTTTCAGATTTGGGAAATCAATCGCATCATCACACTAGTTTGTTAAATAGATGTAAGTTAATTAATTCGGTAACTTTTTATCTTCATTATAAAGAAAATTTAATAAATATGTGAAATTTTTTAGCCGGTTCGGTTACAGAAATCATTTCTACATCTTTTTCGACAAAGGGTACGTTACCATTGATTGATTTTTCATGGAAAATCAAATAAAAATTTTTTTTAAACTACACATTTTTTTTAGGTTTTTGGACTCAACCCGTACCTACGACCGAGCCTACGACTACTCAAAGTAACAGTAAGATGTGTTTCTCAAAACTTAAACATGTATTATATTCAAAAGTCATTAAATATTTTAATATTATAGTTCCGGCCAGTCCTCACAGCTCCAAGATCTTCATCAGTGATGCAAACCAAGTCAGAGTGTTCGACTTGCGAACAAACAAAAGCTCTCTTATGCACGAAATCACAGAAGACATTTTGACCTTTGATGTTACCGATGCATCTTTATTTTACGTGGAAAAAAATTTACCAATCATTCAATCAGTTTATCAATCACACATAAACGTAACATTCCCCAATAAAGTGCACCCACAAGCTATGGCGGTTGACTTTTTAACCAAAAAGTTTTATATAGTAGACAAAGTTGCAAACACTGTCAACGTGATGGACTTTGAAGGAGAAAATTTTGGAATCGTACTGTCCGATCTGCAAGATCCGCACGATGTTGTTTTGGACATCGAACAGGGTTTCATGTTTATTCTTCAGTTTAAGAAATCGGTAAGTCTAACATATCAAAAACATTACAACGACCATTAATAGTGTTAATCAATTTTAAGATACTCAGAGCAAATTTGGATGGCACCAATCTTCAAGAAATAGTAAAGGACAAGAAAGTTTCCGCGATGACTCTCGATCGCCAAAAGAAAAAAATATTCTGGGCCGTCGACGAAGCCAGGATCGTGTGTTCCAATTACGACGGAAGTGGTCGTAATGTCTCGATGGCGATCCACGCTGCCATGATTAAGAGTCTGTTCTACCACGACAATCAACTTTTCTGGCTTTACTCGTCGACCTACAGCCACAGACGCGCTCTCTGGACTTGCGGAATCGAACATGGACACTGTCTCAACCCCCAAGAAGTACCTGTGCTACTGGATGACCCACAAATCGTCAAAGCTTACGCGGAAATAAACAAAATTAATAATCCTTGCGAAGTCGATAACGGAAATTGTTCTGATTTCTGCTTTGCAGGTAGGAGTGGAAGGGTTTGCGCTTGTCGCATGGGATACGAACTGGATTCGGATCTTCAAACCTGCAAGCCAGTAACGGATCTCATTCTGTACATCCAAGGTAGTCACGTGAGAGCAATCGGCGTGGATTCAAAAAAAGACGACACTTTCAAAGACTTTTTTATTCCAACTGTTCTAAATGCGACTGGAAAGAACATCCTCGTTGATTACGATATTAAAAACGACTATTTCTTTTACCACGACAACGATTACTTCAAAGTCATGAACATCAATGGTGATATCAAACCGAGGACCATAGTCCACTGCGGCAAGTGTCGAGAATTTAACTTCGACTGGGTTTCGGGCAACCACTATTTCATAGAGGACGATCATCTGTACGTGTTCAGTTACAAGCCAAACAACAGCTTCATGATGAAAGAGATCGAGAACACTCACAAAGTTGATAAGTACGCCATCAGTGTGAAGACAGGTAAAATTTACGCCGTGTCTTACTCGAGTAGTCCCCATTCGTACTCGATAAACACCGATGGAACCAATATGAAGACTCTGTCCAGTAACTACGATGTCAAGCATTCTAAGAGTTTAACTTTTGACAATGATGACAATGGATTGTACTTTTTGATAACCGACGCTGTGTTTCACAAAAACCTGATTGATTCGTTCACGGAAGTTACGAGGTTGTACGAAGTGGGAAATGCAGTGGCCATAGATGTCAACAAAGAATTCCTGTATGCGTACAACTCAACCAACATCTGGAGAGTAGATAAGAAGACGGGGAAAAATGTTTCGCAGATTGTTAGGGTCGAGGGAGATGAAAAAATACTAGGTATGAAAGTATTGAGTGCAGCGAGGTCGAGGAAAAATGGTTGCGATGTGAACAACTGCGAGCATTTTTGCTTTGCCAAACCGAGAAAAACTTGCGCATGCATGGATTTCTACCAGCTGAGAATCGATGGAAGCTGCAAGTCGAAGTATTGATGTGCAATAGTGTACTTGAATTGTGATTTTGATAATAAAAGCTTTTTTACTGACTTAGAAGTGCTTATTTTCTTCGAATGTATCATACCCGGAATTAGAAAACTTTGTGATTTTATTTGTACATTCATTCAAGCATTATGTTAAAAAATCATTTTATTAGTTTAAAAATTTTATTCATGTTCTAGTTGAATCATATAAATAAACTTGAATAACTGCAGATTAGACTTGATAAACTTTGAATTCACCTTTTAAATTCTAAAATAATGAATACAAAGAGATTGAGATAAATTTAATAAATTGTACTGAAAAAAAATGTTTGCTAAATTTTAACGCCAAAATCTTGGTGAAGTTATTTTTTTTTTTTTACTCCATTCAACAAGTTGATAACCATAAGAGAACATCATTAAACTATTCCAGATGAAGAGTCAAAGTCAGACAGGCGTTCAGGAAGGAATTGAACCTCAGTCCATCGAACTTCCAGTCGCGTATTTTTGACACTGAGCCATTGGACAAGTCATGAAATTAATTTTTCTCATTTATTTTGATATTAGTTCAAAATTATAAAGTAAAGTGAATGAACAAAAAAAATCATGGCATGAAATATTAATTAAAAAAAAAAGTAATAACATAGTCGCTAAAATCCATTATCTATAGGCGTGAATTGATAAAAACATACGTGTTCATTTCCTGTTTGAATCCAAAAAATATGACAGTTTTTTGTTAAAGCCGAGTGCTTAAAGAGCTAAAAACATGCTCATTTATAAAGAAATCTAGTTTTAATATTATCTATATTTTTATTAAATGTTTTTAATGATTGATCGTATGAATTCTTTTTTGAAATGAATAAAAAAAACTATTACCAGAACGCAGAAGTTTTCGAGGAAGACAGTGATTATGAGTGTAAGTTTAGTCTCTGATTATGTACAATATAATTTTTCAATCAAAATATTAATAAAGATTCTGTTTTTTTGTATTATTTGCAATAAACTATGGTTTTTTTATTTAATTTTAATCATAAGAGTTGACAGAAGTTATTTTAATAGACCTCAACGCAGAATCTCAGTTCATTTCAAGTTTGCTTGGCAAATTTTAATTAATATTCTGAATATTATAAAATCTTTGGAAACTTTCGATCAAATAATTATCTGTTTCAGATGAAGAAATATACGTCCCAACTACAACTGAATTTGTCCCAGACACAAAAAAATATGTTCCTTCTCGGCGTAAAAATCTGTTTCTCGAATATTTTCTTTTGATATTAACCCTAGTACTTATTGTTTTACTCATCATCGATGTGACTCTGCTTATTTTTGGAAGACCTTGTAAGTTAATAAAATTTAAATTTCATTTGATGTATTCAATTTACTAATTTTTTAGACTTGGAGATCATAGTGACATTCGTAAGTTCTGAAAAAAACCGTGAGTATTTTACATTTAGTTTTTCATGAATCTTAAAAATTTTATTGAATTTTTTTGAACAATTCTGTTTTAAATCTAGAAAAAAATGAAATGTCTTCAAAAAAAAGTAAGTTACTTTCAATCAATTCTCAATGACCATAGACAAATCTAAAAAACACTTCAACGATTTTCAGTTATAGACATTAGATCGCCATATGATTCCAAACTCTTTATTGGTAACGCACATCATATCATTCAACTCGATCTAAAAACCAATAAAATGAGTTTTTTGGCGTTTGCAACGAACGAGGAGCTTTCAACGTTCGATGTTACTGATTCATCCATATTCTATTTGAAAAAAAATTCGTCAGCTGTTCAAATGATAAACACAGAAAGGGCTAATGGGTCTAGTTTCCACTTCACTCCGTCATTTATAAAAATGATGACACCTGAAGTCATTGCGGTGGACTATTTAACAAAAGTGGTTTATTTACTTGATGAGAGTGCCAAAAAAGTTGCTGCGATAAACTTGAAAAAGAAGTATTTCAAAACCATTTTGAAAAATATCGAGGATATGCAAGATATTGTTTTGGATCTTAACGATGGCACGATGTTTATCGTCCAATATATGAAATCGGTAAGTACAATTCTAGAAACTCTCCTATATGATTTTTTAACCAACTGTTGTAAAACTTTTCAGATACTCAGGGCAAATTTGGACGGCAAGAAGCGTCAAGAACTAGTGAAAAATACAAACGTTACCGCAATCACCTTAGACCGTCGAAGAAAACAATTATTTTGGGTATACGATAATTCCAAAATCATGAGTACAGATTACACCGGAAGAAACAACCAATTGGTCTTCTCATCAAACGACTCGATCATCAAAAATTTAGCTTATTGTAAAAATCAACTGTTTTGGCTTGGACGCAACTCGAGTTTATGGACCTGCAGGATCCAAGAGAATGTTTGTGCGGATCTGACGGAAATTTTATTGCCTATCAAGGCTCCTCGAACCATCAAAGCTTACGAAAACTTGAGCTATTTGGAAAATCCTTGCATGATGAATAACGGTAACTGTTCCGAATTTTGTTTCAATGACGTCAAGGAGTCTAAAAAAGTGTGCGCTTGTCGTGACAAGTATCAAATAAATCGGGTTCGTGGAACCTGCGCTGGGATGGAATCAAATAAAATTCAACGATGAATTCTAATTTCAAAAAATGAAAAAAAAAACACAAAAAAAGAAGTCTTTTTTAAATCAAAACTGTTTATCTACAGTATGATTAACCAATTTTAGATAATGTTTGACTAATTGTCAAAGCTGGAAGATAAGAAAGTTTTTATTTCGGAATGATGAAAAATAAAAAACGTGTAAAAAATCTCATGGATCTGAATTCTTGTCTTTCAAAAATTGTAATAATTGGTATTAATTTACTACTTAATGTATCATGATTTTTGGTTAAACTTTGAACTAATCATTTCTGGTAGGCTACATAAAATAAAAAATGAAGTTTTATTTTGATAATAAAATTATCTTGTAACATCACCTTTTATCAATCAAATCTGCGTAACGCATTGTTTATGTACAAAACATTTAATTGATTAATCACATCTTATCATTAGAAATAATTTCTTCTAAGTAAGTTTATATAGTTTATTAATATTATATAAATTGTTCTGTACTAACAATATAAGTAATAATCATATAATTTGTAATAACTAAAAAGTAAATGTAAAGACTAAAACTGTTTTCAAAACTTTGAATAACTAACTAGTATTCCAAAATATTTTAATCGGAATAATAATTACAGTAAGTTTTTCCTGGGTACGATATTAAAAATACAATTGAAAAAAGTACTAAATAAAAAATCTCATCTTCGTGCTTCAAAAGCTTACACGTAAGTAAGCGTTGTTATAAATCAGGGAGGCCACCACAACAGCGATAAATTTTTAGTTAAGAGCCCATTTTTGCACAATGAATTTTAAAGTATCGCTAAGTCCCTTAACTTTCTCCCACAGCGAAACTTTCGCGAGCTTTTATTAGAATTTCAAAACTATTTGCACGGTTGTTCAATCAGAAAATGCGCGAAATATTATATTCGCAGCGTCGAACCAGCGGTAATTTTGTTTGCTCTAACTTTGCATTTTTATGAGAAATCGATGAAATCAATTTTTTCCGTACTCTCTTCTTATCTCTGCAACCGGTCTCACTTTATTTTTTCTCTCTTTTCTTTTCTCCATTATGCCACGATGGGTATGGAATTTTACCTGTGTTTATAAGTTAGTTTCGTAGATGAGAATTTGGAATTAATTAAAAATTCTTCCGACAGTTATTAAACAATTAATAATTTTAGATAACTATACTTACTACTCACCAATATCATTTTTGAGTTTAATGAAGTCTTGATGAAATCTTCGAATAAGCTTGAATTTCATAATAATATTTAGAGTCAGTGGATTCAGTATAAAATTTTACTCTTACTCTTATGCCGAAAAAAGATAATAAATAAAATAAAAATAAATATATTTTACTAAAATAATGAATTATTTTTTCAACTTTAATTATTAGATTGCATTTAAAATTATTATGCAAGAGTTTTTTTTGTATTTTCCAAAAGTTAATTTGTTATCAAGACTCCAAGTTGCTACAAATTGTAACATGTTGAAGCTCCATAAGTTCTTAAAGCTTACAAATTTGAATGATTCAGTAGAAAATTTTATACTGGTTGCTTGCAATAACAGTTGTTTTTAATTTTTTTCAGCTTAAAGTAGTTAATGGACTGACGATTTTAAACAGGCCATTGGCGATGGAAACCAAACAAGAAAAAGTATTTTTTTAAATAAAAAAATTTCCACTAATAGTAAAATTTAAGGATGGTCAGATTATCAAAGTTAGAGGTGAAATTTTAGGTCTAACAATTAGTTTCCAAAGCCTAGATGCGAAATCAAAGATGCGTTACCTAACTATTATAGGCTATTCAGATCCTTTTACAAGTGTGTGTCCATTTAATTCAATTTTCATCAGACTAATATTAAAATGTTACAAAAATAGTTACAAGTTATCATGATAAAAAAATAATCATAATAAAAATATTCCGTTCAAAAATATTAATTGGTCTAAAAAGGATCAAAATAAACCAGTAAAAATTTGCCTTTGTAAGATTATTTATCATACCCAGTTAATATTGAGTTTTTTTCCTGCTCTAGATTATTTTTAGATTAATCTGCACATTATTAACCGAAAAAATACTAAAAATAAAATTGAAAAAGCCGCTAAATAATAAATTGCTCTTGAAAAATCTCATCTTCGTACTTCAAAAGCTAACACGTAAGTTACAAGCTTGTAAAGCGATGTTATAAATCAGGGATACCACCACAACAGCAATAAATTTTTGGGAAAGAGCTCATTTTTGTACGAATGAATTTTAAAGTATCACTTGGTCCTAAACTTTCTCCCTCGGCGAAAACTTTCGCGAAGTTTTATTAGAATTTCAAAACTATTTGCACGGCTGTTCAATCAGAAGATGCCCGAAATATTATTTTCCCATTGAACCGGTTGGTAATTTTGTTTGCTCTAACTTTGCATTTTTATGAGAAATCGATGAAATCAATTTTTCCTTACTTTCTTCTTCCTCCGCCTTTTTGCTTCGGCCTTTTTTTTTTTTTTTTTTTTTCTCGCAGAATCGAGTTCGCTGTTTTTTAAATCAATTATTCAAACGAGGGCTTCGAGTCATTGTAATTGCGCTGAATGCGCAATCGTCTTCTAACTTTGTGAGTTTTTCGGCTGGTTTATACATTATATATGGTTAATTCTGCTTTTTCAAAACTTTTTTTATTTTGTCAACTGTAAAGGTCGAAAGTATATGAGTATTTCTTAAATTGGAACTCCGAGAAGTGTAAAAATTTTGGTACATTTTATTGGTTTGTTTTTTTCACGGAAAATTGTAGTCCAAACTGCACAAATTAAAACCACTAACTATTGTTTTTTTGTTTTTACCATCATAAAAACTTTTGAAAAGTAGTATTTTCACGAAACGAAAATTTGAGCTACGAAAAATCCAATTTTTTGGATAATTAGTTTTAGTTCTATTAAAAAAACTTTATAAAACAATAAACTGGTATAAATATTTAAGCTGCACAGTCATATAAACAGTCAAAAGTTTTAATCTTTGTTTCTTCACATTGACCAACATCGCCTCTCTAAGACATGCAATATTGTAAACATCATCATCTTTCTGGGACACTGACGTTTTAAAAATCACAATCTTGCGGTTTAGGGCTCACGATACGCAGCGATAAATGAGAAATTCCAGGGCTTGAATTCCTCCATGATCATCCGAGCCGTACAGGTTAAGAGGGTTGGGGTAGGGCAAAAGCCCGGAATTTGAAGCACGCTAAGTGCACCTCCCTTGATTTACTCAATCACTCCGAGACTAGTTTGTCAACCACCAATTCACAATTCCGTTTGCGGGCTTCTTCAGTTTCAAAAATGATTTCTTGTAGGGCTAATACAAGGGGTTACGCACATAGTCTTGTTTGACAGGACTATTACAGGACTTTTAGATAAAAATATATATATATATAGTTCAGGGTTCTTTTGTCCAGTTAAAAATGTGCTAGATTTAGGACTATTCAGGACTTATTAGAACTTTTACTACAAGACTAAGTAGGTATCTCCTCGGGCTAATGAAAATACAGTCAGACTGACTCATGTTTACTTATTGTCTGCGTTTACTGATTTTTTAAAACTAATTTTTAATTTAATTTTGATCTAACGTCATCTTATGAGGTCATTACAATTGACGAAACGTCAATCTGTTGTATTTTCATTAAAGCCCTCTAAGAAATCAACTAAAATTTTGAAACTGATACTTCTCAAGATTCGTTAGTTTTTAAACAGCCGGAGCAAATAATCTATATGGTAATTTTTGCACCGAGTTATCGTTTTTTTTTTCCATGAATATGCTGACGAGGAGGGGACTCCATTACGGCCGGGGAAATTAAAAGGACTGAACAACAAGGAAGCAGCCGCGGGAGGAAAGAAAATTTTCGTTATCATCTGATAAGCCCCCGGCGAAATTGGTGCCTTAAACTAGTTTGGAGCCCCCCACACTCGCGTGGCCCGACGGCATTACAACCCCTTGACTTATTATTTTCTCGGAAGCCGCCGACCTAAAGCCACAGATGACGACTGTCGTTTCTCTTTTTTTTTTTTGGCTAATCCTGTGGGATACAACGAGTGCTGTTATCTTGGACGCTGCGCGCTGTATTTTTCTTCGTGGTGATTAGTAATTGTTTGTGTAGCGTGTACATCTTCAGGTAGAATGATAAGTTTAACTTGCGATTTGGTTTTTTTTCACAATTTTTCGGTGCTAAGACTTATGAGATTTGCAACTAGTTGCCAATCAATATTTAAAAAAATAATATTTTATTAAATATATTAAGTATCAAATTCTTTTATGCGAATGTGAATGTACTACTTATTCTACAAACTTACATTTTACTTAGATTATTAAGCTCCTATCTTCTTTATCGAAAAATAAAATGAGTTTCTTTTGCAAATGTTGCGATTTTTTCAGTAATAAAAATCATTTTAGGAACAAAATATTAAAAAATATTAAAAATAAAAAATTAATTCTTAAACAAGTAATAAAATAATTACCAAATAAGTTACTTGATTGAGCACGCTTCGTCTGACCAAACTCGGTCTTAACTACTGATTAATATGGAAATCCCTTCTACCCCACTGTTTTTACTGCCAATGTTCCGAAAGTAATTCTGAAGAAATAAACTAAACAATAAATAATAATAAATTAATAAACAATAAAAATCATAGACTAATTTAAAAAAAAGTTTTACAACAGATTTATGAACGTGCCATTTTTAACACTTTTGAGAACTCTATAGACACTATAATTATACGACCAAAAAGAACCACGATTTCAAATATCTCAAATTATTTTTAAAAACTCAGGATATAAATTTTAAAAATCTTAAATTTAATTTTTACAGATTTGATGTTAATTAGTTTATTCAAGCGACGAAAGGAATCGATGGAAAAAAAATTAGTTTATTCAAAAATAAAAGATTAAAATATATACTTTGCACTCTCCTTAATTAATGAATCAAAAGAAATTTTTCATACTTTGACTTATAATAGAGTTTTTTCAAGACGAATTATCCACGGCTCATCTAATCAATAGGACAAAGGAAGTAATATTGAAGTTAACAAAAGGGTCACACATAAATCACGAATCCTGGAGATGGCTTCCAATCAATCGGTCGCATATTTGCGGAGCTCAAGAGCTGCGGCGGTACCTACGGTCTAGCTATTAAATTCGATTAGCCGCAATCTGGGGCCAAATCGAGCGTACTCAACTCCCCCCTCCCCACCCCCCAACTGCTGCTGCTGGTGGTGTAATTATGCGACCGTTTGATTCCACTTGACGAGCTTTCCCTTTAAGATGATTTAACGTTTTCCTTCTCATCATTGAATTTCTATAATATTTTAATATTATCGATAATTAATTGGAATTTTAATAAACGTGAAATTCATTCAATATTGTTTAATTCATAATTTTATGCATTTTATAAGCAATTAAAATATCATCAATCAATAAATCAAGATAAAGTAGAAAATTTATTTGAATTAACTTTGTATTTCAACATAACTTTGTATTATATCGATATTATTCACTAAATTAAATCTATGGAGCATATCGAAAGTACACTAATTAAACTGTACGTGTCCAATATGAGTTCAGTTTGAAGTTAAAACTTCACCGTGGAGAAAACTTTTTAATTCGCAACTCCAGCTCGAAAGCAAAGAAAAAAAAAAAAAGGAAGCTTTTCCACAAGTATGATAAAATAGCCCGTATCGATTCAATATTCCCCGCGAGGTAGTTATTAATTAAAAAAGTCAACGCAGGCTAGCTCATCAAGTTTCCCATTGGTAGGCCCCATCCGAGGGTTAATTAATGCGAAGGAGTACGACACAATTAGTTGAAATTTATGTCCACTTTCCCGAACAATCATCAATTAAGAATTAAGTACGCGAAAATAGCGCCCCCCCGGAGTTAAGTATGTATATATCTGGGGGGTGGGGAGGGGTAATTAATTATACAGAAAATTGCCGCCCCTTCACATGCACGACTCGTCGGTTTCTGGCTCTGATGCTAAATAAGAGAAATGAAATTGTGGGAGGAGGAGGAGGAGAAGGCTTCTTCCTTGCAAGTTGGGCGGAAAAGTTTTAACCGATAAATCTGAAAACCCGGAGAAGACGACGCGACCAGCTGATTGGACCCGGGAATCCGACTAACGACTGTTTTCCTACTAATCTGAGTTGTGGATATTTAGCAGCGGGTGCGAATGATTTTGAGTTTTATTGTATGATGCGCTTGATTCAGTGGGACATTTGTACACCTTTTGAGTAAATTTCAACCAACTAGGAAATGAAGTGTCCTTTGTGACAAAAATTTTTCACACAACTTTGAGGATTTTTTTCTTACACCAAATGGTAAAGTTAACCACTGATATATTGTCCCAATTCTTTTTTAAACTGTTCACCATGAGAGAATTGTGGGACCGCGGTAGGTTTCGAGCACGAATGAGCTAAAAAATGACTCAAATAATATACTCTAAATTTGATTTCGTGGGAAACAAGAGTTTTAAATTATTATAAATATTTCCAAGAAGATGGGACGGGATACGGAATGGAACTGATTTTTATAAATACGTAGGTATAAGTTGTACCTTAAAGTTTGATGTCTGACCATTTTTTTTTTTCCAACTTAATAAGCTTTAAGAAAAAGATCGAAAATCAGTGATCGATAAGATAATATAAAATCAGTATAAAAAAGTCTAAATTAAAAAAAGAATCTATGTTATGATAAAGCTGCTGCAACTTTGAATTGTATATTGGAATTTTTTTGATTAGAAAAAAAAATTTTTTTGAAAATGAAACGAATTTATGCCTGTTTATAAAAATTTAACCTAATTTCGAACAGGGACAGTGTTAAAAAAACTTGTAACAGAAGAGATAAATTAAGTCTATTTTCAACATTTCGTACTCTGAATTTTTTTTTTTTTTTTTTTTTTAATCTTAATTAATTTCATAAAGAAATTAATAATAACAGGAAACAAGCAATACTGAGGTAATTTCGGGACGCACTCGAAACTTTTTGAATCCATTCTGCGTGGTAGAGAACATCGGAGTAAACCGTCGGCGACTCGCACCCTATTTTTCCGTAAGACACTACACCAGCTATAGCTCCATCACACACGAGCGCTCCTCCCGAATCACCCTGAAAAATCATCAAATTATTAGTAAATACTCATTTGAGTATTTAAAATTTGTGACTTTTATTTTCATATCTAAAGAATACGTCGAGTCTATCAAGCCATAAGCTTCGGTCTCAATGTCAAAGTTAAATTTAAAAAGAGTTGAGATGTTAATTACGCTACAACTGTCCTTGCCCATGCTTTGTTCACCAGCGCAAATGGTGTCCCGTGGCAGCTTAAATTTCAGTTGCTTCGAGCATGTTTTTTTATCAATCAACGGTATGTCGATGTACAATAGATGATTACTGACTTCGTTACTTTGCTGAAAAAATTATGGTCTTCAATATACATTCAGAGGGTTGATAGATTATATCCAACCGAAAACTTACGGCATCAGTCAGACCCCAACCCGCAACGACACACATGGTGAATGGAATCACCTCGTGCGTTATCAATCCTATCGGCTTCACATTGTCGCTTAGTTTAAAAGGAGTTACCAGCTGAAATTTATACTCGTCAGAAATTAGCCTTTTTTTTTTCATTCGATTGCCCGCGAAACATTACCCCCCACGAATAAAATGACTACAAGTTTTTGGCTGGTCTAGGATGTTTTTTTAGATTGGTAGCAAGTGACTCGTTTTCAATGTCATTGCCAACTGCAGGCTAAAATCGAAGAAAAACCTTAGCCCAAAAATTACCACGAATAAAGTTACAACGAGCGTACTTTTGTCTAGCCTGCTGCAAAAAAATGAAAAAATGACCTTTATTTCGTTCCGTTGATATATTACAATAATAAAAATTTTCACCAGCCGCGAATAAAATGACTCTAAGTTTTCAGCTTATAAACTATTGCAAGGACTATGGTAGCAAAGGTCATTTTAACATTTTTTTCTGCAAGCCAAAATAATAAACAAAGTGTTTGAAGTGTTTGAGAGACAGTTTAATCAACAAAAGTACGCCCATTGTAACTTTATTCGTGGTTTTTCTTCGCTGAGACCATCGAAATATGCATAATTAAAGTACAAGTGATTTTATTCACCGGAAGTTACCCTGTTGTAACTTTATTCGTGGCAGATTTATCCAGGGCTAAGCTATTTTTCTTTGCACGGACAATCGAATTGAAGAGTCCAGGGGTAAAAAGGGTCTACTTAACTTTTTTAATTTTTCTAATAAAATATTGATTTTTTATATCACAAAAAAAAATGAAGGGTCCAAAAGAATTTCATACTATTTTTGTTGGTTCTTTTTTTTGTATTAAAAAGATAAAAGTTACCAATAAAAGGTTATAAAAAATCTAAATTACTTAAAAATTTGGATTATATTAAAAGACACCATCAGATTACTCGGTATTATTACCCAATAACCCAATTTAATTTAATCCCTAAATATTGTCGTTTTACCAGTTACCCTCTTTATCCCTGGTTTTTTCGCAAACTTATTTATAAAAATGTAAAATAATAGTAACTTTCATAAGAGCGACATCCCCGGTGACTCCAAGCCAATTGTGTCTATAACGAGGATGAATGTAAACTTTCTTGACAAATCTAATCTCAGTAGTTTGTTTCAAAGGTCGTTGGTATAAATCTCCGGCTGCTATCACGAAGTCTCTGGCCGGACGCGGGGCCCCGGTACTGCGAAAATTTAAAAAATCAAAAAAATTCGGATTTTCCATAACAATAGTAACAATAAAAACTCACAACACGTTGAACATGCAGTGACCAGCGCTGAGAACCCAGTTTTCGGAAATAATGTTCGCTCCGCATATGTGCGCTTCGGGGAAAAGAGTTCGCAGAGACACCTTGACGGGTTGTTTAAAAAATGAAAAACTGGATTTGAAAAATTTTTGTTTCACACTTACCATGTATGGAAATTGTCCTTGGTGAGCATCGCTGCCTCCAACAATACGAGACGGCGGTCTCGTTGAATTTGGGCTGTACCTCGAGTGTGGGTAGTTCATTGAATTTGGGACATTCGTTGGATATGGGTTGTTCGTTGAATTTGGGTTATCCGTTGAATTACCTTTTTGGATAATTGAGGTTATGGGTTTGAACTAGCTTCGATAAGTATTTAATCTACAAAATGTGTGTTTGACTAACCGTGAATCAACGATAATTGTAATGATAAAATCACTCCGAAAGTAATGTACATTTTTACTTGTGAGGTCTCAAGAACGAACTTTTTTCCATATTCTGCTGTTGATAGAGATTGGTAGACTTCTTCTGAGATACGTATTCATAGTTTTTAATTAATTTTGATTAACTTTAGAATTTTTGAGATAACTTGTTTGATAACATGTCCCTACTGCCTACTGAAAAAAAGATTGGTTATGTCAACAAAGAATATTCAGTAAAGTCACATGTTGGGCAATGGGCAGTCGAACGTTTAATTCCGTATAGTAACTGAACTTCAAATTTCTCTTTCTAGATAATGTATCATTGTATGAGCAAATAATGAAAAAAATATATTAAAAATAAAAAATATTCGCATCATATTTTTAATTCAATTTTTTTTTTCTTGAAAAAATAAAGAGCTTTTAATTACAAAAAAAAAATGGGAAAAACTTGTTTTTGTTCTTGGTATAGTATTGAAAAAGTTTATATTATATTTAAACCAAAAAATTAGACATTAAGAGGTGTTTTATATTATTTGTGAGAGAAATAGATTCGATTTGCATAATAATTTCATTTATAGAAACACAATTCTGAGTTTTTATTACTGAATAAAGAAAAAAAAAAAATTTAAATAGACTCCGCAACAATTTTTTGTATGAAAGTTATCAATACTAACAAAACCGAAAAATATTTTCTCACGTTTTCGTCTTTGCCGATTTAAATGTATTTATTAAACACCACAGCTAGTTTCAAATTTTACATTATTAAGGTTAAGACTTTTTTATAAATAAATCTGTAGTAAATTATTGGTACCAATGAACTTATAAAACTGTATTAAAATTATATTTAAACCAATATTACTTAGATTTTGGTTTCATCAACAAATAAAAAACTTAGATATTCCAAACTGTAAAATTTTGAATTCTATTATTATTATTATTATTATTATTATTATTATTATTATTATTATTATTATTATTATTATTATTATTATTCTATTAAGAACATATATTGCCAATCTCAACTAAATATATCTTTTTAAGTCAAAGTCGCATGAGCCTCCTTAAACATTACTTTTGGCCTCATTCATTTATAAGGGGAATTCTGTATCGATGGTCCCAGCGAAGAAAAACCTTAGCCCAAAATCTGCCACGAATAAAGTTACAATGAGGCTACTTTTGGTGACTAAAAAGATTTTGACTTTCGCAGATTGGAAGTAAATTAATTGATCAGTCCATTGATACACGAGGGCTAAAAAATTATTTTCAACACACCAGCCTTGAATAAAACGACTCTAAGTTTTCAGCTTAAAATCGATCAAAAAAACTTTGGTTATTTTTCCAAACAAGCCCCCAAATTAGTGTGAAAATTATGTCGGGGGCTCGACTCGACGACTGCATAATCGTTCAGCATTACACTTCCAGAAAAAAGCCGAGCATAATTCCCGAGGATTTCCTCGAAACGTGAGAAACACGCGCTTACCCGGTAATTACTTTCCCCACCTACTTTTTTTTTTTTTTTCTCTTATTTTCATTCAGTTTCTCGGAAAAAGTTTCCTTACGCGCGGGGTTTTTTTCGCCCCGGACTCTCCCCCCCTGTTTTGCGGAATCTTATATTGCACTGAAATTGCTTTCCCACCCAGGGCTGTATACGTGCGTATGGAAAATAACAAAGTTCCTCGCTGGGCTTACGTGTCTCCGAGCTATTGGGAAAAATTTTCCCGAGCGGTATGTAAATAAACGCGATGACCAAAACAACAAAGAACAAGGCCCCGGGCACTGGTTATTAGCATTTTTCTTAATTGGAATTGAATTTAAAATGCGCGGTTAAATGAGTACGCAGCGACGGGTTTGGGATTCGATGCGACGCTGAGACTTTAATTCCCGTCTTCACAATCTACTACCCTTTTTTTTTTACTCTTGTTTGCATAAAATTGTAGAATCGATTTATTTAATTAAAAGCATTTTTTTTATTGCTTTTATGGTTGTAGCTTCGAAGTATTCAAATCAAGTATTTACTTATTTTGAAGGTAGAAGTATAATTGATTTTTTCGAAAAATAACGTTAAAAAATTGTTTTTAAATGAAATATTTAGGGTATGCATGTTTACTACTGTACTGTACTCTAGACATAATAATTAAAAATTTCTTTATGCGAATGTCTGTTTTTGTGTATATATATTTTTAACATACCATTAGTCATAAGAAGTGTAATAATTTGCTAAAAACGAAAAATAAAAAAATTAAAATTTATTTATAACAAAAGTCTTTATTATGTATACAGATCTTAAAAGAACATTAAATCTGTCAATGATAAACAAAAATATCTGCATTACGAGAAGTTTTGTTTTTTACTTTAGCTTGGGTATTGAAAGTGATAAAAAATCCTAAAATCCGTCAGAAACAGATGATAAAAAATTTTCATTTGTAATCAAATTTTATATAATTTTTAATTAGTAAAATAAAAATAAAAATATGGTTCATAACTGTATCTACTTTTGCATAAATTTTAAATAGCATTAATTATACAAAAAGTAATGTATAAATATAATTTACTATAAAACAAAAATTATCATTTATAAAAAATATCTGACTTTATACGTAATTTTTACAACAAACAAAAAATAGTATTTTTTAATAACCTGGTGTACCTGTAAAGAAAAAATGTAACTTCGCTAATGATTCAAAGAAGCCCTAATTTCAAACTGCAAGGTTTGAAAAATTAAATTTAAAAAAAAAAGAGTGGTGTGGGGGTTTGAAAATTTGATTAAAAAACACTTTACCACGCGCGGATCCCGAACGTAATTACTTTAAACTTTATTCCGCGCGTTCCTTTTCTCGTTTATCTCTTGATCACGCGAGTGCGAGCTCAAACCGAATGTTGAATTGCAGCGCGCGGGGCTGAAAATTTAGCCCGCTACCACCGGAGCTCATTTCGGTAATTACTACGAAATTGCAGGAGCGGAGTCAAGTTCAGCGGCAGCTTCCAAAAGTGTGGGCAAACAGGAGTGATAACAGGGCACGTGTGAGCTGCTGGGTGTTGGAAAAACTCCTCATTTTTGGCTCTACAAAAGTCATCGAATTTAGATTACAGGATCGAAATTTATTTGTTTGGAAGTTTTTAAAGAACCTATATTCAGGTTTAGTAGATTGTCATCAAAAATACTTTTGAAAAATTTTATTATAAAAAAGTATGTAAGTAATAATAGAAATAAAATTGAAATTTTTGCCAATTTTTTGATGGCCATCGTAGATAATGTAATCTCAAAAAATTAATCATGATGAAAAAATTATAAAAATTTGGGGATATTTTTATTGAAGAAGCATTCTGTCAAAATTTGGAAGCGATTATGAGTCTAATATAGAAAAATATTAATAATTATTGTTTTAGTATTTTAACATGGTGTCTTATGGAAATTATAGCTTTGTACTTCTGTCGAAATATTCTCAAAAATGGATGATGACACAGAATTAGAACATTTTAGGATCATTTTGATCATAATTAATTGATGACTATAACAGATTATTAATATTACAAAACAATTCATAAAGACAAAAAATAGGGCAGTTTTGGGAGTTAGGTTAGACTTCAGCAACCAATCAAGGTGCTTCTATATCGGAATATAGGTCATGCGAGAGGATTTGATTCGAGTAGTCAAAGTTGAACACCCTTAATATTTATAAAAATTTTATTGCAACAAAAACACATAATGTTTCTAGGATATCATCCAAATAACTACTGTTATTCTTAAACCTAAAATTAGGAGATTATAAAATATAAAACAATTAGCGAAGACAAAAAATAGTACAGTTTAGAGAGTTAGGTTAGACTTCAGCAACCAATCAACGTGCTTCTATATACATAGTCATGGGAGAGGATTTGACTCGAGTAGTCAAAGTTGAACGTCCTTATTACAACAAAACACATAAAGTTTTCCAGAGGATATAGCATCCAAATGATAGTTGTTTTTCTTAAACCTAAAACTTTGGAGCCCGGCTTAGAGCTCGGTCGGTTGCCATGCGTGAACAATGATAAACCTTATCAGGGCGGGGATGCTCCTTCATCGATCCCGGGCACGGCGCCAGGGAGGCTGGAGGGAGGTGGGGATAAATTAACACCGAGAAATAAGCATGTGAAAAAGGAGCCTACCGGTAAACTTAAGCTGCAGCACACTACCGAAACTAAAGTTATTCCGTATGCTAACGAGATGGCTTATACACCTGAATGGCCTGAGCTGCGATTACGCCGGAATGTATTGTTGCGACTTGTATTTTGATTATTTTCAGGGATCTTGCTTTTTACTGCTGCCTTGATGATTCTTTTGCACCTATATTAGCTGCAATAATTTTGAGTTTTTATTCTGAGCGATTTAGAGGGGCTTTATTTACGATGCGATATTTTATAGTTGATTTTTCCAACCTCATAATGAAATTTTTGACACTATTGAAGTAAAACTCAATTTTTCCTAGTTTAAAACCAATGTAAAAATCTTTGTCCCCAGCTAAAAAAATTTTGATTGAAGATTTTTTTTAATTTTTATGATTTTTAAGATTAAATTTTCATTGTTTCCTTGATAATTCTGAAAAAAAGAAAAATTTTTTGATTACCAGCCAATATTAATGAAAAATCGTCTGCTGATTAAAAATCCTTATTACATAGACGAGATAAGATTTTGGTTAATTTCGTCTTGACTATACAGACAGAAAATTCTTCTATTTTTTTAATACAATTTTTTTTTGCTTGAAATGGTAACTTTTTAGTTTGAATTATTATTTGAAAAAAATTTTTTGGAACGAGAAAAAAGTAGCTCCACATATCGACGGTCCTAACGAAGAAAAACCTTAGCTAAAAAACTGCAGATTTAAAATTACCAATAAGAGACAGAAATAAATAAATAAATTAGAAAACAATTTAGAATCTTAATAAGTCTGCACCCAATGAATCTGATTTTTATATTGTCTTAGATTTTTTAAATCTTTTCAGCCTCTCATTGCAGATAATTTTAAATCTGTAGATTTTCGGCTAAGGTTTTTTTTCGCTGGGACCATCGATATAAAGACAATACAGACGAGTAATAATATTAGTCGTTGATTAAAATTCAATTTTTTAAAAAGATCATTTTTTTAATTTGAAATTTGGTCGCACAGACGAAATTTTCTATGATTTGTGATGAAATTTTGAAAATGGTATGTTTTATTTTTTGGGCTAGCATTGTAATTCTGAGTTTTTTAAAATCCTTACACGTATTTAAAATTATAAAAACGAATTTGCGAAGTTGTTTTTTACTTAGTTCTCGAGAGATTGAAAAACATTGTGTACCATTAATTTTTTTACATTGTACATTAGATAAACTTTAAAGGCTTTTATTTAAGCTTTCAAAGCTTTCACAAAAATGGCGTGCCCATTAAAATGTGATTTTTGGAATTTTTGGACTCTACAGGAACACTCAGGCAATCAAAATTCGAGATTAATCCCGTATTAATATTCAGACGCAGTTAGCACATTTGGGCTCTCAGTCCGGCATCCCAGATAGTTTCGCACACCATGCGTTAATGGCTTAAACGGGGGTACGGTCAGGGTGAAAATTACTAACGACCGAATTTCGGAGCTCCCATTCAAAGTCGATTACCCCCCCGGCTTATCCCTTACTCCTCCCCGATACGTTAAATATCCCCTCCCCCTACCCCTGGAAGTTTAATTTCCTCCCCTTAATTACCTTCCAGGTGAATAACTGTAATTTATTCTTGATATCGCTCTTACATCAAAATTAAATGCGTATAGTTTTAATTTCGCATTACCGAGGGTAATTGTTTGAATACGCTCGGTGCGCCGTTGTAATTTCCTTCGGTTTCCTTAGCCTCCCCCGCCCCCACCGTAAACGCATTTTGCTCGCTTGGAAAGCACACAAAGGGGAGTGAGAGCGAGATGTAGGTCGGAGTTTTCGAAAAAGAAGCCACTCTAATTTCAAAAGTTTTTTTTTTCTTGCGATGTACCTTTTTTTGGCGAAGGAATTTTGAGGAGATGAAAGTAAAGAGAGAAGAAAATTCTTGGAAGTTTTTTTTTTTTAATTGGTCAAGGTCGTTGCCCAAAAATACCTTGAAGTACTCGATTATACTTTTATGGTAAAATTCTGCAATATTAATTGTTATAAATAATTATAAATTATTAAATAGATAAATATTATGAAAATTCTTGTTGAATTGATGTAACAACGAAGGCTCTAAAAATCTTGAATATTATGAATATTTTGATTGAAGTATGTACTTGACCGCTAGGTGGCGACTCTATAAATCAGCTCACAAGAAAGAAAAGAATACCTTATTTTGTTTTTATTAGTAAGCTTAGCTGATAAATACAGATCCAGTAAATTTTAATGAGTTTGCTTGATTAGTAACGAACAATTTATCGAATTTTTTTAATTTATTCATAGTCTACAATTATTTATTTATTTTAAACGTTTTTATAGTAGTTTTTGCTTATCAACAATTATTAAGATTCTGTAAGCTTACTTTCTCAATTACAAAACCCATAATTCAATGCTCGTAAAAAGAATTTTAAAACTAAAAAAAATCTCTTCCTATCCACCCAACAACATTAAAAAAAAAAAAAAAAAAAAACTGTTAGTACGCGTCCCTACAATCAGATACATCATAATCCTGGCCGAGTAAACTTTCAAAAGTCGCACGAGACGCAGTAAACTCAAAAGAAAAAAAAGAAGACGTAAATCCGGTTTAAAGAGACGCGGCAACAATAACATCGCGTCCCTGCATTCACACGAGCAAAAAAAAAGCGAGAGAGAAAAAAAAAAGCGCGAGAAAAATCTTTTTTTTATCTTCCTCTGAAGGCGTTGAAAAGAGAGGAAGAGACGAGGAGATAGGGACATTTCGGGGTCGCGCTTCTTCCATTTGGGAATTAATTATTTTCCAGGAAAAGCTTCTCTTCTTTCTCCTCGGTGCGAAAGTAGAGCGGAAAAGTTGGAGGAAATAGCCTCGGATGGATAGATAAAGCCCGGGACTTTTGTTCTTAAAGCCTTCTTCTTGTTTAAGCCGGCTCGATTTTTCCCTATCGGCTGATGGATTTTGAGCGTGTCACTTCCTCTTTTTCCTATAAAACTTGCTTATGAGATCAACGTCTTTTGAATATTTTTCCCTAGCTTTTTTTTTTTTTTTTTTTTTTACGACTGACGGACGGTGGCTCCAGGATAAATGGGTATGTGTTTTTATAAAACTTTAACTTTTTAACTCCCCGAGATGATTCTCTTTTTCCTGCTCCTCCTGGCGTACGTGTATTTTCAAGATTGCCATTTATTTTTTCTCGAGGATGTTGAATTACTTTGTTCGAATAATGTTTGGATACCTAAAAATGAGAAGATTGAAAAATAGGTTTGGCAATTTTTTGAAGTTTATAATATTTTTTTGCTTATTTAGTTAAAATATCAAAAAATAATCGACACGTATTTTTTCTTTTTTAAAAAAAACTAAAATTAATAGAACTACAAGTGTTTAAATTTTTAAAAATTTCAATATATATAGATATACTTCTAATGGGATTTCGGGTCAATGACGTCTTCATCAGCCCCTATTAATCTTTTTTCTAGCTCAATTTTGATTTAAAAATTCTAAATAAATGTTAACATTCATTAAAAATCAAGTACTTTGAAAAAAATATATTTTTAAAGTACTGTTTGCCAACCCTATTATAAGGAAATGAAAAAAAATATTTGAGTGCAAAAAAAGGTTAATTGTTAGGTTGGACGAATGTAGATGATAAAAAGAATAAACTGGAAACCCGGGACATGTATAAAAATTCAAAGAATGATGAAAAAGAAAAAGAAAATCAACACAAGATAGAATTAAACGGTAAAAGAGAAGAAATGTTCATGATGAAGAAAAAAGGTACAGCTAATGTGAACGTTGAAACATTTGTTCACATAATGTGTTAAATGAGAAAATGAAAGTAAAAGTAGTCTTTAAAAATTAGATTTAATGTACATTATGAGGAAACTTATGAAAGAGGAAAATGGAATAGAATGATGATATAATTCAAGAAAAAAAATGTGAAGGGCACAAATGTGATTCAAGAAAGGAACTAAACAAACCAGAAAACTGAAAAAAGTAATTGGATTCAAAAGAAAAATAAAAAAGACGTATAATACGAGTTAATTAATAAGAAAATTGAAATTTAAGTCCAAAACAATGCGCTCATTGAAATTAAAAGATCAAATAAATCACGATGAGCCAACAGTTTGACAAATAAAGCCCCAAATGAAAAAGCGCACGAAAGTCGTTAAATAAAATCGGCGTCCCATCAGCCGCCTGAATAATAAAAACTTGCCGTGCCACCCACAAAAGGCCACAGCCGTCACGGACTCGAAGATAAAGATCAACTCGTGAAGGCTTGATTTTCTATTTCAGCTCGCGCGGGCTTTGTGCTCCGATTCCATAGTCCTCTTGTACCCGCCTGCAGACTACCAATTTATCGTCAACGTAAATATGACGTTGCTGTTCCTGATTTATGCCATCGCAAGTATTCATATTCAATCATAAAATTTAAAAAAAAAAAAACCATTTGATGAAATAATAATTTGAATGAAAAATTGATTTTAGAATTAAAATAAATACCAATGAAAAGAGACTTGAGATGATACTCAAAAAATTCAATTAATTGTTTAACTATATAACAATTTAAATTTTACATTTTTAAGATTGAAATACATTTTAAAGTTTATTTAGAATGAAAACAGTTTTAAAAGTTTTCATTTCAATAAATAAAATAAGACAATAATTAAAATAGATTTTAAAGTAACTATTTTATTATTTTTATTCAAAGTTTTATTATTTTTATATTAAGTGCGCTGCCTGTAAACTTTATGTATTTTGGGCTTAAAAAGTCTGTTATGTTTAATAAATAAATAAATAAAATAAAAACTCTGTTTTATAAAATGTAATACTGATCAATAGAATATTTTATATTATTTA
Organism: Encarsia formosa; assembly: GCA_038277355.1. NCBI lineage: Eukaryota > Metazoa > Arthropoda > Insecta > Hymenoptera > Aphelinidae > Encarsia > Encarsia formosa. The sequence goes on from CM076184.1 coordinate 2,061,729, forward strand.
CTAAAAATTTAATGTTACATTTATTAATTTTAAATCTTCAAATCTTCTTAATTGCAGTGTAAATAAAAATTAATGAGTTCCGGAAGATTCAAGGAAGGTAATGTGAAAAGGTCAAAGTTCAAAGTCACTTTTTTTATATAAAAGAAAGATTATTTTTTATTACATTCGTTGTGATTGCGTATTTTCTACACGCTCAAGTCGTTAAATTTATATTAGCGTTACTCTAATTTATATTAATCTGTACAAGGTTTTGTAATAATAATAAAAACCCAGAACACATGAAACGAACCAGAACAATATGTAATTCTTTTTTACTTTATTTTTATTTATCATCGTGGATCTACTTTTTTTTCCAAATTTTTTTTTCTTATCTTTTATCCTGTTCGTGTCTTCAAGTACGATATGTAGCGATAAATAATCATACACCCCCGCCTTGTGTATGTATATATATATATTTCTTATCGTTGCTCGTAATTTACTTTACTCATCCATGCGAGAGTTTTACGCTCGCGCAATTTTTTTCTACGAGCGAGTAAATTTTGCTCTTACATTTTTACTATATCTGTATTAATTTTATTTTCATCCCTTGCTTAATTTTTTTTATACGCAACCATTATTAGCTTCCATCATCTGGATAATCGTTCGCTGATACTTAATTTTTTTCACGAATCATCCAGATAAATTCGAACAGAAAAGTGCTCTTTGAACCTTCGCGTAAGTTATTGAAGTGAAGCTTTGAATTTAATGGGTTCGAAGGGCACTTTTCTTAAACATTAATTTTGTCCTCACACACGAAATTAACAAATCCGAGTTTGAATTATTCACGAGCTAGTGTAAACTACCCCAGATGAAAACCTCCCCCCTTATTATTCAAAAAGTTTATAATAATAATTACAAAGTCAGCCCAAGGCGGTAAACACGCATTAGTGGACAGGTTAGCCTACCTAAAAACTTTGAAAAATTTTAATTACTTTTTTTTTAGATACGTATTTATGTATGTCCCGTATACTCGAAGCACTCACTCGTTCAGCCAACAACTATATTTATTATTTTTTACAATAAAGATGCCGCTACGTCGTACAAATATGAAAACATTGAATTATTTCACGCGCACAGTTTTAAAAAAAGTCACGGGTTATCGAAGAGTTGACGAGTACGACGTTGTTCCGACGAGCCGGACTCGAGGGCCAGTACTAGCACTGATCGTCCTGGCCGGAAGTGCTGCTGTACACCAGGGCCGCGACTCGATCCGCCATGTCACCCGTGGAACACTGCAACAAATAAATTTTTCATTAATTTAGTTTTTTTTTGTTTATATATAAAGAAATGAAAGTTTTGTCCAGAACTTTACTTATTTGTTGGTTCTATTTTTGTCGGTTTTATCAATTAAATGGTAGAAATTCGTTTCTTAATTGAATTTTAAGAAACCATTAAAATTTTTTTCATTAAATTATTCAGGATTACATAATAATTGACAGTATTTAAAAAAAAAAAAAACAAGTAGTCTACTTGAAGTAGAAAAATATAAATAATCGAAGTATGTTTAGTTGTAAAAAAATCCTTATTGAATCAAAATAGAACGTCTTCGATTTATAATGATTGTGATTGGTTAAAAACTTAAATTTCAAAATATGAATTGATTGAATTTTTTTTATAGTAATAGTAATTCAACTGAATGCAGTCATATTTATTGCTTCTTAGCTATCATGGTGAAAAAACTATTTCTTTAGTTTGTTTAAACAATCAACATTTCAACAACAATTTGTTATGTTTAAATTTATTTATCCGATGAATAGTTAACTATGTACTTAACAAGCTAAAGTCATACATTGAATACTGAAAAATGACTAATATTTACCAACTTTATGTTGCAATCAGTCACGATAAAAGACGTTATAAAAATTACTGGGTTACCCAAACAAAAAAAAAATTTAAGCTTGAAATTTTGAATTTTTTTTTTTAGTTAAATTTTCTTTTTCAATCACATTTATTAGTGGAAGCTGTTCAACTTTCTGTACAAGACGGCAGAAGCGGGACTCGAACCCTCGCACTCTTAATTTGCGTCTGCAAACTGTATCAACCAAGCCACACTCTTACATACGAATCGCAAGTCATTTTTGGTTTTTAATGTTTTCAATTCTAGCAGTAGACATTTCTGAGAAAAATTTATTCAACGCTCGAGCATAATTTTAAAGAAACATTAATTTTGACTTGCGCCATTCCTAAACTCCTTCACAAATTTAAACTTTTAAATTTTGGAAAAATAATTACGCCCGAAAAAAGCCCGTGGAGTGATAACGCTGAAAAAAAAAAAAAAAAAACAAAGAGCAAAGTTCTCAAACTCTTTTTCTCCAAAAGTTATTGAAATATCACCGCATTTAACATCTCATTTACGAAAATTACGCATAATTTCACTTTTAACGGGATTAAAACTAAAAAAAAAAAAATGATTTTTTTCTCTCACTTAATATTTCGCGGGGGAAAAACTGTTTTTAAAAAAAAAGAAGCCAGTTGGCTACGCGGAGGCAGGGGCTAGGATAATTCATTCAAATTATTTATAAATTCTTTAAAGCGCGCGAGAACAAGCCTATTGTTACGGTCACGTACGCTCGCGGTAATTACATAAAAATGCGGGAGAGCTGCTTTATTTAGAAAAAAAAAGTGTAATTACACTCGTGATAAAAATGCATATATTCGGTGGCGCCACCGTGGCATTCAAATGAATTACGGGTAATTAGTGCTTGCCCTCCACCAGCTTTTTTTTCCTCGTTACTTAAGGACCTTCTTAAACCCCAAAAAGTTGGTTCTGTCAAGTCTCCATTCGCTGGTTTTATTTTATTTTTTATAAGTTTCGTACAAATATTTGCTTACTTTACGTATAGTATTTGTGATTGTTCCGTATGCAAGATATCCAAGATCCATTTTTTCTTTCATAATTTTATTTTTTTTAATTATTCTAGGTACTTTAATTAGTTTATATGGTTTTTTTTCGGGGTTTTTTTTTCTAATTAGCAGATGTAGCTTCTGAGTGGGAAAAATGAAATCCTTGAGATACAAGTTCAGAATCGTAATTTTATTGTAAGACCGATAAAAATCGATGGTCAAAGCGAAGAAAAACTTTAAACGAATATTTGCCACGAATAAAGTTACAATGAGTCGACTTTCGGTGACTAAAATGTCTTCAAACCATTTTATTTATGATTTTTACTTTGGTAGATTAGAAGATAATGAGGTTTACAATCATTCCATTAGTACACGTGGAGAAAAATTTTTTTTCGACACTCCAGCCACGAATAAAATGACTCTAAGTTTTTAGCTTATAAAACATCACAAGGGTCTTTTTATTCGTGGCTAGTTAGTAGAAAAAAAACTATTACCCCACTGTATTAATGGACTGATAGCTCATTTTTATCAGTCTAAAATAATTAAAGTCATGAATAAAGTGATTTAGAGACATTTTAGTCGAAATTCGCCTCATAGTAACTTTATTCGTGCCAGATTTTGGGCGAAGATTTTTCTTCGCTGGGACCATCGAAATATCTATAAGCAGTCGTAGTGTCTACAAAAAAAAAGAAGAAAATCTCATAAAATGTTCGTAAAATTTTCAAGTTATATTTCTGCAAAGTCTTTAGAAAAAGTTTTTACTCGGTACAGCTTCATGTTGAATTCATGCGGTGGTAGGTCGAGATTCAATAATAGTTTTTGCTTTGGAGTAAATCGAGTAAGGCACTTTAAAAAATTTTCGATAAAATAAATAAACCTTGATTTTTTATTTTCACCTGTCAGTGCACCGAAAAATTTGAATTAAAACGTGTGATATAGGACGATTGGGAAAAAACAAAGTCGAATGTAAATGCGGGACGAAAAAAGAAAAAAAAAAAGAAAAAAAAAAAATCGCCCGTACCAGCAGTTATTTACAGTTTAAACCGTGAAATTCAGTTTATTCCCCGGAATTTTTTAGTGATCGTAATATTTCTACCCTCACTTTTTTTTTGTTTCTGTGCGCGGAGAGACTTTGATTGATCATATTTTGATTACACACATTTTTATTCGGGCGCGCATCCCTTTTTTTTTTGTTTCGAGTCCGCAAACCCGTTTTTAAAATTCAAATTCGGGCGCGTGTTTCGGGAACAAAAAGAATGGGAATTGTTCATTTATAAATTTTTGGGTTGCGTTACGCGGGTGATTGATCGTTCTCTTAATAAAACAAAAAGTATTTTATCTCGGCGTGCGAGCGCGCTGAAAATTGATATTATCAATGAGTTTTCATTTTTCCTCGAAATAATAGTAAACAAACTTTATAAATCACAACGATAATAAAAATAAATTGTAATCAATACTTGAAACATATTGTATTTTCCGGGTTATAACCCAGACGCGAAAAAAAATGCCCGAAACGGTACGTGAACCCAATAGAACCTCAAACTCGTTTATTTACTGCGCCATTGGAGTGAATAGTTAGATTAACGTAATTCAATAAAATTAAAACAAAACATTTTTTAATACTTAAAAATAATTTTTTAGTGCTTTTACAAGTTTATAAAATGAGAACATTGCTTAGAAATCTACAGCTGTATAGTTGCATACACGTGTATACTATATATGAATATTATTTACTAAAAATTAACTAAACATTAATTTGTTTATTCTAATTTTACGTACTTATAAAAGAACCAAAACATTATTTCAAAATATTTATAAATGTTTGTTATAATTTTATCGAATAAACTATAAAGTAGATCTAAATACTCCCAATAATTGCCGAATTTACGCAATTGCCCGGATAGCTCAGTCGGTAGAGCATCAGACTTTTAATCGTAATTCAATCTAAAGAAATCTGAGGGTCTAGGGTTCAAGTCCCTATTCGGGCGTTTTTTTTTTTTTTTTTTTTTCTCCTCATTAATATAGTTGTATCAATTATTGGACTAATAAATGAAAAGTATTTATGATGCTGTTAAAAAATGAAATATTTATTACGTAAATTGAAAATAACAACTTGTTCTTATATCATTATGTAGCTTTTATAATAAATAAGAAGGATGCACACTTTCTACATATATATTTTTTTCTCAAAGTTTTCGATTTTGAATGAAATATTATATTTTTTTCTACCAACATTATCGGAGGTGAAATTTTTTGAAAATTGGTACTCGTGACGTCATAAGTATCATTTTGCATTGGAAGTATATCTATGTATATGATTATTTCGGAAAGTTCCAAAGTCTATAACTCCTTCAATTTTCATTTTTTTTTTCAAAAAGAAAAATACGTGTCAATTATTTTCCGGTATTCTATCTAATAAAGTCAAACAAACTAATTAATTTTTTCTATGCATTTTAACTATTCAAAATTAATATTGTTATCTGTATATGATACTACAAAAAAGTTTTAAGTCGTTCATTTTTATAAAATAAATACAAGAAAATATTAATTTCATTATTTTTAATCGAGTTTTATATATTTATAGGTATGTGTACGGTTTATTTATAATAATTATGATTATTATCATTAATATTACTTTTTTTTTTTGTATAAAATTATAAAATAAATTTGAGTACTACTATTAGTCTTTGTATTCTCTATTTTAAAAAATGATTGAAACATAATTTAACCAGTTTACTCATGAAACAATTTTTGTCCTTTTTTTTTTTTGGAATTTCCGCTTATACTTAAATCCCAACAAATACAATAAAAACTCGAAGATTCATACTTTTAAACTTAATTTAATCAAGCAACAAAGAAAGACGGTGGAATTCTTTTCGTTTCGATCTCGAGGTTGATTTAAAAAAACATCGGAATAACATTTATTCCCGCGTAACGAGATTATTTTTCCATTAAGCCGGGAGGCACGCGCCGAGAGCTGTGGAAAAATTTTCCCGTTCGCGACGTATGCAAGCCACCCAGACGCGCTGAAAGCTGATGCTGATTTCCCCAGAGGTTGCATCCTCCCGTCTATAAATTTCTAGCGCCTCGACTCGCGCTTAACCCCCGCTGCTCCGAAAAACCTCGAATAATTGCAAAAAATTCGCGTGCCTTTTTTAATTCCATCACGCGTGCGCGGGCTCTCTTGCCCCGAAATTTAATTTATCGCTGCTTTAGTGATTTAGTAAAGCTACTTTTTTATAATGCTTTTTTTTTTTGAGGATTCTTTTAAAGGAATCGTAGTTGTTTGGGAATAAAGTTTTGGGATATTTGAGTCTTAAAAGTGAATTTATTTTAAAGAACGGTCATTGTTTAAATATAAGCTTTTGTGGAATTCAAGTTTATATTTTTATTGTTTATGATGAGTTCAAGGAGAGGTTTCTAGAGCATGCGGTTGAGATTTTTCTGCAAGCTCTTTACTTGAGTTACGGGCACGTTAAATGGTTTGTTAAAAACTATTTAACCTGGCAATTGTAATTAAATAATCATTGATAACCTTTAAGGTTTTTCACAATTCTTAATATATCTAGTTGTCAAAAGTCAAATATGAGCTTGGAACCAAGATTATACTTTCAAAGTACGTTCACAAATTATAATCAAGTAACGTACTTTATAAGACACTGTAGTATATAATAAAGTAACTTATAAATATGTATAATTGTAGGAAAATAAAACTAAAATATCGTAGAATTAGTTCTGTGGCAGGCATTTAAGTTTAAAATCTGATTTCTGGATTTTGCATTAAGCTTCTGCAAGCTCTCGTCTAAATCGTAATAATTTATTAAAAACTAAAAATAAAATTATGTCACGATTAATTTTTCTAATTGTTCAATTATTTGTTAGATCTAGTTCTATGTCATTCAGCTATTCCTTCCAAAAAAAAAAAAAAAAAAAAAAACTTTTTTTACCGTAAACAAACAAAAATCCGAAAATAATTCATCGAAAAATTCCTTTGATTTATTTATAATTCACAGGTTTTTAAAAGCTCGTTACGTCGGCTCCAAAATTATTATAATGACTTTGAGTGTTCCCCCACTCTAGAGCGAGTAGCGCAAAGTACCCATCATAAAAGCTCGATTACATAATTTCTAGCTTGCTTGCCCTTTTTTTTTCCTCTCTTCGCTCGCCACAGCGATCATCATCATCCCGGGCTAGCTTCCCGTAAACGTGTGGTAAAATCCGGGGTTAAATATCCTCTCAAACACGTGAAGAGTTTCCCCGGGTAAATATTAGCTTAACGAATCGCACGGATTCCCCCGGAGCTTTGCGAATTCCAAATACTTGGGGAGTCTTTGTGTATCGAAATTTTTTTTTATTGCAAAGTTTAAAATCCTAGAGAATAAAAAATTGGGGATTGTCAGGAAGTTAGCAAAGTGATTTAAGACGTTTGAAAGTAATGATTTAGCTTTTAGAATCCAGTTTAAGGTCATTTTTCGATATGAACCATAACTGACATACCAAAGTTTATCTGTTTATAATCAAAAGCAACACTATAAAGATTTTAGGTTTCTGGAGATACAATAGTCCAAAAAACCGTAAAAGTACTAAAAGTACTACCGTACTAAAAATATCATGGATAACCGGTACAAAGAATATAATTGGCGCATGTTTGGTACATTATTTGGTAAAAAGAAAACGATCCCTAAACTTTCATCATGAAAATCTGTTTCCTAATCATCTCCCAGTTAGATCTTTACCCATAAAAATCTGTCTTTCTTCCAACCCCACCATTCCAATTGTTAAATCATCATTCGCTAAAACTAAAATTAATGTAATCAAACAAGGTCCAGGGGCTACTGGAATCTGTAATATCCCCGTCCCCACGCATAAAGCTTATCATATCCAGCATGGTAACTTTGTCGAAACGAATTCGTACCAATAAATTGAATTCCCAGTAGCAGCAGCCGCGCGGGTTATTCAAATTAGATTTTAATTCAAATTTCGTGCGTGAAGCGGTCGGTATGAAAAAGAGGGGGCGGGGAGGGGGGATTAAATTCATTCTTAGAGCCCGGGCTCGTTTGTTCGGTTGATGGTGCTGCTTCGCGGTGCATTGTTGGAGTTAAAATATTTTAGCGGTTATGCTCGGCCCAGTGGAATCGTTATGCGGAAGCACGTACATTTTCGTATTTATAGGTTTAATTTGTGAGCGGAGGGGAATAGTTATTACTTTTGAAAAGTACGTTGCGACTTTTTTTTTCTCGCGAGCACAGTCAGGCGTGAAATTAATGAATTATCATCAAGAGAGACGAAGGAGATTTTATCGCGACTTTCAAATCAGCTGGCTGTGAAGAGACGGCGGAGCCGTAATTACAATTATGCAAATGGGGGACGCACGCAACGTCTAACTTGGTTTATGAATTTTCCTTACAGACGACCCGATAACTATGTTTGCACTTTGCTCATCTAATTTAACTTGGCAATGACTGTTTTAAGTCTGCCCTGATTCTGCAGTTCGTACCTTGCATCGTTTATTCTTGAAATTTTTATTTTCATGACTTATACTTTATACTTTTTTTCTGTTAAATAGTACATGTATATATTCTAACGAGGGACTATACAAGCATAGGAATCAATACAGTCAATCTGATAGTCAACTTCATTTCGAGTGAACATCTTCAAAAAACATTGTTTTTATCACTGTAAGAAATGGTTATTAAATGGATAGTTGCTATAGCAAAATAATAGATTCAGTCTACAAACTGGTCAGTGAATGGCTTTTAAATAGATAACCTAATTCAAATTTCTAACTGGGTAACGATGTATTCATCAAAATTGATTCCGAGTCTCAAAACATTTTAAATTTGATAAAAGAATCGCAACATGCGAAGAATCAAACAGAATCATTATTGATTCTAACATATTTTTGTTCATTTTCAATTTTGTTTGTATATTTTATTTTATCCAAACCTTTTAGTAAAGAAAAGACGAATATTTGAGAACAAAATCACAGAACATGAATCCTAGTTAGAATAAAAAAAAGTTTCAATGTCAACAGCCGAAGTTGGGTCCAATTCGTGACGGTACAAGTTGGTCGATGCTGAAAAATTTTCAAACTCCAAGCTTGATTATTTACTCTCTGACTGAGGCATAAATGTGTGTTTTTCAAATTAAAATTTGAGATTGGAAAAGTTATTCGTACGATGCGAGTGTATGATTTTGAATGATTAACACACGACTGGTTATTGGGTCGAAAAGCCTGGTAATCCTGCATTTGGAAAACTTTTGCAAATCCAAGTTACGCATTAATCCATCAAATGTGTAAAACATATTCAAACTCGTAATATGATAAAGCAAATATTCATTTAACTTTGTAATGATGGCCAACAGATTTTCTCGTATTTCGAATAAAGTTTAAATATTTTAGAAAATCAAATAACATTCTCATTAAAACTATTCGAGATTACCTTTACCCTCATCCCAAAACTCTAAATGAAAATAATTAATTGCTTTTTTTTTCAATGTCTTAAATACTTATATTAAATATACCTTTTTTTTAAAATATTTTTTATTCACCACAATATTATACGTATGGATGAATAAAATAAAAATTAATTTACATTGAGAATTTCAATACTTATAGGGTAAAACCTCGGTTACAGTCTTTTTAATTATTTTGGTTAATTAATTGGTACCTATACAAGGCTATATTAATTTTTACAAACAATATTTAAAATGTTGTAACATTCAAATATAAGAAACAAAAATCTAGACCAATAATACCAGATACAGACAAAAAAAACCTATAAGTTTTATCTATTTCAGATAACATTTCGCCATATTAATAATCAAAGTCTCAACTGAAATACCAAAGTTTCCGAGTTAGGCCCGCCAGTAAGTCACAATAATACACATCAAAGTCCGCCCGGTTCCCCGTTGATATTTTCGAGATTTCGCGATTAGTTTGCATGACACGAACTTCGGACGAGTCCGCAAACTTCGGCTCCCATTGTGCCTCCCCCGCGGCCAACTTCCGAAAAGTTAACGCCCGTCCGTGATTATGATTGAAAAAAAAAAGAATGAAAATAAAGTTTTGCTCGAGGTGATTTACGAAGGTAGGATGCCTTTAGCGTAATTGCGAGGATTCGGTAATCTCGGGAGGACTGTCATTTGGCCGATATTAGGGGCCAATTTGAATCCATCCGCCGCTCCGATAATTCAGTTTCATTGTCCGGCCGTACGTGCGAGATCTACTGTTATTGTGCCGTGTCTCAATAAAATTATTTTTAATTCAACAAATTTTAAACATCAACGGATAATAGTCTCTTTTGGGCTCTTATAGCAGCAATCTGGAAAGAGATGAATTAATAATCTAAAACTGACACTGTTTAATTTATAAAGCTTAGGGTTTTTTTGTTGTTACATTAATAAACAATTTTAGAACGTCGTTTGAACCCTTAAGTCTTATGGGAGAGTTCATATTTTATAAAATTTTTATATAATTACAGGTGATTGGGTGATCGGAATGTAGTCAATATACGTAAAATGCTCAAGAAGAATGAATAAAAACATTCGTACAACTCGTACTTTAAAATAAACACTATCAATCAAAGCTTGAAAAACGTGTTTTCTCAATCTTCTATTAGGATATTTTGTGCAAAAAACTTGAGTTTTATTTTTTTTAATTAACATTGTTAAAATTATTCATGCCTATGATAATTGATTCTCGGAACGATAATCAGCCTTTTGACCGAAGACAGACTGTGTATTAGTTCAAAAGACCTTTGATTATTATTTTTGTGATTTGGTTCTAAACTTTCAATTTAAACCTGTTTCAAGTCAAAAAACTCACAGACGTTTCAAGAATGATTTTTTTGTTAATTTTTTCTTCATTTGTTTAAATTTTTCTCATCGAAGCTTTCAATCTCTCTAAAATCAAAAGAGTGAGGTTAGCTTGAAATCACTCCAAAAGAATGAAAATTCATTTATTATTTAAAATCTATAAAACAAAAACTTTGACTTTATAATAATCATTCGAAATCATTCAACAAGAAAGTACCATCGATCAAGTATAATTCACCCCTTCTTCGTCTTCCTTACCGCAGCAAGTAGTACGAATCCGCGCCCAGTCAGACATTTCGATTCCCCATTTTTTAATAACCTTACAAAACTTTATCTCCCCCGGAAAAGTTTGAAATTAATCCCTCCGCGCCCGCGGAATACGAACGACCCGGTGCGTAATTACACCCCGGGCATCGACAGCTGGGGCCCCTACCCGGGTAATAGAATATGAATATCGCGGATAGCCGTATATCAGCTGAGAGACGTTTACATGCACCCGAAAATTGTAGCACTCTTTTCTTGGAAGCTGCACCGTGTTTACATACGACGAATGATTTATCGCCCGAGGCTGTGTGTGTACTCCCACGGCCCCCATATATTTTTCTTCCTTCTTCTTCGCCCCGACGTGCACCAGGTATATAGGTGGCTGTATTATTCCATCAACCCGGTTTTTTAAATTCGGTTATGAATTTTTGAGGTTAGGTGTTGTGGAAGTTTTTTTTTCTTAGTAGTGAGGATTTTTCATTAGCAGACGATGGTTTTTTAGTTCGGGGTAGACGAAACGATATCTTACAGTTTTATTTAGTTTTATGAACTATTCATATGCTTTCAAATCATTTGACTTTTCTTATATTTCTGACAAGTTAATTGTAGAAAAATTCATTTTTTTTACTACTTAAAAGGCAACATCAACAATCTTTGTTTCCCACAGTACTGAAAATTTTGAGTACAAAATGTGTTTTCAAATTTTTGTATCTATTTTTTTTTAGGTCTTTATGAATTTCAAAACTGCATGAAATAAAAATGTTTTAACTAGATTCGCGATTAAACTTGGGGTGAAAGAAAAAGATAGAATAGAGATAAAAGGGAAAAACTTTGACTATTTTAAGAAAAGGAAAGGAAAAAATTTATATAGTTAAGGTTAAGAAAAACAAAAGACTATTAGAGCGAGAGCGACAGCACGTCCGATCGGGACGAGAGTCAAAGCGCGAATCATTCGCGATTAAACAGATGAATTTAGCAGTTTTTTTTCAGCGGGTAACAAAAGGTTAGAAAGTCTTCTGCTTTTTTATTTTTAATTGACGGTTACTGTGTCAAGTGACTTGAAGACTATGTTGCACTTGCAGAATTCTGTAACTTATCATTTTTCTTCTTTTTTTTCAAATGCGTTTCAAAACAAAAATATTTTTAAATTATAATTCTTTGATTTTGAATATCAAGTAATTTTGAAATTACTAAGGGCAAGAAATCCAACTACTTCAGAGTTAATATGGCTACCAATTAAAGTTATAAGGTACCTGTACCTAGTATGGCCCCCCTAAGCGAGAATCGACGTTGTGGCGAATCAAATCAATATTTTTTGACGTGTAAGGTCTCATTTTAAAGGCTAATTCAAGAGCTTTAAAATGAGACCTTACGCGTTCAATTTTGATCAATGAGCTTGAAATGCCAGAGGATTTACCAAAACACGTTTTTTTAAGACACCAAATATTTGTGTACCTAATATGGCCCCCTTAAAATAATTTATTAATTGCGGTTTGTTCCTATTTTTTAAATCAATCAGGATATGAGATTAAAAAAAATTCAAAATTTTTATTATTTTAAAAATTATTTATTTAAAAATTGAGCCTTTTTTACAATGTTTTTGAAAGCTTTGCAACCAGTAGAAAAATTACAACCTTAAATTTTTATCTAAGTTTGTTTTTTGAGCTATAATGTTTTTTTAGTTATAAAATGAAAAAAAGCTTTGAAACAATTAAATTTATTTTTCTTAAATAGCATTAGGATAGGATTTTCTAAAAAGTAAATATGAAACTAAGGACTCTTAATATCGGTATTTCTACTTATTCGCGGGGGGCCATATTAGGTACACTGCAGAAAAAAGAGTTATTTAAGAATCAAACCCGTTAGAAAACGAGTTGAACAAAAACTAAAATCGCATTTTAAAGCTGAAACAATAACGAATCGAAGCTACTAATGAAAATTTTGGTCAGGTGTGTCTAAATATTTTGGCAGACCATTTAATCACAACGTAAAATAACAACGAAGGTATACGAAACGAGTTTTAGCTATAAGGCGTGCGCAAAAATAATTTCAAAGTGTTCTAAACAAGTCAAAACTTCATAATTCAATGTTTTTGACTTCTTCCTACCTTGTAGAGATGCCGCATATCGAGCATATTCAAAATAACAGGGGGGGGGGGCATATTAGGCACAGGGCCATATTAGGTACACCTACCTTACTATGAATCCTATCAACTATTTCTCATCTTAAAGATCAATGTTACCTGAAGAGCCAACTAAAAATGACGAAACGTTGTGAAATAACATTAAAAATTTTTGGTGTTTTCTAAAAACGCAACAAAAAAATTTGAAGTACATTCAAAACACAATTAGTTCAACTATTTGAGTTATCTAATATTTTCTAAAATTAAAATGTTTATTAAGAAACTAAAACACTCCAAGCAAACTTTTCAAATCAGTTCTTGAATTAATCCTGGACTCAACGCTCGCTGCATTATCAAAATTTTTAATCACGAGTGTGTCACCCGAGCCCGTGCAAAATTATTCCTCTCAATTTTGATTCATAAAGTTTCGCTCCCCCGGTTTATCCCGGTCGTCATACACGCGAAAAGTTTTAAAATTAAAAACACTCCTCGTTGGTCAAAAGTATAATTACAAGTTAAACTCCGAAAAAAAATGCGTTGGTAATCGATTCCAACCCCATTAATCAGAGCTGGTAATCCAACGATTTTCGATAAGACCCTGCGCACCGCGACCGGGATTAATTAATCGTCCGAGTGACCATATGATTAATCGACGAAAGTAAGACGCGCCCGCGGGATTATTCCATCGGGGCTGCCAAATTGGGCAGAATTATTCTTTTTTCAAAATAATTTACCGATTTCTAATACCAGAAATAAACTTTTTACTCGTGGTGGTCCTGCAATGTCTGTATCAATTTTAAAAAAGCACTATAATACTCTTATTCAATTTACACAGTTTGAGTACATAATTAAGTGTATACCACTCTTAAAAATAGTCATTACCAAAGTTTGTTCACTTTTATAATATAGTTTGTACTTAGACTTGATTTTCATGAGAGTAATATTTTGTTTTTAGTAAGACGGATGGTCATTAAAACTATGTCATTATTCATGTGTTCTCATATAGAACATCTGGAAGAATCAAACTTACAAGGAGATGATCTGTGCTTTGGGTCATTTTTTTGCATTTTTAGCTCATTTTCAAAAAATTGATGCTTGAAGCCTATTGCGATTCCAGAAACTTGGTATCTGGAATTTTCTTAATTTATTTTTGAATTTTTAAGGAAAATTCTCATTTTTAAGTGTAAACTTTTTTATTATGACTACAGTCATTATACATGTGTATATTTTTGTTTTCTTCAAGTCAAACTTATAAAAATTTGATCTAAAAATGAAATTTTTTCCTTAAAATTCAAAAATAAATGGAGGAAATTCCAGATTCCAAGTTTCTGGAGCTGCTCTAGGCTTAAAGCATGAATTTTTTGAAAATTGTCTAAAAAAAAACCATAAAAGTACTAAATATATCATGTCCAGTATACAAAGAAGCCCTGGCACAAAATACCAGTGGTACTAAAAAATTAAGCACTCCTAATGTAAATTCCTCCTTCTTCCTTCCTACTGCACCAGGATTATTGATGTAGCTTGGTCGTGGGTGAAAAATTTTTCCTCCTTCTTTCACCGAAAAGGCTTTACAAGGGGGAGGTACTTTTTGAAAGGCTCGCACCTGAATAGGTAGACTGTGATGATAAACGGCACCCGACAAATTCAGGAGCTCTTTTAACTTTTGTGCGAGAAGGGAGACGGAAAAAAATTACGTATTCATATTGAGATTTATTGTGCGGCTGAGATTTTTCATTTTCAAGTCGAGCTGCAGTTTGATTCCGTGGCTTTGTGCGCCTTGATGGATAGCTTAATTGTAACGGACTGAGTGGTCCGGGTACACAAAAGAGTTAATTGGTTTTGCTGTTTGCCGGGAATTAGAGTTTGGTGCAGTAGCGTCTTGCTGGTAAATTTATTTTTACTTGTTTATTGGTCTTTGAAGAATCGCAATGATTGTTTTGGATTAGGCTTGGTTATGAGGCTCGGTTTGAAAGATGATGCAAAACACTTTTCTGTGATTGTGTAATAATTTTTCAGTAAATATTCTCAGTGGTTTTACTTCGCACGAAGTATCGAAAGCATCTTCAAAATTCTCAAAATCTTTTTTTTTTTTTTTTTTCTGCGAAACATTTTTCATCGAGGGATTATGGCACTTTGAAAGTAACAAAAAAATTAGAAATAAGATGATTGAAAAGTTTATGAATTTGTTTGAGACAAAATCGTTCGTGCTAAAGTAGAAAAATTTTTTTTATATCTCAACAAAACATTGCAATGAATTATATAATATTCCACAGCCGGTACGCAAAAAAAACTCTCACAAAGATGTTTCTCTATTTTTTTTTTTTTTTTTTTTCGTTCGGCAACACTGCAAATACATAACAAAACCTCATTATGAAAGTCACTGTGAGCTGGCTCGAACCCTGGCAGTTCAGACTATGAAGTTTGCGCTCTGTCAACTGAGCTATCGAATTCACTGGTATTTTCTTGTATTTTATTCTATTAAAATTTTAGCTTAAAAAAATTAAATACTACGGAGATTAAAAATTAATGATTAATATTTTCTGCGTCAAAGTTAACAGCAGATAAACTACCAGAATGATTTTACATAATTGTATTGGTAATGTTAATTACATTTTGTAATTATAATTTATTTGAAGCTCATTTCAGCAATCATTAACAACATTATAAAGCATAAATTTTTATAACATTCCAGTCTAAGAGTGTTTATAGCAGTTTCAGTTAAAAAAAAAAAATTGTCAATTTGTTTAGCTTCTTGGTATATAATAGCTACAAAAATAGTCCACACGTATTTCTTAAAAAAAGAAATGGACATGAAAGTAGTTATACGTTGACTATGGAAGTTTTCGAAACGATTCCCAAAAATCCCAATAATCTTCCCTTCACTCTGCAAAGCTACCATCGTCAAAGTCAAGTACGTTCTCGTATGTAACCAAACAGTTCGAAACAACAGCATAAGCATCGGATAATCTCCTCCCGAACAACAGTCGTCGTTACCGATGCGGCGTGCGCTTGATTCGTTCGTTAATCTCGCTGGTTGTTGTTTGCGTACGCGCGTGCGTGCGTGCGCTTAATGGATCCCGCGGGGGTGCCGGCGACTCGAGAGGCACAACCGTAACATCTCGATCTCCTCAAATTAATGACGCGGCTCGTTAAAATTTCATTTTCTTGATCGTTACGTGGAGAAATGCCCGATTGTTCTGTGTTACAGCTGTCATCCACCGGGAATTTTTAATTCCAGTCTGAGTTTTTAGTCTTTTTTTTTTTTCATTTTTTGATTTTTCGAGTCTACGGTTTTCAAGATCTTGACTATGAAGTCGTAAGTAAAAAATTGACGTAAAAAGACCATGTACCTAATTATGATATTTTCATTGTGCACACTCTAAGACTACTGCGTATAGGGTAAACAAAGTCGAACTATCAAGTTATGAAATTCAGAACTGTTTAGGAAATTAAAAATTTTGATTGCACGGAAAAAATAAAATCCTTGCAGCGTAGCTGAATTCAGCGATATGACGATGCGAACAGTTATCGACGCTCCAACGCAGACTTTTCATCGTGGCGAGGCAAAGTCTGCGTTGGAGCGACGCAAAGTTAGCTATAGCGTGCCTTCCTTACCGACAGCGGCGGAATATGATTGTTAACTTAAACAATTATGCACTGATATAAAAAATACTTAAATTAATTACAACTATCAATAAAGACATTTTTTTATAGTTATGCTGCCGTAAACCCGCGATAGCAGAGAGTAAGTACACAAGTAAACAAGCGTCAAGCGTGAGTCGAGCTCTGCTACAGCTGTCGGTAAGGAAGGCACGCTATAGCTAACTTTGCGTCGCTCCAACGCAGACTTTGCCACGCCACGATGAAAAGTCTGCGTTGGAGCGTCGTTAACTGTTCGCATCGTCATATCGCTGAATTCAGCTACGCTGCAAGGATTTTATTTTTTCCGTGTGGGTTCTCACTATCAAAAAAAGCGATTTTGAAAATCCATTTTTATTACTCGTGCAACTGTACACTCGAGTCAAAACAAACTGTATGTAGATTTACACGTTATTAGCACTGAAGCATGCAGAATACATCTGTATACTAAAGAACACAGCTGACTAAGCCAGACAAATTATTGTAGTTTTAAGAAAAATATATATCAAACAAATAGATTTCACTCAAAATAAATATGTACCTATAGCACAAAAATTTCCCTGATACTCAAAACATTAACTTGAAATTATAAAAAAATAGTATAATTTTTTCAAAAATAAATTAATAACCACTGGGATGGTTTTTAAATCCCTAAGAACTTGATTTAAAAAAATAATTATTCACTAACAGTTTTGTCTCGATATTCACTCTGTTCGAAAAAATTTTCAAAAAAAAACCTGTTTAATTATCATCACCTTGATCAATAGACATATAAATCAGTTGGTCTAATTCGAGTACGATGCGCGCGCTTAGTACAAATCTCAAGCGTTCGTCAATTTAATACTTTCAGACGTCATACAATCAATCAAACCTAGTAAAAAACAAAATCCTCCTCATTAAATTAAGAGCCCTTTTAATTAATAAACCAGCGGGCGTGAAAAAAAAAGAGGGGCATCCGGATCAATTTATACGACACCGCGGGGCTAGGCAGAAAAAGGGGGCGTAACGAATTCACCGGGGAAATCTCAAATGTAAAAGCCGATGACACGAGGCGGAGGAAGAGACGCGAGCTGCAATTTTCTTCTTTGAAAAAAAAAACTCATCCATTTCTCCGCCGCCGCGGCTGCCTGAGGAAGAGATGAGAAAAGGCAAGTCCCGGTTTTGTCGTGTGGAAGTGTTATCGCAGCTGGGACAAATTTTTACACCGGTCAAATGATTTTTTTGACGTACTTTTACTGTTACATCTTACATGGGTAAGATACGAGTGTTGATTTTTATGAACACACAGAAGTGTGTTAAAATAACACGCTTAATCGTTTTATTACAAGCGTGTTATATTAATTGTTCATTTAACACACTTAACCGTGTTAAACCGATAACATGGCTGCAAATGTGTTAAAAATGCTACAAAATAACACACATCATCTTTGTCAGAATGTTGACGAAGGTCTGAAAACGGCTTACAACACAACAATTAGAAGGTGTAATTGAATACTTCGAATTAAATTATATTCGCAGATTGAAGGTGAAGCGTACACGAGTAACTGGCAAGGTACGAGTGGTGTGCCAACCCCCGAGCTATGGAATCAGTATCAAGCAGTCCTAAGTAGTTCAGCTAGGACAAATAATGTGTCGGAGGGGTGGCACAACCGCTTCCAACTCGTCATAGGAAAACATCACCCAAGTCTTTACGCTTTCTTTGAAGAGTTAAAGAAGGAACAGGCAGACACTGAAATTATGCTACGGCAGCTACAACTTGGACAAAGAATCCGCAAAGGAGTCGACCGACAGCGAAGGCAGCGAGAGGAGTTACTCCAAAACGTAGTCGAGAAATATCACGAGTATGTGGTTAATAACGACATTTATACGTATCTAGAAACTGTCGGGTATCATGTAAAATTCTAGTTTTTAAAAATTGTATGCATATATTTTTATATGATTTTTGTATTTCGGATATCAAATTGTATAAGTTTATTGCATGGTTTTTGTACATTGTATACCAAATTTTATAAGTTTCTTTTTATATATTGTTTGTAATCTTTTTTTTTAATGTATATTAAATATTTTGTCATAAATATATACTTTTTGAAGTTAATTGGGAAAATTGGGTTTTGGGAAAAAAGTTTTTAGGAAAAACAGATTTAGGAAAAGTGTCCCCCTACCCTATAACTCCTTCAATTTTCAATTTTTTTTTTCAAATAGAAAATATACGTGTCGATTGTTTTTCAGTATTCTATCTAATAAAGTCAAACAAACTAAATAATTTTTTTAATGCATCTTCCGAACTGTGTAAAAAAATGGGTTATTGTGGTAAAGCCGCAGCAACAACAAGGGCGGAGGAAGGAGGATTTAAGCCTTACGGTCCGGTGGCGGACAATCAGGGCTACCAGCGAGGGAATAATAATGCCTGCAGCTGGATGTAGCTTAGCGCTTAAAGTTTTAATCCTACTACTACGCTTTACTAGTTTCTGGGTCGGTGAATTTTTCAAAATTATTGGGAGCTGATCATTTTTGAGAATTAGCAATGGATGCGAATAAAATGACTCCTTGCATTTTTATAAGCTGAAAACTCGGAGTCATTCTATTCGCGGCTAGTGTGTCGAAATAAATTTTTTCGCCCTTGTGTAAGTTTTAAAAATTTTTCACTAATAAATTGATATTAATAATTAGAAATGAAAGCCTGCTCTTGAATTTAAAATTATCAATATTTCAGTGTGCCACCGTTTTCTGAAAATTTCGAGATTTTAATAGATTCTTTCGATACTCTTCCATAATTTTTTTTAGCGATTCTCGAAACCTCTCGAGTGGAGTGAATAATTGATTGCGGGTCTATTAAAAGCGAGCTTCGATCGAATCTATTTCATCAGATTGATCGGAGGTGTCTGAATTTCTTACACCGCGGGAGTTTAAATGGATTAGCGGAAAAATTGAGCTTTTGATATTTTTAGAGGGAGTGAAAGGTGTAATATATTGTTATATCGACTGCTGTTACATAAAAATTAAAGTGAAAGGTTCATTCTGAACTTGTAAATTTTACTGGAAGTGAGGTAACTTAGAAGATATCTTTAAAAAATTTTTATTTTGATTTAAATAAAAAAGAATTTAAAAATATTATCAGGTTTGATTCTGTGAATCATTCGAAGAAATTAAAATACGCATCTTCTAGGTTGCTTGTCAGAATCTGGCCATAAGTTTCTGGTAAACGCTCACAGTTAAGCTCTATACCTATATACATGAATATATATATAATGCGAGCAACACAAACCTAACCTTAATTTTTTATGCAGTGTGTATTAGGTACATAAAATTTAAAAAGTTTTATTGAAACCAATTTTACAAGTGCTTTGTTGGATTATATTCTAAATTTGATATAAAATAATTTTCCTCAAACAGTTATTAAGAAACAACTTTTTCATGTTTCATATAATATGACTGTTTTTCCCAAAATCATTCACCATTTTCTCTGTACTAAACGATATTCTGGCGAAAAACCCATCTAACTTTCTGGACAAATTTGTTAAATCTGACCAGTTTTTACTCATAATCTACTGAAAAAAAATTGACTCTCGTCAGAAAAAAAAAAAATAGTTCTACTTCTGCCTCCCCAACAAGACTTTTTACGCCTCAATTCAAAATGAAAATTTAAGGTAATTCAAAAGACATCGTCTAAGCTCTCCATACCGCAGACTAGCAGACTCGAAAGTCGGTAATAATCAGGGCATGTTTGAAGTGTAATTCTCGAGTATCCGAGGGGGCAAACACTCGAAACTCGGTGGATTTCCTCCAGTTTCTCTGTTGACTTTAGCCGCGTCCCGCGGTTGTCTATGCCCAAGCCCCAGGCTATACGCCAGCCGAAACTCCGGACTTTGTACGTCTTATGATGTTTGGGGACGGCCACTGCACCTGTGCACTGCCACTTTTGGCTTCCTACAGGAAATTACCCAAGTTCATGCTGCCACTCGGATTATCGTCCTTACTACTGCTAATTTCAAATTGGTTGACGATGCAGTCAAGTTACTTATAGCTCGTTCTGAAAGCATTGATTTTTTTGGTTGCTGGACGTGCAAATTAATATTTTATATTTTATATTTAGTTTTTGTAACTACCTGAGATTTCTGCGTTTTTCAGGTTATGTTAATTTCAGTCGTACAAAGTCGAACTTACAAAAATCAAAATAATGGAAAAATAAATAAAATTCAAATCAAGCTTTCAAAGCTCTCTATACGTGCAAAGCTCAAAGATTTTTCCATTTGTTTGATAAATTCAAGTACATTTTACTTTCAATCATGCTGTTGTTTTTTTGTTCATTTTTTATTCAATAAATTTCAGCTGGTTAGCAACCAGGTTATTATTATTACTTCTCTTTTTCGATAACTACATTGCTAACAGCAATTAAATTCGTAAAATACAATAAAAATTTTTGAAGCAACCGCTATGCTTTCCAGCTCTAAATCGAACTCTGTTATTCCGCTCGCAATTCGAAGATCCAAATTTAGAGTATGCGGAGTAAATTGTTCTAGCGAATAAAGGAAGCCAGTCGACATTGTCAAACGGGAGATAAAGCGCGAACGAAATTTATATTCGGTTCGAATGCAGCTAATGCAATGATAATTATTTACGGCTCATTGAATTTTAACTACTGTATTAACACCGGTTAACGAATATTCTGTGCCGGGTTTGTTAATAATTTAAACATTATCTCGGTGCTTTGCAACCGTGGTTATTAATTATAAATTTCACCCGCTAAGATATTATTATTGCACGAGGTTAACGATCGGAATTAAAATATTGCCTTATTATTGTGCTTTTTACTTATCACTTGTAATTATTTTTTTTTTATTTTAAACCCAATTTTCAAAGAATTTTTTTTAATTAAAATTTTTAAAATCCGATTTCCAAAACTAAAATCTAAATTTTACGAGGTCAAACTTATCAAAATGAGGTATGAAAATATATTTTCCGGAAAAACAAAAAAAAGTGAAGGTGTGATGATTCAGGCACGTATTGATAAAAAATTCAAAAATTACATAAAATTTGTACAAAAAATGATTATAAGAAGCTCATTCATTAGAATTGTTGGTCACTTTATTCGTCTTTTTGTCTAAGAAAATGATTCCCAAAGTTTCATGAACATCATTCACCCAAATTTTTGATCAAGACTTGGATAAATTGAATCTCAAAACCAATTTTTTTTTTCAACAATCTTTTGTTTCAACCTAAAAAAAGTACCATTTTTGTAAAAATTTTACTATCTCAAAAATGACTTTCACGGTGCACCCAGGACCGATTAAAAATTAACGCATCATAAAATTCGCTGCAAAAACTAATATCAAAGCTCAAGCATTACCCGAAAATCCAGGCCGCGAAACTTCCACGGCTTCGTTAATCTCCGCAGGCTCCCACTTAGCTCTAATACCCTTCCCAAAAAAAAAAAAAAATTTTCGGACCCGTAAGCTGATTCAACCTCGAGATTATCGTTAAATATGTACACACAACGAAAAAAGAAAGATAAAAGTGGTCGTTGAACCGTGCCTCTAAGGCTCGATTCGTCTTTTTGAGCGTGAAAATTTAATTGAGCATCCTTCCCGGCACCGAGATTAATTTTCTTTCTGCTAATTTAAACTTATTAAAGGGGCTATTTGTCAGGGGACGCCCGGAGGATAAAGTGGAGTCATACCCGAGATGTATGACTTCTTCCTCCTCGGGGATGAAAGATTCTTTTTAATCAATTGGCATGATTTAAATGAACGCTCTTATTCGTCTTTGACTAATTGTTTTACGTCCCCTTTGATTAACTTTTGAGATTAATTGGTCTGGAATTATTTCAGCGGGACGAAAAAAAATTATTGTGTGGAACATCTTTGACTTTTTAATGTCCGTAACTCGTTCTTTCGTTGAAATTTAATTTCACTGTATTTTTTTTTTCTTTCCCTCTTTTCCTGATAATTAAAAAGAAATTATTTCGAGCACAAACTTGAATTACTCGACCCTTCGTGTTTATTTAGTGATCGAAATTAAAAATCCAATTTTAAAAGCATCAAATTAAGTTTGGCTTTAGCGGACTGGAAAAAATTAAGCTACGCAAATTCAAATTACGAAAATAAATATTTAAGAGTCGAAGTAAATTTTTTAAAAAAGTGTAAAAAAACGACGATTTTACAGTTTGTAATTTTAATCGATGTTTGCGCAAGCTATTTGAGCTGGAAAAATAATGTAAGAATAAATATTCTTTTAATTTCTTTAAAAAAAAGGAAATTGAGCTAATTTCTAGAAAGCCATTTTATTACATAACAATACATCAATTTAATAACACGTGCAGAATAAATGATTTGTATAACCTGATCAAACATCGTCTCGTTTCCACTCTTCAAAAACTACAGTTTGAAATCGCTCAAAGCCAACAATTTCATCGCACCTCGTAAAAAATTCAAATCATGAACATCATTCTCATCTTCGCTGTACTGACACCCCTCGTTACGTCAAATCCAGTCGGTAGGGTAAACGAGGGTGCGTCAACGTCAAGGGCACCGGAACTGAGCGACGCGGAGAGATGCGAACTCGACAAATACGCCGAGATCATAGTTTTCATGGCTCTGGCCGATGACGTGGAAGGGGGCGAGCTCCGGGACATGATCGACAACCGATACTACGAGCTCGAGGCGTACGTCGAGTTCGTAGAAAGTTTTTACAACTACGCCAAGTACGGACAGGATTCGTCGTCCGCGTTGCTTCCGAACTTCCAGGAGAGGCTCAAGTACATGCACCTCAAGGTGTACACGAGACTGACCGAGATACTCTACTCGACTTGCACCGACCACTATCACACCGAAATAGCTTACGTGTACAACAGAAACGAGAGCTCGTTCACGACCCTGGAGAACATCCAAGTCAATTCGGACAAGTGTCTGTGCGCGAATGCCAAAGAAACTGGATCCTGCGGGTTCAAGGGCGAGAGGAGACAGATTCTGGGAACCTTGAACGTGCGAGCGGGACGAATTCGTCCTGACAAGTTTTTGTACACCGAGAGAAGAGCCAAAACCAACCGGAGAATAAGGCTGTCGCAACACCACATAATACCGCTGTCTCTGATAGCCAAGTTCTTCAAAGTTTGGATGGACAAGGGTTCTTCCCCACCTGGACAGAATTTTCGCACCAACGACTGCGTCAACATCCTGAACAGTCGTCTGAAGCGATCGTTGCAGAAAGTCACTGTTCACAAGATCAAGAAGATGAACGAGGCTGCCAATGGAGAGTATCAAGTAAACTACGACATCTCCGACGTTGTGGAGCACGATTTCTTCAACGAGTTCTTCCAGAGTCTGCTGGCTCATTCTGCTGGCGGTAACATATTCGTAGGACCCAGTGACAGAGGCCCACTGGATCCTGCCTTTGGGCTGAGTGGTGACGACGCCATGGCAGCTTTCGAAGTCGACTGCCTACCCCTGATTGGGCAAGATCGTTGGCGAGAAATGTTCTCTCTGTACCAGCGTCTGATCAAGTTCGTCGAGGAAGCACCCGGAGACACTGCTTTTGACAGAATGCGGAGTGGAGTTGAACTGTTCATTGCGATGATGGTGACCTTTTCAAAGTACGATCTGACACTGTTCGACGAGAACAGGTGGGAACTGCGGGAATTGAGTCCGAGAGAAATTTCACTACTCAGTGAGAGGTTGAGATACCTCTACAGAGGTAAAAAGTTCTGGAGTATCAAGAACTCGTTCACTAGACCAGAGAGGTCCGCAGTACAACCAGTAGACAAGTGCTACTCGATGGAAGGATTCTCGAAGCAGCGTTGGAATGACTTCTTCTTGGATCTCATGGAGTCCCTGCTAGAAGGTTACAGTTTGAACAAGCCACCTGCTTGGTCCTGCAGTCTGAATCGACTGCACTTTGACTATATGTTCTTTTTGATGGGACGATATGAAGATGATTGCTCTGACCATAACTTTGAAGATCACCTTTATACGGTTGTATCTAAAAATCCCAGATGGCACGATTGCGTGAATTTCAACGGTTCTTATCAACCGGAAGAGTGGTGCCTAGCTTGGAGACGCATCATGCTTAATTTAGACGTCGGTATTGGTCGTTTCCACCACAACGATACTCGACCCAGGCACTTCCATCGGGACATGGAGATGATGATGAATTGGTTGCTGGAACAGGTCAGCAAGGACGATGCCAAAGAATCTTCTGCAAAGAAACAAAAGAATTTGGATCAAGCTGTATGTTACAACGGGACTTTTGTGGACTGTCCGAACCGTTGTGATGGTTTGAAAATGACAGAGTTGAATAAGTCAGCTTATTCAATACAAAATGAAGCGTACAACCAAGAATGGTTCAAAGATTCCCATGGTAGGCTTAAATGTCAGTGTGCTCAGAAGGTGGAAATATTTCCGCAAAAATCTTCTTTACCCCTTATTAGTGAACTTTGTGATACACCACGATGTTTAGATTTACGTTGAACTATTGATTTTGACGATCTATTGTGAAGTTAAGTTTAAATTTAAAAAAATATGTAAATATTACAATCTTTGCTGTATTCAAAGATAATAAGCGCATATTTTAATTTTAATAAAAAAATTCTTAAACGGTTTTTGCTCATGCATCATTCTCAAATCTTATCTTTAACTTAATAATGACATATAATAAAAAAAATGTAGTTCAAAGAAGTAAACTTCAAAAATTTGTTGGGAGCGATAATTGACCTTAAATTAAAAACGTATAGCTTTCTTTAAAAATAATATCGGTAATGAGCTAATAATAAATTTCCTCACTTGTGATAAAATTAAAATGGGCAATTTCGTAAGTTAGATATTACTTTAAAAATGATTTAAGTGCAGCTGATGTTAAAACAAATTTGTAAATTAATTTAATACTCCAGAAAAATATGAAGGCAATCAGGAAGAACATTCTCAACTGAAAATTTTTTAATAAGTTTTAATTTTGAAAATCATGAACCTAATCTTATTCTTTTTAGTAATAATTTCAATATCGCTTGTAACCCCAAATCCAGTTGACAAGTACAAGGTAAACGAGGGAGCGTCAACGTCTTCGGCATCGCAAGAGGGTGAACTGACCAAAGAGGAGAAATGTGAACTTGATAAATATGCCAAGAACATTGTTTTCTTGACATTCGCCAATGATATCCAAGGCGGCGATCTTCGAGACATGGTGGACAATCGTAACGATGAACTGGAGGCGTATGTAGATTTCTTGGAAAGTTATTATGACCTCGCAAATTATGGTGCACACTACTACAAAAAGGACTTTCTCCAGTTGCTACCCAATTATAAAATGAGACGGCAGTACTTGGATAAACAAGTGTTCTCAAGAGTGACTGAGATACTATACCAGACTTGCAGCCAGCATTTTCACCAGGAGTTCGCTTACGTCTACAACAAAAATGACAGATCTTTCTCGATTTGGGAAAACATCATGGTCAACTCACATCACTGTCTCTGCTTGTATGCTGACAAAATGAGATCTCACGGATGCTCGAGTATGAGAAAACAAACTTCGAAGACGTTAAGATTGCGAGCAGGCAGAAATCGTCCTTATAAATTTTTGAACACTGACACGAGAGCTGGTCACAATCAGAGAATAAGGCTCTCGCAACATCACGTAATTCCATTGTCTCTGATATCCAAGTTCTTCAAAATCTGGATGAGCCATGGTAATCCACTACCACCGGGCAGCAACGTACAAATGAACGATTGTATAAACATTCTGCACAGTCGTCTAAAGCGTTCCGTAGCAAAATTTATGGTTTATAAGGTTAGAATGTTGAACGCAGCTTCTGGGGGCAGGTACATGGTAAATTACGATGTCCACGACGTTATAAATGATAATTTCTTCAACGAATTCTTCGAGAGTCTATTTGGGCACTCGTCAGGTGGTAACACGGTCATAGGTCCCAGTGACAGAGGTCCTTTGGATCCATCCTTTACAATGCCCAGTGATGAAGCCTTTGAATACGACTTTCTACCGTTGATCGGTCAAGAACGCTGGGACGAAATGAAGTCCCTGCACGAGCGTTTGATGAGGTACGTCCAAGAGGCACCTACAGCCACAGCATTTGACCGAATGCAGAGAGGTATCGAACTATTTGTAGATATGATAATGACCTTCCAGAAGTACGATTTAACAATGTTCAATGAGAATCAGTGGGAAGAACGCGAACTGACGCCAGTTGAATTTTCCCGACTTAGTATGAAGGCGAAGCAAATTTACAAAGGCAAAAAATTCTGGAGTGTCAAAAATTTCATCAGTCGATCTCCAAGATCATTGAGGAAACCAGTGGAGAAATGCTTCTCGATAGAAACCTTCTCGAAGCAACGGTGGAATGATTTTTTCGAGGATGTAATGAAATCTCTGATGGAAAGCTACAGTTTGGATAAGTCACCTACTTGGTCTTGCATTCTGAACACTATGTACTTTGATTATGTATTTTTATCTTCAAATTCATCAGAAGACGATTGTTTGAACCAAAGTTTTGGAAGTTATCTCTTCAAGATTGTCTCGAGGAATCCCAGTTGGCATAAGTGCATTAGTTTCGACGAATCGTATGAACCAGCGCAATGGTGCCTGGCATGGAGACGAATAATGCTTAACTCGGACATTGGTAGCGGTAATTACCGTTACAATGGTACTAGATCCAGAAACTTTCATCTGGATACGGAGATGATTATAGACTGGTTGTTGGTTCAGGCCTCCTTTGCTGCTGTTACTGGAAGTGTTAATCGAGAAGCTTATACATTTGATCACAGGAGAACGAACTTAGATGAAGCAGTGTGTACCAATTATTTAAATGGGTCGTCGCTGACATGTCCAAATAAGTGTAGTAGTTTTTATTTAGTGAATGGCGAGCTGAAAAAAATAGTTTTTTCGAACCAAACCTCAAATTATAATCAAATATGGTTCAAAAATGACCTGGGAAAACTTCAATGTCACTGTTCTCAAGATGTTGTAAGGATATATTTACCCAAATCTCCTGGGACTATAGACAATGATTCTTGCGATACACCGCGTTGTGAAGATTTACGTTGATATCGTTTAATCTACCCATCTGTACACTTCACTCTGAATAAAAAAAATCATTATAATAATCCGTTGATTAATGTTTTTTAATATTTGAGAATTAATAGAACAAACAGTTTCGCTCCAATAAAATCCCCCTGATTATAAAAGTTGCGAATTTGGCATGTTTTCGTGGTGTAGTGGTTATCATATCCGCCTAACACGCGGAAGGTCCCCAGTTCGATCCCGGGCGAAAACAATTTTTTTTTTTTTTTACATTCTCATACTTTCACTCGCCGATCTGCTTAAAACTAAAAATCTTTCAAAATATTTTAAACTATTTGATCAGATGGTGATTATTTCGATACAGCAGCGCTCGCGTTATCATTACCCCACGCTCGGCCATAAATTAAAACCGTTTCGGCGATATTATTCGAGGCCCCGCGGCGCGATTAAAATTCTCCCCGCGAACGGCGGCGGTATCGATAAAACAGAATCCGCGTTCGAAAACTACAGTAGTCGGGTGCACGCACGCACGCACGCACACGTCGAATCGATTAATATTAATATTCCTATTAGGTGACGCGCATACTAAATGACGCGTCGTAACGACGCTTATTGTTCGGGGCTGGATGCTATGAGATACGGGGCGAATGGGACTCCGGGGATATTTAGACCGGAATGCGTATTTTTAATTTAAATTACGGTTGGTATTTGCGTTTAAATTTTTTTATTTTTGTTACACCCTGGAATTTCAGTCTCTTTTGTTGAGTGTAAAATGGGCTACGGACTGAAAATTTAGTGACATGAAACAATCATATTGGTTTAAGTTATAATTTAACACTGTGTAAAGCTCTTGTTCATGATGTCTAAAATAATTTTTTTTAATCATGAAATCACAAAAATCACTAAACTACCAAAAAAAATCAATAAAAAAGTTTTTTTTTTTTTAACTATATCAAAGCGTTATTATATAATCGACTTGAAATTTTTTTAGCAAAAACATATTTTTAGTGTTTTTTTTAAAGATATGATTTCTGCAAATAGTAATTAATTTGCAGGAAATTGAAATAAAGTTTCTTTGAACCAAAAGATAAGTTAGAAAAGATTAATTTTTTTGATAAAAATTTTATCGAGCGATAGCAAGTATTATCTACATCAAAATTATACGCATGGTTTTAGACAAATACTTT
Source organism: Encarsia formosa (assembly GCA_038277355.1). NCBI lineage: Eukaryota > Metazoa > Arthropoda > Insecta > Hymenoptera > Aphelinidae > Encarsia > Encarsia formosa. The sequence goes on from CM076184.1 coordinate 2,090,664, forward strand.
TTTATTTTTCTCAGTGGGTAGAATAAATTCAAATATAAACTATTAATGTTTAGAGAAATATAACAAATTACTTAGTTTTATTTTCAACTCATATATTTATTTAAAATATTGTTTTTGTTTGAATCCAATTCTATAAAATATTACAAGCGCTGGACTTAAAACATAAGAATCTTTCATCTTCTAGTCTTTTCGGTCCTCAAGAAGTCACTTTGTACTGAAAACCTTAGCACCGAGTAATTTTTTATCTCCACTAACTTTGACGATTCGGGTGTAATTTTTCCCACTTTTTTTATCAACTCGCCAAATATCAGTTTCATTGTGCAAGTACATGTGTTCTTTGTGCACGCTTGCTGATTTTGCGTCGTACGGTACAGTGTAAAGAGGCACCATGGCTGCCTTTGACTCTCGAAAAGCTACAAGGTCAATCCTGGTCAAGTTGTGATCAAAATGTGACAGAGCGTACATCTCACCCTCATCGTGGTCAAAAATTAAACTTCTGACTAAATTTTCCGAGACACTCGGTGATATTTCCAAATCCGATCCATCAATTTTCATCGAGTAAAAGAAGTCCCTGCTTACGGAATAGATCCGCTCGGTATCAACGTCAACAGTCGCGCATTGGACATCGCTCATCATTCCTACTTTTACATTTCTCCTGTTCCCAGGTTTTACACTTAAGGTTTTCACAGAACCTTCTTGAATGTATATAATGTTTTCAGAAACCCAATCGTAAGTAAAATTATGACACGATCCGCTGTTGTAAACAGTTACTGGTTCGGTTTGGTCCATGATGTTTACTAATTTTATAGTGCCGTAAAGTTGGTAATATAAGTTACCGGTTCGCCAGTCGTAATCAAAAGTAAATTTGCTTCTTTTTGTTTCGTCAATTTCGACATACTGCATGGGAATAATGACATCTCTGAAGTTGTCACCTTCTTTTGAATCCGCGCTTACAGCGCTTATGAGATTTTCTTGTAAGTACAAAATAAAATCAGTGACCGGTTCACAAGTTTGAAGATCCGGGTTCAGTTTATATCCCACATTGCAAGCGCAAACTCTTTCTCGGTTAAGGTTGTTGGCACTTAGGAAACATAAAAAAGAGCAATTACCGTTGTTGATTTTGCAAGGATTTTCTAAATCAACAATATTTACAGGAGCTTTGACGATTTGAAGGTTTAAAAATGGCGTCGACACCTGTGTTGTGTTAACGCAAACTTCTTTTACAATTGCACATGTGTGTATTTTGTTAGAATCGTATACTGACGACAGCCAAAACAATCTATTTTGATAGTAGGATATGCTTTTAATCCCAAGGTAAGACCGTTGCTCGAAAACCAATGTTCTTCTGTTTCCAATGTAATCGGAACTCGTAATTTTTTCATCTTTGGTAGTCCAATACAATTTTTTTCTTTGACGGTCCAATGTAATTGCCAAGACATTTTCATTTTCCACTATTTTTCGAAGATCTGTACCGTCTAAGTTTGCTCTGAGTATCTGAAACAGTATGTTTTTTTTAAATGTTTGTTTATTGAGTATTAAATCAATTTTTTTTTACCGATTTCCTGTATTGCAGAATGAACATTAAGCCCTGTTCGACGTCTAAAACGATATCGTGCAGATTTTCCAGATTCGAAAGTACAATGCCGAAATTTTTATTACGAGTGTCTACAACATTGATCGTTCCTGCGTATTTGTCGATTAAATAAAATTTTTCTGTCAAATAATCAAATGCAATGGCTTGAGGTTGAATCCTTTCGTGGAATGTAACATTCACGTCTGGATGATAAATTACAGGCAGATCTTTTTTGACATAAAACGTCGTATTGGTCACGTCAAATAATGAAATATCCTTGATTTCATTTGGTACGTACATTTTTTTTGTTTTAAAATCATACTCAAGGATAGCATCCTTAATTCCGATGAAGATTCTGGCATCTAGAGTTGAATCTGAAGAGTAGTTAAAAAATTTACTAGAAGAAATTCTCTCGTGGTTAACGTGAGACTTACCGGTTTCAACAGTTTCTGATACTGATTCATTTGCTAAAGCTGTGGTTAAGGTTTCATTAATTTACAATTGAAATTTTGGGTTTAAAATTAAGTGTAAGACAACTTACTTTTCTGTAAATGAATCAATGATGTTAGAACGATGAATAATAAATCAAGTTTTCTGCTCATTTCTCTGTTTTTTAAGACACTTTGTTCGTGTCTTTGAAATCAAAAGATTTTAAAATGTTTAACGCAACACGTCTAAACTTCAACTGGATATTATTACTTCAAAGCCTCTTGATAACACATTGATAATCTTCAAATATGTATTGCACAATTTTTCGATTGTAGTTATCAATGAAATGAATCATGTTTAATTTTTCTGGGAAACCAATACATAATCTTGAATTCAATTATAAATGATCGCAAGAGAGATAAAAATGATAGCTTACGACATGTTAAGATATTGCTGATTAACTGATAGTTTATCAGCAATGCGATAATTATGAAAACTACAAAGTTTCGGTTGCTAAAATTTTATGAAAAAAAAAAAAAATTTTACAACTTATAAAATAAAAAATAAATACTCAAAAACATTTCTAATTTTGATTGCAGAAACTTTGAGTCTTATTTGGAAAAATTTAATTGTATTTTATGAAGAAATTGTAAAAATTTTGATTGTAAATGATCTTTACTTTTTGTATACTTAATTTTAATAGAATATAGGAATCCTAAAACTTATTTCATTAATTGTTGAATTTTACAAGTGAATTTTTTTTTAATTTAATTTCAAAATAGTAATTGATTAAAAGATAAATAAATTTAACAACAATAAAGTCATTTTATTGACATTTTTTTTTAATTACAAAAAATTTAATGGTATGGATTATTTCTTTTGTTGGTAATATAAGATTTATATTTTATTTAAACTCTAATTAATAACTACCCACGTGACCACAATTTTTAATCAGAATTCTATGGTGCAAAAAAAAAAGGCACATTAAATACTTTCATGCCTAGCAGCTCTTTGCGTTTAATTTTGAGTATACGCGATACATTAGCGCCTGTTTTTTTGTCCATTCGCCAAATGTCAGTCTCATTGTGTAAATACAAATATTCATTGTAAACGTATATAGATTTCGCGTACGATATCGACTCTTCTTTTATGTACGTTTTTTTTGAGTCCAAATAAGGATTCAGACGACCAATTATTTTACTGTTGTCTTCATTTCTCAACAATAGATATACTTCGCTCTCATTGTGGTCAAAAGTTAAGCTTTCTATGCAATGCTCGAATGGTGAAATTTCTACGTTTGTTCCATTAGCGTCGATCGAATAAAAAAATGACGGTTGATAACCGGAGCTTAAAAAAATTCTACCTTTCGTAACGTCTACAGCCAGCTTGTCTAAGACTTGTTCTGTAATTCCTAATCTAGTTTCATATCTTTGAAACAAAATACCTCGGCTGATGTAAAAAAGATTATTGGAAACCCAATTGTAAGCTAAATCGTAAAATCTATCAGAAGCGAACAACGTTTCGGTATGAATGTCATTTAACAATGCTAAACTAGTAACTTTCATTTCACTGCCATCTGCGAAATAAAAATTATCATTTGTAGAGTCGTAGTCGAAAGGTACTTGTTTTTCAGCCGGATGCCTTGTATAATTTTTTGGTATTAAAACATCTCTGAAAGTATCATTTTGTTTCGAATCAATTTTGACTCCTCTTATGTATTTACCTCGCAGGTATAAAACAAAGTCAGTTATTGAACAGCAGTTTTGTTGATCTGAATCAAGTTCTAATCCTACACGGCAAGCACAAACTCTTTTATTTTTATCGGAGGTCAAGAAACAAAAATCGGAGCAGTTACCGTTGTTGGTCGTGCAAGGATTTTTTATTCGATCTTCGATGTACGTGGAATCTACGGGAGCTTTAACTGCCAATGGATTAAGAAAAGGTATCAAAATTTTTTTTTCATTTTGACAAGTTTCTTGTTCTATCATGCAGCTCCAAAACTCGGTAGAATCTTTTTCTAAGAGACGACCATAGGATCTTTTTTGGTGCAACCAGAATAATTGATTTTTAAAAAATGTTAAACTTATTATTCTGACACTGCCATTCATGGATGTTAAGAACTTATTATTTTTTTTAATGTAATCGTAAATCATGATTCTGGACTCAATTCTGCTGTTCTGGTCAGAAACCCAGAACAACTTTTTTCCCTCGCGATCCAATGCCATTGCAGAAATCGAGTCATCTTTGACTACTTCTTGGAGATTTGTACCATCCACATTTGCTTGAAGTATCTGAAATTTTTTTTTAAATTATAGCATACGTAACTAAACTTTATTATTAATTTTTTAATTTAATTTACCGATTGCTGTTGATGAATAAACATAAAACCCTGATCCATGTCTAAAGCTATATCCAACAGATTATCTAAATCTGATAGAATTACTCCAAAAAAAAGGCCCTTAAAGTCCATAACATTGACTGTGTTTGCAATGTTATCCAGTATGTAAAACTTTTCGGTTAAAAAATCTACCGCAAAGGCTCGAGGTTTGATTCTGTCTACAACAAATTCCACCTTTTTATCTGGCTTATAAATGAAGGGTGAATTTTTTTTTATGTAAAAAATTGACGAGTTGATAACGTCGAATGTCGAAATATTTTTGATTTCATGAGGCAAGTAAGTTTTGTTTGTTTTTAAATCGTACTGAATGATGCCGTCTGAAACTTGTATAAAGATTCTGGAATTGTCATGCGATTCGCTGGACGAACCTAAAAGTATATTAATAAAATAAAATTGTTAATAAAAAAAAATAAAAAAAAGTTTCAGGAAATTAAGGATCAGAATTTACCGTATTTTCCCATGTATAAGCCGCACCAAAAAGTCGATTTTGGATGACTTAAAATCGGGTTGCGGTCTATCTATGAGGTCTTATTTTTTTCACAATGAATAAAGTCATTTAAAAGTCATTAACTGCGGCCGCAAAGATTATACCAAGCAGAATCATACTCAGTTTGCTTCTGTCAGTCACAGTAGTAAGTTGATCTTAATTTTGGAAACTCCTAAAAGACTTTCGTATTCACATGCTTTTAAAATAAAGGTTATTCACCAGGCCGAAATTTTTAGTAATAGACAAGCAGCGAAAATAAATCACATTGATGAAAAAAATGTTCGTCGTTTGCGTGCAGTGAAAAAAAATTTATTTAATTCAGCAAGGTCAAGAAGGGCTTTTAGGAAAAAAGTCGCGAGTCATCCAGAGTTAGAAAAAAAATTAAAAAATTATGTGATAGATTTGAGAGAGAATCGACAGTGTGCGGTCTCAACAAAGATGATGCAAATTGATGCTATGAAACTTAAGACAGAACTAATACCGAACTCATCATTTAAGGCGAGCAAAAATTGGATTGATAGATTTTTAAACCGGCATGATCTAGGGTAAGAGAGGGCGTTAGTACGAATGAGAGATGTACCGCGAACTTTAAACGCTTATAAATTAAAAACTATTTCAAAATATTCAACTTTTTTTTTTTTTTAATGAATAATTGAACTTATTAGATATAATAGCGTAATTTTCAGATAGTATACTTTTAGTTTAACAATAAAATAATTGGTTTGAAAAAAAAAAAAAAAAAACAAGTGCGGCTAATAGTACGAACGAGAGGCCATTAGTACGAGGCCTTTTGTACGAAGGTGGGCGTTAGTACGAGGCTGTTAGTACGAACGGTTGATTAGTTCGATGTTAGGTTAAATTAGGATATACAAAGCAACTAATAACGTTACTTTTGAATATATTTTAATTTATTTATTTATTAAATTTAAAAGTTCGTTGACGCAATAAGATTTGCTATACTTGCTTATTGAAGAACTGTTGAAATAGAGGTTATGGTTCCCCTCGTGGTTCTCGTACTAACAGCCGCAACAACGCGAAAAAGACCGAATGCGTCGGTAGTACGAATTTTGAACATGAAATTGATTTTTTATTTTCAATTAAATAAATATTTTTAAAAAGTGATGTGACAAAATTATTTATTTAACAATAATACATTTAAAATATTTTTTTCTAAATATCTAACTAAATAATTACTCTATCTAAATAACAAAATCATTTTTGTTCGTACTAACATACGCATTCGTACAAACGCCCTCTCTTACCCTAACTAGACTTTCCACGAAAACGGGGTGCGACCTATCTATGGGTGCGGCCTGTACATGGGGAAATATGGTAGTATTAAAAAAATATCTCACTCTTTTGTAAAAACATCAGCGATATCAGGAAAATGTGCAGTTTTAAAAACGTCTTCATTTTTTTAAAATTCACTTGTTTCGTATCCATTTCTACGCACCTAATACAATTCGTATTAAACTCAAGTGAACTATACAATGTCTAGATTATAAACAATGTTTTCGGTCAGAAGGTTGAACGTGGACTGCTGAGTATGAATAGTTTATCATCGCAGTAACTTTAGAGTGGTCAGACGTATAGTCCGTTTGTACATTAAAACCACATTTTGACTTTGTGTTTGTGATAAACTAGTGTCATATCTTCACGTGTCCAGCATAATCTCAAAATTTTTTTGTATCTAATGTCGATAACATGGTGGAAGACGAAAAAGAAACTCTAATTATCATTTCTAGCAACTTTGTAGAATTTTGGTAGTTTGTACATAATTGTGTTATCAATTGAGTGTAAATATACTACGAGTAATTCAATTTTTCAACAATTTCCTAAGATTATTAAATTTTAAGCTGTTTATACACACAAAAAAGTATTGAAGCATTCCAATATATACACAAAGTCATAAAATATTTGCCAGCTTCGAAATAGAATTTCTCATTATTTTAAATGATTGCACGCAGAACAACCATTTGAGTATTAATATTATAGTTGTTTTGAATTGTCTGCGCAGTATAAATAAATAAACCACACTGAAATAAATCTGATTCTTAAATATGAATGCCAGTGCACATAAATTCGTGTGGGTTATGGGAGTCGAACAATCCAATCAAGCGGTGAATCTGACTGTAATTGATCGAATTAATTACTTGCCATTGAAACTAACGTCAACAATGCATACCAATGATCTATTCGAATCGAGCTATGAGTGCTTTTTAATACGAAATTTACGAAATTATTTTTTGATTACATTGGTTGTTCCACATGGTCAAGGATTAGATCCTATTAGAAAATAAATTCCAAATTCTTGCCATGTAAAGTAAGTTCTCAAAAGTTTTGGCAGTAATTCATAAACTAAGAATTATTTATTAGCAGCTAAACCCTCTCAATAAAAAAAAGATCAAAATTTTCAATTTGAAAACTTCTCCACGCAAAAAATTAATTAAAACCAGGTACCACCACCATCTCGGAAATTAAATTCCCACTCTCGAGAAAAAAGGTAAGAAAATCCCTGTAAAATACCGTTCGATCATCCACCCGTTTAAAAAAAAATAAGGCCAATTATGAATTCCACGTCAAGCCCTCAAAACCCCGTGCGTCATAAAAGGGGAGCGCGCGGCAGTAAAAAAGTGTAGTATGCGGTAGAGCTAAGAGCCCGCGAAAAAATGTATATTTCGATATTATTATTTTGCGCTCGCGTTATCATTACCCAACGCTCGGCCATAAATTAAAATCGTTTCGGCGATATTATTCGACGCCCCGCGGCACGATTAAAATTCTCCCCGCGAACGGCGGCAGTATCGATAAAGCAGAATTCGCGCTCGAAAACTACAGTAGCAGGGTTGGACACGATATTTTTTCTAAAGGCAAAAACGCTATGTTCAGGTCTTAAAAACCAAGACGCTGGTTCGGGCATGCGATATATAGGTATGGACGCGGACGGATTCCATTTGCTGCGGACTACGGAACTATTTTATTGTTATTTCTTATGAAAATATATTTTTGCTTGTGGCCATATTTTTTAAACATACTTAATCTTACTTTTTATTTTTTTAAGTATTAAAATTTTATTAAAAATTCTTTTTTAAATATCATTCCAAAAGCTAAATTTGTAATAAAATTGCAATAATATTCACTGAAAATATTTTTGAAAAGCTCAATAATAATGTTAAAATATAAATTGAAACAATTAATATTTTACTACCTATAGTAGTATAATTAAAACATCAACACAATGTATTTTATTTTCTAATATACCTCAGCTACTTCTAGTAATATGAGTTGACGAATAATTAATTAGTTTTTACAACTGATTTGCGAGGGACTGGTAATAACGCGATTCAAAGTATTTAAATACCTTTTGAATGGCTTTGAATACTTTTAAATACTTGAATACCTGTTCAAAAAAAAATTTTACAACCCAATAACAGAGTAACAAATAAATGATTAGTTGAGCAACTAAATAACAATATAAACTTATAAAGTGACTAATAAACAATAACAGCGCTATAATATTTAATAAATAATCCGGTCGAAAAGTGGCAATAGACGTTTTATGAGCTTGAAAAAAAAACCCATTTTTTACAGCTAGACCGATAAAATTCTTAATTCTTTTTAAATTTTACGTTGTTAATTGTTATTTGGAATCCGATGGAAGTTTTAAGAGATGTTGCCTCCATCTAGAGGTGAAAGTGACCTAGAGGTTAAAGTTATCCAGGTCGCCGATGACTGAGTTACCTAGGCATCATCTACAGGAATTTGGTCCGGATTTGAAAACAAGTGTTTTTTTCATAAACTTAAACCGATATTTTCTGACCTGGGCATATTTTCTGATGAAGGCGATACCTAGACGTTAAAAATATCCAGGACGCCTATGACGGTGATACCTGAGTATCATCTACAAGAATTCGATCTAAATTTTTCGGGAGTTAAAAATTTAGCTCTTTTACGAGCAAATTCAAAGAATCCAGTAGAGATTCGGTTGCCATTCAGTAGATATTCAACACCCATTCAACAAGTATTCAAAAGACATTTAAATACTTCCTCGTATTGAAAAGTTTGATAAAAAATAAGTTAATTGCACAAATGTTTGTTTTGTGAAAAATCTTGTAAAATAATTTAAATTTTATTTATTTGTCAACAAATGAATTAATTAAAATTTAAGCTCTTTTACGAGCAAATTCAAAGAATCAATCCAGTAGACATTCGAGTGCCATTCAGTAGGTATTCAATACCCATTCAACAAGTATTCAAAGGACATTTGAATACTTTCTCGATTTGAATTGTGAAATAAGAAATCAGTTTCTCGCCGATATAAATTTTGTTGAATTTTGATTGACTTTGATTTATTGTTACATAAAAATTTTAATTTTTTTTTTTCGTTAATCAAACTTTACCGTAAGTGAGTATAATCAAATTTTTGTAGTTAAGCCCCGAAGAAGCGCTACTTAAATATTAATTCTAGATTAATTATTACTCATCTTCCCGTAGTCTGGTGGTTATGGTCTTTACTTTCTATTTTGCCGGCGTAGGTTCCAATCCCGTCAACAATTTTTTTTTTTTTTTTGGGTTTTTGAATAAATTTTTGTTGATCTTTGAACCTTTTGAATGTCTTTATGGAAAATTTTTTATTTATTCAAATTTTCTTAATACTGAAGGTACACCGAAAGAAGAGTTGTTTGGTTCAAATTTGGTTCATGCAACCAAATTTGGTTGTGTGAACCAAATCCTTCTCTCAGTGTACTCATAGTATTGAAACGTTTAAATGATTAGAATTATTCGTCAACAATTAAATTAATTAAAATTGAAGCTCTTTTACGAGCCAATTCAAAGAATCAACCCAGTATAGAGATTCGAGTGACATTCAGTAGGTATTTAACGCCCATTCGACAAGTATTCAAAGGACATTTGAATACTTTCTCGATTTGAATAGTAAAATAAAAAATCAGTTTCTCGCCGATATAAATTTTGTTGAATTTTGATTGACTTTGATTTATTGTTACATAAGAATTTTAATTTTTTTTTTGTTAATCAAACTTGATCGGAATTAAGTATAATCAAATTTTGTTGTTAAGCCCCGAAGGAGTGCAATTTAAATGTAAGTTCCAGATATGATGTTTTTATAACTACCGTAGTCTGGTGATTATGGTCTATACCTTCTATTTTGCCGCCGTCGGTTCACGGAAAAAATAAAACCGACGCATGCATCGGTGAATTTGCGTTACGCGCATCGCAAACAGCTGCGACCGATGTCTAAAACAATATCGTGCAGACGATAATATTTAACATGTATTTTTTTTTTTTTTTTTTTAATTTATTTGGAAATATTAATTGATTTAAAAGGTAAAAAATTTGATAGTAAACTCAAAAAATTTAATAACAATAAAGTCATTTTATTCAAATTTTTTTTAAATTACAAATAATTTAATGGTATGGATTATTATTATTATTATTATTATTATTATTATTTGGTATTATTAGATTTATATTTGATCTGAACTCTAATTAATACCCACGTGACCACAATTTTTTTCAGAATTCTACAAAGAAAAGTTTCTTTTTTACTCCAGTCCTCAGCATTACAGAGCAGTCACATTGAATACTTTCATACCTACAAGCTCTTCGTAATTAATTTTAAGTATGCGCGATAAATTAGCACCTGTTTTTTTGTCCATTCGCCAAATGTCAGTCTCATTGTGTAAATACAAATATTCATTGTGAACGTATATAGATTTCGCGTACGATATCGACTCTTCTTTTATGTACGTTTTTTTTGAGTTCAAATAAGGATTCAGACGACCAATAATTTTATGATTGTCTTCATTTCTCATCAACAGATACACTTCGCTCTCATTGTGGTCAAAAGTTAAGCTTTCTATGTAATGCTCGAATGGTGAAATTTCTACGTTTGTTCCATTAGCGTCGATAGAATAAAAAAATGACGGTTGATAAGCGGAGTTTGAAAAAATTCTACCTTTCGTAACGTCTACAGCTAGCTTGTCTAAGACTTGTTCTGTAATTCCTAATCTAGTTTCATATCTTTGAAACGTCCACAAAATACCTCGGCTGATGTAAAAAAGATTATTGGAAACCCAATCGTATGCTAAATCGTGAAATCTTGCAGAAGCGAACAAGGTTCTGCAGGGATGATTGTCATGTCTCAATGATAAACTAGTAACTTTCATTTCACTGCCATCTGCGAAATAAAAATCATCCCTTTTAGGGTTGTAATCGAAAGGTACTTGTTTTTCAGCCGGAAGCCTTGTATAATTTTTTGGTATTAAAACATCTCTGAAAGTATCATTTTGTTTTGAATCAATTTTGACACCTCTTATATAGTTACTGCGGAGGTATAGAACAAAGTCAGTTATTGACTTGCAGTTTTGTTGATTTGAATCAAGTTCAAATCCTGCACTGCAAGCACAAACTCTTTTATTTTTATCCGAGGTCAAGAAACAAAAATCCGAACAGTTACCGTTGTTGGTCGTGCAAGGATTTTTTACTCGGTCTTCGATGTACATGGAATCTACGGGAGCTTTGACTGCCAATGGATGAAGAAAAGGTATCAAAAGTTTTTTTTTATTTTGACAAGTTTCTTGTTCTATTGTGCAGCTCCATAACTCGATAAAGCCTTTATGTCTTTTAAAGATTTTTTTTTCGTACAACCAGAATAACTGATTTTTAAATAATGTTAAACTTTTTATTGTGCCTTTGCTATTTATGTCTGTTAAGATCTTATTATTTTTTTTAATGTAATCGTAAATCATGATTCTGGACTCGTTTAAGGGCTGGTCAGAGCCCCAGAACAACTTTTTTCCCTCGCGATCCAATGCCATTGCAGAAATCGAGTCATCTTTGACTACTTCTTGGAGATTTGTACCGTCCAAATTTGCTTGAAGTATCTGAAAATTTTTTTAAATTATAGCATACGTAAGTAAACTTTATTATTAATTTTTTAATTTAATTTACCGATTGCTCTTGATGAATAAACATAAAACCCTGATCCATGTCTAAAGCTATATCCAACAGATTATCTAAATCTGATAGAATCACTCCAAAATAATGGCTCTTAAAGTCCATAACATTGACTGTGTTTGCAATGTTATCCAGTATGTAAAACTTTTCGGTTAAAAAATCTACCGCAAAGGCTCGAGGTTTGATTCTGTCTACAAATCCCACCTTTTTATCTGGCTTATAAATGAAGGGTGAATTTTCTTTGATGTAAAAAATCGACGAGTTGATAACGTCGAATGTTAAAATATTTTTGATTTCATGAGGCAAGTAAGTTTTGTTTGTTTTAAAATCGTACTGAATGATGCCGTCTGAAACTTGTATAAAGATTCTGGAATCGTCATGCGATTCGCTGGACGAACCTAAAAGTATATTAATAAAATAAAATTGTTGACAAAAAAAAAAGTTTCGGGAAGTTAACGATCAGAATTTGTTATTGAAAAAATTACAAAAAATATCTCACTCTTTTGTAAAAACATCAGCGATATCAGGAAAATGTGCAGGCTTAAAAACGTCTTCATTTTTTTTAAATTCACTTGTTTCATATCCATTTCTTCGCACCTAACAATTCGTAGTAAACTACTAACTAGTGACCTCGGTGACCTATACAATGTCTAGATTATGAACAATGTTTTCGGTCAAAGGTTGAACGTGGACTGCTGAGCATGAATACTTTATCATCGCAGTAACTTTAGAGCGGTCAGGCGTATAGTCCGTTTCTATATCAAAACCACATTTTGACTTTGTGTTTGCGATAAACTAGTGTCATATCTTCACGTGTCCAGAATAATCTCAAAATTTTTTTGTATCTAATGTCTGCAAAGTGCGATAACATAGTGGAAGACGAAAAAGAAACACTAATTATCATTTCTAGCATCTTTGTAGAATTTTGGTAGTTTGTACATAATTGTGTTATCAATTGAGTGTACACTGTACATATACTACGAGTAATTCAATTTTTTAAACAATTTCCTAAAATTATTAAATTTTAAGCTGTTTACACACAAAAAAAAGTATTGAAGAATTCCAATATATACACGCAGTCATAAAATATTTGCCAGCTTCGAAATAGAATTTCTCATTATTTTAAATGATTCCACGCAGAACAACCATTTGAGTATTAATATCATAGTTGTTTTGAATTGTCTGCGCAGTATAAATAAATAAACCACACTGAAATAAATCTGATTCTTAAATATGAATGCCAGTGCACATAAATTCGTGTGGGTTATGGGAGTCGAACAATCCGATCAAGCGGTGAATCTGACTTTAATTGATCGAATTAATTACTTGCCATTGAAACTAACGTCAACAATGCATACCAATGATCTATTCGGATCGAGTTATGAGTGCTTTTTAATACGATTAATTTACGAAATTATTTTTTGATCACATTGATCGTTCCACATGGTCAAGGATTAAATCCTGATAGAAAATATCGATGATCCCAGCGAAGAAAAACCTTAGCCCAAAATCTACCACGAATAAACTGTTACTAGATGCTACTTATACTACCTATCCGTTGATAAATTATAACAAAAAACAAAACCTCTCAGCACACCAACCGTGAATAAAATGACTCCAAGTTTTCAGTTTATGAAACATCGCAAGAGTCTTTTTATTCGCGGTAAAAGTGTGTCGACAAAAATTATTTAGCTCTCTTCTATCAACGGACTGTTGGCAAAGCTCACTTTCTTCTAATCTAATAAAGTTTAAATCATGAATAAAGTGGTTTAGAGACATTTTAGTACTCGAAAGTGGTCTTATTGTAACAGTTTATTGGTGGCAGATTTTGAGCTAAGCTTTTTTTTCGCTGGGACCATCGATAAATTCTTGCCATGTAATGTAAGTTTGACTGAGTTAATACTGGTTCATATAAAACTAAACTCTTGATAAAAAAAAAAAAAAAATCGTTTCTTAGACTTTTGGCAGTAACTCATAAACTCAGAATTATTTATTAGCAGCCAAACCCTCTCAATAAAAAAAAGATCAAAATTTTTAATTTCAAAACTTCTCCACGCAAAAAATTAATTAAAACCTGGTACCACCATCATCTCGGAAATTAAATTCCCACTCTCGAGAAAGAAGGTAAGAAAAATCCCCGTAAAATACCGTTCGATCATCCACCCGTTTCAAACAAAAAAATAAGGCCAATTATGAATTCCCACCGAGCCCTCAAAAATCCCTCAAAACCCCGTGCGTCATAAAAGGGTTGCTCGCGGCAGTATACTGCCGTTTTATAAAAAAGTGTAGTATGCGGTAGAGCTAAGAGCCCGCGAAAAAATGTACGATACGCTTTACCCGTGAAATAAAGCCTCGCGATTTTCCGGCCTCGTAAAAGAGAGACCCTCGAAAGAATAAAAAAAGAAGAAAATCCGGAGCGAGGCTTATCGTCAAACTCCACTTCTTTTTTTTTTATTCGTCACGCTTTTTTTTTCAAAGTGCGGGGGGGATTTTTTTATATTCGGGGTCTTCATTTAATAACGCGGTATTGAGACAGTCGAGTGGTGCCAATTTTTCGGGGATTACGAGGAGCGAGCTTTATAGCGGGCTTAATTTATCGAGCCTGAATTAATGGCCCGAGCCATCGACTTTGTCATTTTTATATGCCAGGGGAGCTGTAGTTTTTTTTTTTTTTTTACTTATCGTGTGGGGATTTTTTGGCTTACTGGGAGGGGATTTGTCATGGGTAGTGAATCGTGAAATTGTGTAATAAAAATAAGTGCCTTGATGCTTGGATGTGTAGCCTAGTTGTTAAAACTCTTTATATTCCAAACAAGACGTTAAAGTCCTATCTTAATTAAGTTTAGTACTTTCCGTATTGGATTTTGAGTTTTCAAAAGCTTATATCTTTTGGTGTATTTTTTACGTAGGGGACACGATGATATGACGTCATAAAATTGTAAAAAAGTATAAAAACTTAATGGTAGCATGATATTTTATCATTAGTACAGTTTTAGACTCCTTAAGTTCATAGTAAAATATGATAGTAGATATTAAACGTATATTATATGCCATAATATTTTTTTAATGATATAATAAAAGATTTTTTTTTTTTTTTTTACTGTACTACTGGCCACTTTAACCTAAAAATCGGATCTTTGATTCGTGTTTTCGGTTACTCATACTATAAATATATTTCTACAATAGTAATGTATGAGTACTAACGATCTGGTAAACAAAGTAGTTTAATTTATAGAATAATTAATATTTATTTGCCTTTTCGTGTCCCTTGAAGACTGAGTTTTCTGCGTGCACGATAAATAAACTTATGTTTATTTATTAAAAACTGCTTGCAATGAAGGGTACCTGTTTGGACTCTTAATTAATTTTATACGTACGTACATGTCAAGCATCTGAGTGAATTACTGTATATATTAAAAAATAATTAACTCAAAAAACTTTAATACGACTCATATAATATTTCATGCTAAAAAAAAATTATTTTTTTCTAAAAAGTAGAAATCTCTTTCACGTTGACAAAATAAACTTTCAACTGTTTTGTATTGCCGATGCCTTAATTGCACGTAATTAAAAAAGTAACTTTCGGTAAAATAATCATCCATCTGCTTATGGAAAAAAAAAGAAACCCTCGTAACTTTGCGGGAAGCATAATTTATTCACTCCCAGGCTGCTTTAGAATTAATTAAATACTAAACTGTCGTAATTAGTGAAATAGTAACAATCCCGAGATCCAATTTTCGTCCCACCACTCGTTCCATTCATTTTAGAATCGAGGTAAGTTGAAGGAGCAACCTTGTAAACAGAGCCGCGGGTTCAAAAGGGCCGCTAACGAACGCCCTCCTCGCACGCCTCGAAGACAGGAGGGTAATTCGTAATTTTACGCGATCTTCATAAATGCTAATGAAGCGCGGAATGAAAGTTTTCCAAATGAGCTTACGTCAAACCAACGACGAGCGACGATAATTTTGTATTCATACCGCCCCCCCGGGCTTTCGGGAACTTAAGCTTTTTTTTAACTTCGTTTACGTTTATGAGCGAGCTGTAAAGCGTTTGAGGGTAGATAAAATTTTTTTTTTTAATTTATTCATGAGGGCATGGTTTACTGTCTTTGGGAGAGGACTTCGAGTTGGTAATGTTAGCTACTAGTAGAAGCATTTTTAGACAGATAAAAATTTAAGATTTCTCAGAAGTCACAAGGACCTTAAAATTTATGGTAAAATTGAAGATTGGACTGTCAAAGTTGAGAAGGAACCTAACCTTCAAAAATTAAAAATTGACTCTGGAGATGGATAGTTGACCCTCCATTGGGTTGACAAGACCAAAGTCAAACTAAAATTTTGATTGATTTTTTTGTAAATCGATGATTTTGTCTATTTTTAATTATTGTTCGCAAGTATCAAGATGTCCATATAAATAAGTTAGATTCATTTATTTTTTATGATAGGCAAACCAATGCATTCATATTATCTTGACTGTATTTCGGTAACTTTTAAATCTGGTCTTATTTCTATAAAATTATTTCATTATTATCAAGATGTATTGCTTGCGCGAAGCGTCAGGATTGTGTTTAAATAAATAAATTCAATTTCCAACTAGATTGATTGATTAGATAAAAAATACTTTACTATTAGTTGAAAATAATACTAGGTCAAATTCTGATTTCTATTTACTGATCAATAGACTCAGGAGGAACTGTAATTATTTACCGGATAAAGTATTTAAATATTTTGTGAGATATTGTTGATATTAAATTATATAAAAATTTGTTC
Source organism: Encarsia formosa (assembly GCA_038277355.1). Taxonomy (NCBI): domain Eukaryota; kingdom Metazoa; phylum Arthropoda; class Insecta; order Hymenoptera; family Aphelinidae; genus Encarsia; species Encarsia formosa. Next base: position 2,107,298 of record CM076184.1, read on the forward strand.
AAAATTTTCAAGCTATTTAAAATTTTTTATTAGTCTGTTTTATAAATTATCTGTAGAACTTTGCAAATAAGTAAAATCGTAATTTCCCTCTTTTGTAACTAAAAAACGATATTTCATTCGATAAATGTCACATTTTTGACCAACAAAGAGACCAGAAAACCCAATTTTCTCTTAAAAAATCCCACGACAGGACCTCAAAGCACTTCATCTCGAAAATCAGATAACATAAAATTTTTTTATTTTCTTTCTTTCGCAACCGTGTCAGATAATTTTCACATATTGGGACAAAAATATATCAACACAGAATGAAAAAATTTTATTTCTCTCGGCCCCAGACTTTGAGCGCCACTTCATAATTTTCCATTCCAATAAACCGTTGAGTCAAAAAAAAAAAAAAAAAAAATCTACACGATCATTATGACAGTATCGATTTTACATCACGGCCGAGGAATACGAAATGCCCCTTATAAATTCAACCTTTCGTAACATTTTTTTTATTTTTCCTCTCTCTCTCTCTCTATCTCGGCGTTTGAATTTCCAAAGAGAATTTTTCCTGAAAATTCATTGTCTTGTCCGTCCGCGAAAATTTTATTTCCAATCCGATGCCCCCCGGAAAATTCCAGCCTTAATTAATACCCAGACAACTTTTCATCGAAAAAAAAAAAAAGTTCGCGGGGGGTCGTAAATAAAGCAAGATAGTCGGTCGGTCACGCATAACCAAGGGACAGCTATCAGCGGGTGTTATATATCGACTAGAGTGAAAATGTCACTTCCATCAACGCCCGGCCCGTCGACTAATCACGGGGCATGGACGTCGCCATCTGTCACCCATGGATTTTTAATAACACTGCTCGAGCTTTTTTTTCCATTTTTTTTTTTTTTTTCATTTCGACGAATTTTTTTTAAAGAATGTGTCTGCTGTGGCTTTTGTGAATTTTCTATTTTTGTCAATATTGCAATGGTGAATTACAAACTGGATATAGTTTTGTAAGTTTTCATTACCGCAGGATTTAGTGTCTGATAGTTTTATTAGTTATTATTATAAATCCAATAGTTATTATTATAAATCCAAAACGCCAAATAGTCGAATTTATCAAAATTAAATTTGAAAATACTTATTTCTGAAAATAATAGAAGGAAGTAGATGACAACAAAGAAAAAATGATTCTATTACTCTGCAGATGTCAATAGACTTTGAGTGAGAATTTTTTTTTTTTAAAGTGCCTTAAATAACAAAATTGCTAATTGCAAAGCAGCAATAATACAAATTGATTACATATACAAGTGGATTTTTTTCATATTTTTTCTTAAGATTACGATCTCTTGTTTGATTATATTTTTACCTAATCATTCACAAATTTCCAACCAACAATATCTCTATATTCCCTCTAAACAAAAATGGACCAATATCGAATTTCATCGATTTAAAATGATCATGATTGGTTCAGAACATTACATTCAAAATTTGTATTTCGAAATTTTAATTTAACACTACGATACTTGTTGCTAATGAAGTATTACAGAGAAGAAGTAAAATTTTTAAACAATTATTATTTTTTAAACTTAACACTGTTGAAGTTTATAGTTCATAGGTTAATTCGAATGACAATTTTTAGCAAAACTTAAAATTAATAACTTTGACATGATTTTACAATTAATAAATAAAAGATACAAGTAAAAAATACTTGATCAAAGGGTTTCATCATAAGGAAAAAAAAACGTCAGGTGAAAATAACCGCAGACGGGAATAAATAATCCCGGCGAGAGGCGAACACGAAGCCAGGTTACTGTGCTTGACAGAGACGCGGACCCCGCTAAAACCGCGGCGAGTTGACGAGGCTCCTTTAAAGTCTGGCTCTAGGGGTGGGGGTGGGAGGTGTAATTTACATACATAATTAAGCGCCCTGCCGATACGACGACCGGGAGACTTCTTCTGATCTCCCGTTTTCAGCTCTAGTGCCTGTTGATTCAGTCGTAATTACCGAGTTTACGATTTTTTTTTTACTTTTGTTTGAATTTTTATGGGTAGACGTCAAAGCTGCGATTCGGAATCTATAAAAAGCCTTAGTTGGTCGTGAATATTTGAAATGTATATGAATTTTTTAACTGGCTGTCATGTTTACCCTTGACAAACAAATTATAAGAGATGTAATAATTTAATTACTCATTTAATGAAAATAGTTTTTTATACAATTAATAATCAATTAGGTTCTTTCTTGCGATTTCGCAAGACTAGCAATAATTGTATGGATCATACACGGCTCTATATTTATATTTAGCTGGATGCTTTTAGAGTCAAAATAGTTTTTTTAATTCCATAAATATTATTAAAAATGTACGTAAACATTTGAAATTTAAGATTTGAGGGGTTGGCGAGCGCAGTGAGCAGACATAATGAGAATGACTAGGAGTAACGTATAGTCAATGCATCGATAAATTTGAATAAAAATCCAAATCTTAGTTTTTGAGATTCAAAAAAAAAATTAATTTTTAACTTACTTTACGCACAACAATTCGCAAAAAAATAAATTTCAAAGAAGTATTTTGTATCAAAAAAAATTTTAATCGTTAAAAAACTCATTTTTTATTCAATGTGAATGTTGTACGTTTTCTGGAATTGATTACATCGCTTCGACGGGTGATACGAAAAAGGGCACTTCAGCAAAATTAGCAAAGTAAAAATTAACAATGTAGGCGAGCCGCGTAAAAAAAAACACGAACGATTTTTTCATTATTTTTAAAACTTGTTTTATTAAATAATGATGAAATCGCTCGTGTTATTTTTTACGTGGCTGGCCCACGTTGTTAATTTTTACTTTGCTAATTTTTCTGAAGTGCCCTTTTTCGTATCACCCGTCGCTTTGATGTCATGTTTTTAAACCAACAGACCGCAATGTTAGTTACAATAAACGTGAATTTGCATTGAATGTAACTAATTCATTTAAATGCATATTACATTTATTCGAATGTATAAAGCCATCGTAAATTACAATAGTTTTGAGTTTGATCAATAAATCGAATGAGCAAACCTCAATCAATTATGACTAAACTGTTAAAATTAAATTACCACAATAATTGTTGAGATGGAAGCTTTAATGAAGAATTTAAATTTTCGATCCGTACAGCTTGCATCAGACTATTTAGAAGTTTTAATTAGATAGACACTTCATTTTACGTCTTTCATAAATTTAATAATAATGATTTTTATTAATTTAATTTATTGTTAATAATAAAATAGTTAGTATTCCAATGTATTTATTGTTTAAGAAAAAAAAATAATCCAAATTTTCCCTACTAAGACCCAAGATCCTGGGTCGAAACGTTGGTTGAATATCTAAATAAACAAGTTCCGGAATATTATAACTATTTTATTATTAACAATAAAAATTCGTTTAAATTTAAATAAACAATTTAAAACAGTGCTTGTTTTCACTGTTTTGGTCTAAACTACGAATACACATAAATACGTCAAAAAGTCGGTTAAACTTCTAAATGAACAATTTCCGGTTCAACATAACAAAGTATAAATTCGGAACAATAATATTATTATCATCATTCAATTGTTTATAAAGGGATAAACAAAGGACGAATAATTTATATCCTCAATCGCATAAAACAAGAAAAGTTCACGTCGGTTGCGCAGTCGTGGTCGGGTGAGGTACACTGATGAGGATAAATTATTTCAGGTGAATTTAGTTTGGTATTCTGAGCTGCCGAGCCAGCCAGTCAGCCCCCCGCAGAAGTTTATACGCGGGACGCGAGTTTGTTGGATTAATTTGGGACTGTTTATTTTGTTGACGATCAACTCCCCAAATTCAAATGAGCTTATTACCCGCCACGCAACCAACTATCCAAGCTAATTAAATTTTTCAATGAATTTTAAAACCGATTCGTTTTAAATTAAAATTTTTTTTATCCCCTGGGAAAATGAGTTGCAAACAGAGAAGATCTTTGTCTCTTCGCAATTTCTTCCGAGCCAATAAACCTTTGAGCGGGAAAAAATGTCGAGTGTGGGAGCTTTCAAAAGAAAGACCGCGCCCGAGCTGGTTTGAACTTTTTCGGTTGTTTTAACCTCTTTTTTTTTCAGCGGGGTTTTAATTTTGAAATTTAATGTTATCGCGGGGGAAGTTTTGAAATAATTATGCGTTACTGCGTACCTAAATTAGTTACGAAAAAATGGGAGACAAACTTTGGTGTCGCTAGACGGGTTTAATTGAAGAAATGGCGCTGTGAGTAATTAAATTACGAATCTGAGTCAATGTTGACGGAGAGAAAATTTCAAATTGTTTATTTATTTATTCTTTAATGAAATTATATTGTGAAATATATGATAAGATCAAACAAATAAAAAACGGTTGAAATAATTTTTTGAAACTAAAAAAAAATCCTTACACATTTAATGATTACGTCAACAACTATTTTAATTAGAAAATCTAATGAAATCTAGATTCACTTGATTTTTTCCGCACTCAACATGTTTATCAGTTATTTATTTCTTATTAAAAAAATGTTCTACAATTTTCGTGTTAAACTCCAAAAGTTTTTTTTTTTTTAATACTTTGAAGTAACACTCCCGATACACGCGATAATTGCTCACTTGCGTTTTATTATCGTCATTGAGTAAGTGCAGGTTCGTGTCCTTTGATTTATACGTTGTTGTCGCTGATCGCGAGCGCCAGACTCTAATTAATATCCGTAATGTCTGTCATTGAAACAATTTTTTACGACACGCGAGCCTTTGAAAGTGATACGTGTTAAATAGTTAGTTGCGACTTTTAACTTTTTGTTTAATGGCTAAAGTATGGGGAAATTAAAATTCAAATAGCTTTGAAATTTTTAAAAGTCGGCAGTGATATAATTGTTTGAGAAAAAATGTATGTAGTTTCAATGAATTATTATTTTTTATTATTTTTTATGATAATTGTGTAGCTAGTGAAAATCAAATCGTAGGATCATTAATCCAACATTTTATTGGTAAGACAAATTCACTCGTCACATTTACAAATTTAATTAATTAAAATTTCTTTCAAAATTAAAGCGTGCAAAAATAGATTTTCGATTTTTTATAGTATGACTGCTAAGTTTTGATAAAATAGAATCAATAAAATGGATTCGGATTTTTATTTTTTTTTTTTCCAACGTAAATACGTTTAAGAAAAAAAAAGATCTGACACTATCTCATCCAAATTTTTCTTTTTTCCCGTGATTCTCTAGTTCAACGTTAAATCACTTGAACTAAACTAGCTCTTCAAAAGACGATTATCTTAAAAATGTAATCGGTGCATGTGAGTTTTTATAAAAAATAATCATACTATTTTTTTAAGAGTTACTGGTTGAATTTTTATATTCACTGGTTTACTGTAAAAATGAAATGTGAAATTTAAGCTTACAACTTTTTTTTTACTTGTAATGTTCTTTTTTTTTTTTCTTACTAAGCTTTATTAACCTCTACAGATTATTAGCCGCACTTTTTAATAAAACTATAGATTAACTCAAGCACTGTAATGTTCGGTCCGTGTAGGTAACTGTTGATATCGTAAGGTGGGAAGTACTTTTTCCTGACGAACTCGCCGACGAGAAAATTCCTTTCCTCCTGATAGAGAGGATACTTGTAATGTTCTATAACGTGGTTTTTCTACTATTAATTATACAAATATAACCAAAATTTATGTTCTCTATAAAAAATGAGAGTAAAAAAAAAAAAAAAAAAAAAATTTTGGATAGTATTATCGCATTTCATTCGAATTTTTTATTTTTTTTATTTTTGTATGTATAAATTTCCCACGAGTGGGAATCGAACTAACGAACCGCATATTATCAGTCTGAGCTTTATATCCGAGGACAACTCGTTAACTACATTTCGTGGTTTAAAATCAGAGTAACTATTCATCATCTAAGTTTTCTGATTTGTAGTTTTGTTTAGTAAAAATTTACATTTTCTGTGAGCATATTAAGCTATTAATACAGCTCATATTAAGTACCAGTTTTTCAACAAAGATTAAGTTTTTCGATGCTATTTAGTCTCTTAATTAAAAAAATAACTATATTTTTTGTTTTGAACTTTATTTGCTTGACGCATCGGACCGTGCATTGTCAATATGATAAAAATTTTATGGATTACTTTGATAAAAAGACCGACTTCAATATTTTTGACGTTATGATAAGAAAATATCAAAACAGAAGAACCCAGAAACGCAAACGAATAGAAACACAATTTTTTTAAATATTGTGTAGATGTGGGTAGAAAGCTTACGAAGCCTTTTTATATAAAAGAAGTAACATTTGTAATATTATTCATACGTCCAGTATTTTTCAAAATTTTTATACAGTTTTTATTCAACCCAGCAAAGGATGTTTTAAAATTACTCAAGCTGATCTATAAAAAAAAAAGAGGAAAATTCTCATGAGAAATTTTTTTTTTTAATTGTTAATTTGGTTATACTTTTCAGCAGCACTGTTATTTACACAGTCACATGAACAAGCAGTAGCGTTCGGGAATCGAACCGACGATCTCAAAATCACTGATCCAATCATTTGTCGACCAGGCCATGCTTTCAATATAAATAATTTAATTAATTATATATGAGAGATATCGCCTTTTTGGTGAGATTTTCAATGTAAGATTTTATTCGTGAACTGATTGGTGGATTAGTTTTTAAAATATTCGAAAAGTGCCTTTAGGGGTTACAATCATTGTTTTTTTCCTATGCGCGCTTGCAGCGCATTGATCTCCCATAAATGTCAATAAAAGTTGGTTAAAAAGTAAAAGTTACAAACGATGCAATACAAGCGATTTTATTGATTGATTTGCTTCAGATTATTATCACAAAAACTCAGTTAAATAATTTTTTACTTACAAATTTACAGACTCATGGATAGTAAAATACGAAAAAGGCTCGAACTTACCTGAAAAAAAAAATTAATTAATTAAATTTTTTTTTTTTTTAAGTTTTATGCGTATTATTTATTCATTTTTATGAAACTATCAAAATTTAATTAAATAAAAACTCAAATGTTGTTATTTCATCTCTGAAATTGGTCGGAATTTTCCTACAGTTTTCGTCGGTGTTGTCAAGCGTGTAATTATTTTATTTATTAACAAAAAAAGTTGCTACAAAATGAGAGCCATGTAAAAAAAATATTTGTCAAAATAGGGGCACCAATTTTTTTTTTTTTTAATGAGTATTTAAATTGATTTGACTCTGTAGCCCAACTCGGTCGATCCAGGGTAACATTCTCACAGTATATCCAAATTTCAGAAAAATAAGGAACTTAACAATGAGTGAGTGTATTTTTTAACTATTTAAGAAGAAAAAAATTCTAAAAAAGACTTTTCACCATACAAAAATCTATAAATGTTAAGTGAAAATTAAAAAACGTTTCATTAAACTCTTGAACATCCCGAAAAAAATTATTTAATTTAGTTCCATTCTACGAATAATCATTAAGCGGATAGTAAATTTCCGTAGAGTAGCCTGAGGATTCGAACCAAGAAAATTATTTTCATGAATCAAGTTACTTGATGCTCTCAAAGTGATAATAAAACTTTTTTAGATATAGAACAAAAATTTGAGTACCTAAAAAAAAAAAAGGTTAACAACAACAAATTTTTTTTTTTTTAATTTAATTTAAATTGCGCATAAATAAAATTTTCCTTTTCAAATTTATGAAGAACAGCAGTGGGAGTTGAACCGGCAACCCGTAGGTTACTCTTATTAGCAAGTGCTGTATCAGTCGAATAGACCACGCGCTCAAGACAAGTTGTTGATTCAAAAATCCTATCAAACTGAAAAAATCACAAGCATATGCAAACTTCATGATTTTTGCTAACAGTTTTATATTTTCTTTAGACTCGCGGACGATGGAAGATTAAAATATTAAATCTTGTTGATTTTGGTTTAGCCAATTTTTATGAAGATTAATTTTCTTAGGTATTGAGTGCACTGAGAGAAGGATTTGGTTCAAGGAACCAAATATATTTGGTTGAAAAGAAATCGGATAATTTGGTTGTGGGAACCAAATCTTTGGTCCACACTCCACGCGTAAAAATCGAGCTCCCACCAATTTGAAAAATTAATTAAGTTTATTTAAATATGAGTTTTCTCTTGACAACAAAATTATTTTTCTCTACGAAGTTAAATCAAATTACTAATCGTTTTCAATCTAATATAACACCGATCATTTTAATAAATTTTTCGTAAGTTCATAATTTTCTGAATTACTGAAAAAATTTTTTGAGGTTATAACAGCGAACTGTTTGACATGACTGTGATCTATACATTTGGTTCCTGTAACCAAATCATTGGTCGCATGAACCATAGCTTGGGAGAAACCAAAAATAACCAAATCTTGGTTCACACAACCAAATTTGGTTGCGTGAACCAAATCCTTCTCTCAGTGTGGTTTTTAAAGTTTATATAAAAAAATAATTAGAAGCATTTATTTATACAATTTTTTTTTTTTTTCATTTTTTTTTGAAATTATAGTTGAGTTGGATTAATTTGTTATGGTTATGGATGTTGAGGACTAAATCAGCGGTCGGGAATTTAACTCACGGCCCAATTGCTGACCCACGATTACTGATCCAACGCTTTACTCAACTCTCTCACTAGTTGTTATACTATTCAAATTTTTTTGATTATCTGAAGCTTAAAATATAGTTTGTGTGGATCATATGATCTTTTGTAAAAAATATTACGTAAAAGAGTACTCTTAGAATTTTGGTAATGGTATTTCGACTTTAAGACGAAAGTTTTTAATTTTTTTACTTTATTGAAAATGTATTAAAATTAGAATTGAAACTTTTTTCCACCTCTTACTGAATCAGTGATCATATTAAAATACTTGAATCTTTGCAAAAAAAATTAAAAATGAATCACACAAGGCAGATTAATGAACGATTAATTTGAGAATTATAGGCTGAATAATATTACATTATACTGGAGTCGAACCAATACCTCACGGATTACTAGCCCAGAGCTTTGTGCTTCAAGTCAACCTCGCTCGATATCTCAATTGAATAAATTCTACTACACGTCAAAATAAAAAACCTTACATTAGAAAAATTAAAAAAAAAAAAATTTTATACAGAGCCAACAGTTTCAGACACAATATTTTTTTTTTTTTTCGATAGCGTTTGAAGTGAATTTATATGTCTTCTTCAGTACCGTAAACTAGTGTGACTTTGGTCACTTTTTCAAAATGCTGCCAAATGAAACCAAATTTAAAATTTTACATTCAGTAAATGCAAACAGAAAATTTTTCATTTTTTCTTTCAAATTTTTTTTACAGATTATAAATTTATCAATTTGGTTTCATTTGGCAACACTTTGAAAAAGTGGGCCAAAGTCATCCCAGTTTACGGTACATCAATTAAATTCAGAAAAAAAAGATGAAGATAATGGTGGATTGCTGGTAAAAAAAAGTTAAAAAATAAATAATGCTACTCTACGACTACCAGCAAATTTTTTCTTTTTTTTATTATAAGTTGTTTCAATATATTCAACAGTGCTATCATGATAATTATCTTCATTAGGGAAAGCACTACCGAGCGGGAATCGAACCGACAACCTTAAAGTTATTAGGTTAAGTCGCATCGTCTGAGCCCAACTCGCTTCATAAAGTTAATGAATAAATTTTTGTAAAAATTTCTGTTGGTCAAAATTTAAGGACGTCTTGAAAAATTAGATCAAGCTTCCAAAAACACATGCCTAAAAATTCTAAATATTTTTAAAACACAATAGTACGGTTAAGGCAATAAATTTTTTCCGACAGTTAAAAATTAAAAATTAAACTCAAAATAGGTATTTTAAGGCTAAAATAGAATTATTCTAAGACCGGCTGATTGTCGGCATCCAAAAAAATTTTATTGAATTATCAGAAATTTTTAAGAATTCGTTTTTCGATCCTTTTGTTTTTTGACATTTAAAATGCAAGCTTTCATTTTTTAATTTATCGTTTGTCCGTTATTCATAAACTGTAAATATTTCGGAAAAAATTTTATAATTTCTATAAGCCAAAACAGGATCGTGCAAAAGACAGATTCTTTTAGACGTAATTTCAACAATTTCAATAAATTGTCATCAGGAATCATACGAAAAGGTGGAGTGTTCGATTAAATAATAATTATAGTTCACTAGCCAATTATAAAAGAAATAAATAAGTATTTTTTATTAAAGTTTTACAGATAGTTTTCACATTTTATGTTTCATTGTGTGTGTATTTAATACTTAAAAATTCATGATTCTTATGGTTCATTTGCTCATAGCAGGTTTAGAAATATTTAAAAAAAAAAACAAGATAAGATAGATATATTTTAACAGGACAATGTAATTTTTTTTTTTCTTTGATTGTGAGAGCAAGTTATTTAATATTATAGCAAGCAGGAAGCGAACCCATGAGCTGAGAATTACTAGGGCAACGCTTTGTTGTCCTACCCAAACTCGCATGACAATCCATACGATATAAGTTTTATGGATTACTTTTTCTCAAATTACTACCATACTGAATTAAATATTACATTGATTGTTTATTTTGAAGTACACTTGCTTCGGTTATCCGAAAGTGATTAGCGATTAAATAAAAGGTTTAAAAAATTAAAAAACTAGAAAATTTGCCAGTATTTTTTTTTTTTTTTTTTTTTTTTTTGTCAATATAGTTTAACTTATTGACAGTTCTGAATGTTTAGTATTTTGATGACAAAGTAACTAGAATAAAAATTTACGAGCGGGTATCGAACAGACGACTTACGAGATACTACTCTTACGCCTTGTCGGACTACCGTAACTCGCTCTACACAATTTATTCCTTTCACAAGGGTAAATTTCACATTTGAAAGATTTTACACGTAACTTCGGGGCTTTTTATTAAACATTTTAACTTGATTCTAAACAATTAAAATTGATCGCAACGATCACAAATTAAACTCATGACTTATCAATTATTAGTCCAATTGAAACGCTTCATTGAATAAATTAATCAATAAATTTTATTCAGTATTCAAGACATTTTTAGTTTTTTTTTTTTTTATATTAGAACTAAATTATTAATTTAAGCATCACAGAAATTTTAAATGAACAAGTTTGGTGCTCAGAAAATTTTCTAGAAACAAAAAAAATAAATACAAGAAAGTTGCGACATTGAATTTTTTTTTTTTTTTTAGTTTTATGTAATAATCGTTAGATCGTCCCAAGTCTAACTGGATGGAACTATACAGAGCGGGAATCGAACCAGTCTTACAAGGAATATTAATACAACGCTCTGACATCCCAGTCAAGCTTTTTGTACGATCATGGGTTGTTTTATTGTGGGAATAAGTTTGAATCATTATAGTAATTTCTTAAATTACTATACTTAAAACGTGCAATTGCACTGACTATCATTTTTATTTTTCCACATAAGATGGAATTTACACTTAAACTGAAGTTGGTAATCTTCAAAATAACATTAAGTTCAAAAGATTACTCGCACTGCATTTCGGAATCTTTTTGTGAAAATATTCTTACTCCGTGTTTGAGATAAATTAATTATTAGCTATTAAAAATTATTTAAAAAATAAAACTAATCAGTTTTACTATATAAAAAAGTAAAAAAATGAAAGTTTTATGGCAAAAGAAAAAGATTTTTTTTTTTTTCAATTCGATTAGTCTGAATATTCTGAACAACATCCACAATATGGAGTTAAGTATCACTTGACCAGATTCGAACCGACGACTCCTATGATTACTGGTCCAGTATTTTATTGTCAGAGTTCAACTCGATCGACATCGAATTTTGATAAATTCCAAATGTAGAAAAATTTTTCAAGAAAACACGTAGAAATAAAAAACTTTGTGTCAAAATAAAATAATAATTAATTTTCTATTCAACAATACCTGTATTTTTGAGTTTAGAGAAAATTAGCGACTTCTGAATGATGTGATTTTCACTCTATACATTCTAGCCAAATAAAGTTGTTGTAGTAAAAATAATAACTATTACTGATGTAAAAAAAGAATTCATTTAATTCTGAAAAAAGAAACCTATTTGCTTTTATAGTTACAATATTAGTTATTCATGAAAAAACTCCGAAAAATCAAAGTTAAAATCTCCTTATATTTTGCTGACAACTTTGGTTAACTAAGAATTATACCAATTATAAAAAAAAAAAAAAGTTTAATGAACAAAAATTTCATAATATTTGGTGGTTACGAATTTTTTTTTTTTTTTTAAATAATTTATTTATATTTATTCAGTGCTGCTACAATTATCATGTCACGAGGAGGAATAGCAACGGCCAGGAATCGAACCGACGACCCTACGATTACTAAGCCAACTCTGAATCGTATGAGCCCAACTCGCTCGATGAATGGAGGTGTGAATTTAGGATTCATTAGCTTCATAAAATTTTTCGTATCAACTGTGTTAGTCACAATTTTCATATTTGTTGTTCAATTGAGATATTTGATGTATATGCAAGCTTTAATTTTTTATAATTTTCGTTTTTCTTGGTGTGAGAATGCAAAGTACAAAGATCTTTGCTCGCAAGCAATCTTTAAAAAAATAAACGAATGTTTTCTAATCATATTTCACCGACAGTTTTAACTTTTTGTATTTTATTCTACGTGTAATAAATTTAAAATTGAGATTTATATATATATTTATCTGTAAATAGCTATTTAGAAATAGTAAAAAAAGAAATTGTCATTAAAAAAAAAAAAAAAAATAAGTTTCTATCAATAATTAATTTTTTTATCTTTAGCACTGAAATTAATTTATAAACTTGTTTGATTTATATACGTTTATCAACAGCGAGCTGGAATTAAACCGGTAACTTCAGGACTACTAGCGCAGCGCTGAATGTCTGTCCTCAACTCGTTCGATGTAATAATAGTTTTCTATCAGATTAGTACTATTAAAATTAAATTTTTTTTTACTTACGACAGTGCCAACTCATTAATAACCAAATTTGAAAAGACTCGAACTTACCTGAAATAAAGAAAAATTAATTTAAATTGTGTTTAAAAAAAATTCCTGAATAAAATATTTTATTATTTTTTAGAATTACTAGACTATTGAAAAAAGTCTTGGGAATAAAATTATAATGATAAAGAAAACTGGTGGAGTTAAAAAAAAATTAGAATACAGGTACTGAATAGACTTAGGATTTTCTTTATTAAATTAAAATGAAGATTATCCAAGCTTTATAATAAAAAAAAAAAAAAAACCTTCAATACATAAATTATTATTAATTTCAGTTAAAATTTTTGTATTTTTTGCTCAACAGTGTGGATTAATAAAAATGAATTGAAATCTCTTCTCATTGAATTTGCATTAGTTATAAATTTTTATTGACAGTTGCCAGAAAATTTGATAAAAAAATATTAATAAAATGTAATTCACAATCTAAAAAAAAAAAAAAAAAAAAAAAAAAAAAAGAGGTCCTTGTAACAACAAACGATTACATATAATTTTTTTTTTTTTAATTGTTGAAGTTTTTTTTGGATTTTCCAAAGCTGTAATGCTATGAGGATGCAGGCGAGAATCGAACCAACGATGGCGAGTTCGAAGGTATAATATAGTTCGACGAGGCTAACTCGCACGGAGCATGACTGATGAATGATACACACAATAGTTTGAAAACTTTTTATGAAAAAAAAAGAGTATCTCCTATAAAAATTCGCTATATGTGTTTGTTTACAGATCGAAATTGTAATAATACGTCATGAGTGTTTCTGCTAGATCAATTGCTAATAAAAAAAATGTTTCACTATTTCCAAAATTTTTTTTTTTTTTTTTATATCAATAATATTTGTATTATTTTACAAATTTGACAGTTTTAGTTTATTATTTGATATCATGCGATGAGCGGGAAGCGAACCGATGACCCATGTCGAGAATTTCAAGTTCGCGGCTCTGCCATACATCTGAAACTCGCTTGTCGCTCTCGCTTTAATTGACACCAATAAGTATTCGTATTTTTAATAATAATCACAAAAAAAAAAAAAAAAAAGAACACGAACATATTTTCTTATTATTCCAATTTACAATAAATTTATATATTTATTTATTTACTTTTTTATACTTTCTCGAACTGTGTACTAAAGCAAAAACTTTTATTTGAAACTAAATTAGAATTTTTTCGATATTTCTGCTGGATTGATTATAAATTATAAATTTAATTAATAAAAAAAAAAAAAATATAAACACGACAGTAGAAGACTGAATTTTTTTTTTTTTTTTTTTTTTTAATCTAAGTACATTACATTTTTCTGTTATATTGACATTCTGAGAGTCTAACAAGAGCGGGACGCGAACTGCCGACCCTAGGGTTTCAAGTCCGTCGCTCTGTCATTCGAGCCAAACTCGTTCCACGCATTCAATTTCAGTCCGCAATCCTGTTGGAATAAAAATCATCCTGAAAATTGAAAGCAAAGCAATTTGGTAGAAAAAAAAAATATCCCAATCAAATATTACAATGGTCCCCGGCAATTCGAACTTATTCAATTAAAGCACCCCCCGGCTTTAATTTTTCCCCCCACTCCGGGAGGGAAAAAACCCATTAGCGGCTATAATGAACTCGAACGAACGGACCGAAAAAAAAAGAAAATTTTCCACGTTTCCCGCGAGAATTAATATAAAAATACGGTGAATTAAATCTCGCGGCGAGAAGAAAGATTAAGCCGGGGAGAGTAACCGAGCGTAAAAAGCAAGACGATTCATCACCGTGCGGGAGGTTGTGTGTACAAAAATACCCGAAGGCTTTTGTTCCGCTGAATTTACGGCCTCGGCTCAGCTGACGGATTATGCGGGTTTTACATGGCGCACAAATCATTGCTTCATTATGCGGAGGCTTAATTAATAGTGCACACGCCTACCAACGACGCAGTGGTCATTCGATCATTGGTTTTTTGAACAAATTAGACTCGCGGTCGGCGATTTGACAGCTTGAATAGGATATATAATTGAAAATAATAATTATTTGTTTGGAAATGAAGTTCGGTGTATGTATTTTTATCCTAGAAAATTTGAAGTCGACTGATAATGTCTTTAAACAATTTTTTTAAATTTTTTCGAAATACAACTGCTTCATAGCATTGGAATTTTACAGTTTGAGTCGAGATATGTTAATTTTTTTGTGCGGAAAATTTCTATTTGAAATCATTTTTATGAAGTTATTTTAGCTTTTCTTCGTAGTGGTAATGTTGGGTTGATGTAGCTTACGTTACCCAGTAAACTTTAAGCTCAAAAATTTTTATGAAACTGAAGAAAAATCTTTTGAAAAATTCTGTTTATGACCATTTTCAAGTATGATGTACTTAATAGAGTACTTTAAGTCACTGAAAATTTTATTTCGTACTCATAAGAAAAATGTCTATTTTTTGACTTTTTTAAAACATTTTTTTGACAAACACAATTTTGAAGGTGAAGGCTTATTATTTTTTCTTTTCAAATCATATTTTTAAAATTTTATATGTTTTTTTTTTTTTTTCATTAATAAAAGTGACCAAAAAACTAATGTTACAAGTACTCAACTTTAGCGTGAAAATGTTCTTTTGCGGTTTTAATGTCGAGTTACAACCAGATAATTCTTTATTGATTGAATTCGACGCCTTTTTCGGTTGGTTTCAAAGTAATGAGTGTTCGGGTGGAAATAAAACGAGCGCTTTTTATCGAAGCGAATTATTGATAAATATTCCCGGTGCGGCCGGTTTAATCGCCTGAGATATGTAATCGTTCGGTTCGATTAATAAAAAACTTCATTTTGAAATTCCGATAGAGGATTTAACATTGGCCAGATGAAAAAAATACTTTATGAGTATCTGTAAAAACTTCAAAGGTACTTTTAAATGGAAAAATTAAAAAACAGCTATGCAATAGAACTCAAACAGTTATTGTTTTATGAAATTTTTATTATTTCGATGACAAAACTTTTGGTAAAATTTTTACTAAAAATGAAAAATTTTATTAACCACTTTTTACGTAAATTATTTTTTTAGTATTTTTACATAATCCAAAGTTCAAGCTAATTTCATATTATTTCTGTTCTCTGTTAATACTTAATTTCTTCACTCCAAAGCTTATTTAGCAATCACTGAGTATTGAGTTACTTTATGTGGTAAAAAATAATTATTTATCATTTTAAAATTTTTGTAATGTATATATAAAAAGTTGGGTATTAGTTTATAAAAATTAATCTTCAATTAAAGCAACTGACTTTAGCCTATGAATATCCGGCCAAATCTACCCTTGTGTTTAATAATAAATAATAAAAATTAGTATAATAGTTAGTCAAAACATTTCTTCACAAATTCAATTAAAAAAAAAAAATAGCGTACTCATGGAAAAATATTATTAGAAAAACCCTAAAACACACACGCTCGGTATGTTTTTCGTAAATTACAAGTTCGCAAGCTCGTGTGTAAACACTTCCCTATTAATGCGCAAACACAAACTCGCACCCGAGTAAATATTTTTTTAAACCCGAGTGCAATTATGACCCGTCAAGCATTACCCACAACAAAAGCGATTCGATACCATCGCAGATTAAATTTAAACAAAAAAAGGCCATCCACAAGTTTATCCTAATTGAGATCTTTTTTAGTGCGTGATCTTTTTAAAATGCAAACCCAGCCTGCGTACTTTCTTTTTCTTCCACGGTTTTCTTCCCTACTAATTGGCTGGTGTACGCAACCGGGGATTCTTAATTGAGGGACCGATCGCTATCGATTCGGATTAAAGCTTTTTTTTTACACTTGCTAAACTTCGATGCTGTAACCTCCGACCGCAGGAACCGTTTAATCGATATCGGGCATGTTTTACATTTTTTTTTTCGATTGAATACGATTTAATTTTGCGGGGGAGTAGTGGAAACTGGAATTTGTCAGATATGCAGAGTGAGTGTAATTTCTAAAAATATCTTCTTTTGTTGAACTTGTAATATAGTTGTGCAGACTAGACAACGAGTTGTTGGCAAGACACTTAAGAATATTAAAATTTGACAGTAAATTCTACTAATATATTTTCATTTTGTTTTATTTTCAAAATTCTTAGTGACGAATTAACAAACAAGTGCTAGTACAATATTTTTGATTTTAAATAGTTGTTTCTAAAAGTTTTTAATTTTTTCTGTTTGACTCGTATTTGATCAGATAAGTAGTAAAAACACGTATTGGTCAGACACGCAGATTATGAGCTTTTAGTGCGCTAAATTTAAAATTTTTCTTTTGCAGCTAAGCAGCCTTATATGTTATGTAAATAAATACAATTTTTGAGAGTATTTTTCTATAGATTTAAAAATAAGATCTAATTGTAACAGATACAAAGTTCAATTTTTTGTAATTGGTCGTTTCAGTAACAAGTAGTAAGAATCCTTATAGGTCAGACATAAAATTTAAAATATTCCATTTAGTCAAGTATTAATATTACTTTAAATTTTTTCGTATTTATCAACAAGTAGTAAGAATCTTATAGGTCAGACATAAACATTAAAATAATCAATTTGGTCAAGTTTCAATATAACTGTAAATTTTTCGTATTTATCAACAAGTAGTAAAATTTCTCTCTGATCAGGCATACAAAATGTTGACCGAAATTTAATATTTCATTGAAATATCCAGTTTCGTTCCTTTTGCAAGCATACAGTAAATAATTTTTCTTCGTTATCATGCGCATTTAAATTAAAAAAAAAAAAGATAAAAATTTAATAAACAACACGTCAGGACGGGATATTTCAACTCTACCGAGTGTGTATTTTATTTAACGCGGGGGCGGAGCTTTTATATCTCGAAATATGCGGGACTCGATAAATGTTTTAACGCGCGTGCAGTGTGTGACGCTAATGAAGTAAAAGCCCTTTGCTGCTTAATTTTTAAATGAATTTTTCGTCCATTAATTTCTGGAAATTTTTCATGAAATTTGAATGAATTTTTCATGCTTCGAACAAATTTTTTTTTTTTTTTTCCCCGCCAAATGCACCTCCCCAAAGATAATATCTGTAAAACAATGGATAACAAACATTCGATGTGAAATCGACGTGAACGGCGGATTTACCCCGATTTGAATAAATTTAATTTTTTTCTTCGAGTGTCGTTGAAATACTTCATCGAAGGTAGATATTTAATAGATACGAGTTTTAAAATAAAAAAAAATATTTTCTGGATTGTAAACTAAAGTATAAATGGTATACCATTATACTAGTATACTAGTTATGCAAACAAAAATTACAAGTCCATGTAAAAGAGAATCGATTTATATTTTCGATACTGAATTCCTACTGATGTTTTTTTTTTTTTTTTTAATTAATATCCATTTTCAAAAGAAAAAAAGGCACTCAGTTTTGATCTAAGATAAATAGAATATACATATATGCAAGAGTTTTGACTAAACTTGACAAGCGTTTAATTTCTAAATTTCACAGTAAAGTTCTGTAATTTCTACAATGTTTTTACAATCTCTATTAAGACTGTTATTATGCAATATTTGTTGAAGTTTAATAATTTTTGAGGAAAAAAGTTCCCTCGAGTGAATATCAATATTGCATCTTTGTTTATGGTACTAATTTGTTTATGTAATCAACTTTCTTATCAAAACAAATCAATTCCAAACCGGCAAACTCAAATAATTTCATACTAACCATAATCCATCTCAAAAATACATAAAAGTCTTGCTCAATGTACCCGAGATAAGATAAGCCAAGGCAAACATGTTTATATTGAAATTTCGCGGTGAATCAAAGCCGAGATTTCAATTTAGCTCGTATAGTCCCGGGGTCATGAACCTCCTCGCAGTTATGATATCACTATTAAAATACTCCGGAATCCTTTTTGTCGTACCAGCCTGGCAATATCAAACCGTAAACATAACCCGAGCCTGCTAAAGGAAGTTTACACATCGAAAATTTTACGCGACTGCGTGAGCTAAAAGCGGAGATCAATTTGCCACTCAATGAAGTTTTAACAAAACCGAAGCACTTTTGAAAAGTCACGTTTGGCTTGAAGTACTAGAGTGTACTTTAGTTTTTTTTTAATGATGATTTGGAAAGTTGGTCAAAATGTAATGAGCTATTATAATCAAATTTAGTTTTGTTCATGGTTTTACATTTGAAAAATGCAATTGTTTTGGTTTTATTACGAAAGTTAAAACTAGATTAAATTATATTTTTACATTTATTATTTATGATCAAGCAATGAAACTTGAATATATTAAAATTTTTTATTTTTATGCTGTTTATGGTTAATAATTTTTTTGAATTGCTTTCTTTATCAGGGAACGTGGAAAATAAAATAATTTTTAAATAAAATGAATGATGAGCTCCAAGGCCCCTAAATTTTAAATATAATGTTCTGAACCAATCAAAATCATTTTAAATCTATGAAAGAGTGGCCGCAAAAATATCTCATTTGGGAGTCAACGAAATTTAAGTCAATTTTTAGTACAAACGATAGTTTTTGGTCTAAAATAACTCTTCATAACGTTTCAAGAGGGGAAACTTTTTTATTTACAAGGTATGGTATGTCAAAGTAGTATTTTTGTACAGACGTAAAAAGTTCAATTTTTATAAAACAAAAAATACCATCGTATTTTGAGTGAAATTCCAAGAAGAAAATATACTTGGTGTTTTTATTTATTTATTTCACTGATTATTTCGTGAAAATTTCTTTAAAATTCACGATGGACTAAAATTTTGGCAGTCACTCTTTGATCATGGTATTTAAGAACTACCATGAACAATCGTCCTCCAAACCCCATAAAAAACAAAAAAAAACAAAATCCAATAAAAAAACAACCCCTCCCACTGACCGTTTTGCTCCTGAGTAGTACGGTCCTCACGGTGTCCATGTCTGCGTGAGTGGGCCACCTAGCGTAAAGGTAAATCCCGGCGAGCACGAGGGCAAGCAGACCCAGCCTGACCGCGCACCGGCCCAGGGCTCCGCTGGTCCTCGCCAGGAGTTTCCTCGCGGGCCTGCTCCCCAGCACCTCCTCCGTAGGCAGCTCCAGCTTCCTCGCCTTAACCAGGATCCCGAAGAGCCTGGCCCTGGCCAGCTCGACCTCCTGGTCCCTCGTGCCCATTGTTCAAAAACTACACAAAAACACACCGCACTGATAAGGAAGAGGGTAAAGGTTTAGTTCGCCCCGGGCTCGACGGGAGCTCCGGGGAGAACGGCGACTGGGAGGTGACTGACTGAGGGATGCGCCCGAGGGGTAGCTTTTAAAGCCGCCTGCGCGCGAGCCTGCGCAGTGAGCCCGGTGTTTTGTTTATGTTACCGTGCCTCGGTTTAAGTGCGACCGAAGGATTCTAAAGAAGGTCAATGGGCGACGTTTCCTTTTTTTTTTTTTTTTTTTTTCTGCGGCGGCGGGACGCGTCTCAATGGACGAATTGGTATTGTTTTTTGGTCGACTCGAGTGTAATAGCCCCCTGACAACGAAATAATGCTGATGTTGGGCTTTCCTTCTTATTTAGTGCCTTTTCGCTAAATATACGGCTTTATATTTTTCACCAAACGGGATTTAAAAAAGATAACTCTCTGATTTTCAATTAAAAGTACACTGATGAAAATAATTTGTTTGTTTGTATGATAGGTACGCGAGGGGCTACGCACTTCAGAATAACTAATAAAAATCAATATAATTAATAAAATATCAATTTAATTTCAAGTAAAAATCTTAAAAAAATATTATTTTTAACAAAATATCAATTGAAATTGGATCCAAGGCTCTAAACATTTTAAATTAGCCAAAAGAACCACGAAAGAAACATAAAAGAATTAAAAAGAATAAAAAGCATTATCAGTGATTCTGGAGTGCATAGCCCCGCGTAGGTAGGCGTACCATATATGGCCATGATAAACATGAATGGATTTTGTGGCCTATAAAATTAATTTTTTAACGTTTAAGGTTTGATTTTAAAGCTTTATCTAAGAGCTTTCAAATGAGACCTAATCCATTTGATTTCAATCAGTTGGGTCAAAGTACCGTTGAATTTACTAAAATTTAATTTTTTGAGGTACTAAAAATAGTGTATAAAGTGTACCTAATATGGCCACCTCCTATACTAGGACTTTTATTTAGATCTATCGTTTCATTCATGCCCTGGAAAAATCTTTACTAAAAATTAATAAAAAAAAAGACAAAAATTATGTCATTTAATACTTTCTAACTAAAGTGTGAAATTTGGTAGAAAGGTGTAAGTCAATTTTGTTATTTTAACGATGACGAAATTATAACAACCCCCTGGTTTGAAGACATTACAACGCCACGTTATTCTTGGCAAGTTTCGGACCAAAGTTTTTCTTCGCACAATCAATCCATTCAACCACTACCATACCGAATAAAATACGAAAAAAGATTTATTTCCGGTGCGATCAACGGTTTTAGATGAAGAGGCTGGGGTACTTGGAAGCTCGTACGAGGTTAAAGAGTACAAAGCTCGTCTCGCTCGGAAATATTAAGCTCCAGCCACGTGTCTCGAGAGGTCATCGAGCCTGCATAATTCCTCCTCCTCGTGCACTATAATCCTCGAGCACCGAAATATACTTCCTCGTAGCTATACTATTAATCCTCCTACCCTCGAACGCTACAGCTTTCCCGCCCACCCCCTACCTGACGAGCACATCGACTCTTTTTTTGAGAGATTAATTACTAAATATTCCTTTTTTTATGAATTTTTATTCTTGAAATTAAATATTTTTTGTTGTTTATAAGTTCAAACTTTTTTCATTGTTTTAGCCTAAATTTTGAATGAGGATGAAAAGAAACTTTGGTTTGATAGTAAAATTGTGATTGGTTTATAAAATAGAAGTTAACTCAGCTAGTACTCTAAAATTATATATAGCTTGTTTTGATCACTTTGGAAAAAAGCTCATTCAAAAGCTTTTTAGAGGAAGTCAAAATTACAAAAAACAAGAATTTATTATTACTTTTTGGATTCATATCAAGCTAGAGCTGAAATAGCTTAACAAAAAAATCATCTTTATTAAATTTATTAATTTTAGTTTATACAAAAAATTTTTCAAAGCATTTTTTTGAATGTGACTTATGACTTTTTTCCTAGTGACCACAGATTTGTACCATAAATAGCAAGAATTTTTTAACTGTCCAGCGCTAAAAAAAATAGTAAATGTAAAATAGTAGGAAAGATAACGAATTTTCAGAATCATTTTTCCTTAAAAGTTCTCGATTTTAAAAAAATTTAAGTTTTTGAAAATAAGTTCGTCAAAAATCCTCGAAGATAATTCATTTTTTCCTTTGAAGCGAAAAAATCCAACTTTTCGAATAGCACGAAACGATATAACAAAAAGAAAAAAAAAAACGAATCGCTCAATTGGGTAGCAAACAAGGGCTCATTTAATCACGCCAGGGAAAATCTCGAAAAGAGCGAGCGAGAAAAGCAAAGTAGGCAGGGAGGAGCTAGTTCCAAACGCCCGATCCATCTTCTCGGGGCGAAGGCGAAGGAAACAAGAAAAAAAGGTAAAATCAAGGTGCGAAGCGAGACGATTAAAGCCCGCGTGTTTTTCCCCCTCGGTGGAGTATTTCCCGTTATAAAGCCGATTTATCCTCCCCCGCGCTCGAGTCAGATTTAATTTCAAACTTTTAAAGTGTCCGATTTAAGTTTTAATTCGGGAAAGCTCGAGACCAGACAATGCCGGACGGTTTTACTCTCATTACACTTTTCCGGGAATTATTCAGGCTGGGTCTTCGGAAAACTCCGAAAAATACAGAGTTGTATATATACCGGGACTCCAACTAACGCTAAGTGAATTAACTTCAAGTTTGGATGAAAGTACTCGATTGGTTTGAATAAATCGTTGTAAACAAACTTTTGAATAATCGATTTTTCGTACGAAAAATCTCAGAGAGAAATTTAAAAAAAATGCCTTTAGCAAAACTGACAAAAAAATGGTTTTTTTGTGAATCCATAATTTATCATGGTAATATTGTCTGAATCTTAAAATTCAATTTACTATTTTTATTAAAATTTTAATAAAAATCGTAAATTTTCAAGATTTCTATTTAAAAAATTAAAAATCATTTTTTTGTTAGTCATTTACTACAAAGTACATTTCATACTCATGAAATAAATAAATGTTCTCTCAGTATCTGAACATTGTTTGTCCACAAATAATTAGACATAGAAATATAGATTTTGAAGTAATTTATTAAACATTTTAAAGTTTCAATAAGCTTTCTCACCAGTAAAACTTACAGCAGTGCCAAATAATCAATTTTTTTAGCTTGATGTACCCAGATGAAGCTTTTACATCTAAAAAATATGTTTGAACCTCGAAGCTTATAACCTTTTAAAACGGGCTTACCAATTTTTTCTGTGTGTCCAATAAAATCTATTCTTTTAAGATTCAAGCCATTTAAATAAAAAGTACGAGATTATTAACACAATGTTAAATTGGTCAAATAACCGGTTTCCTTCCTCAAACAAAAAGTCTCCGCAAAAATGTTGCAGTCAAACTTTTCATTGTAAACCTCGCTTAATTAAAAAAATTCCCTGAATATGTTCCCGCTTCATTAACCCTTTGACCCAACTAAAAACACCAAACTCCCGGGGCAGCATTTAAACTTCGAACGAAAAAAAAAAGGAAGCGAAAAAAAAATTGTTCGTAAACAGTCTGGTTGTTGATTTTTCGCCGATGCAAAACTTGATAGCCAATAACTCGAGCTGCTTGATATTCCATTTGGGCCGGGTAAGCGATATCCCAAGAGCTCTCCGCTGCATCCGACATCACAGGACGTAATTATTATGTCAGCCCCGGATTATGACTCCCTTAGCGATGCTACGACCCTGTTACATCGGCTAAATCATTAACGGCTCCTTGATCCAATACCCCTAATGCAGCTTACATCGCGGGTCACTATTATTTTACCGAATTTGAGCTTGAAGCTTCTCGAATGTTGGTATGTGTCGTCATTAGTAGGGACTTTGAAATGTTAATATTATGTGCCCCACCTACAATATATGTATCATTCGAAATGATATGAAGAAAGAAAATATTTAGCGCCAACCGGAATTTTTTTCCATCTATACTGCTCATGTGCGAAGAAAGGTAGTGATTTTCCAACTTTAATACATATCTTAAAACCTATAAAGGCTAGAGAAACGTGGTTTGCAGCAAAATTTTGTTCATAATAAATGCAGCTTTATTTTTTACAATTTTTTTTGGCTATTTTTCGAATTTTTTAACCTTAAAAATATGATAAAAAAATCTGAGATGGATGCTGGTCTGAAAGAATTTTTGAACTACAAAGTTTAACGATTTTATTTTATAAAAAGTACATGAAAGATTTTCAAAAATTATCAGTTGTTCTCAAACTGAGCTTGGAACATATTTCCAGCAATGGGCGTTCCCAAGTTGTACTTGTCGACAAACTTTTGTATGGAGTAGTTAAATCGGGCTTGGTGAGAAGAAATACGTTTTTCACTGGAAAAGTCTAGATTTCCAGGCTGCTTGTAAATCAGTAAAACGTATCTGTGCAGACCAGCGTCTTTGGGTGGTTCTGATCCTTCGTATATTCAGCAATAGTTTCGCCTTTGCTCAAGTCTGAACCGGGCACGTTGACCGCCAGTCAATGCAAGATTTCTCGCAGTTTTGGGTCCTTTCGGCTGGGTGCATCCGGATCTGAACAATTATTAATTTATACATGAGTGTTAATTCAATAAGTGCAGTTTTTTTAAGTATATACTGCATTACTTGTCGATTACGTTTATTATTTTTAGCCTTCAATCAATTTTATTAATGAAGCACTGCATTAAAGGTTAGAAAATATTTAAGTAGTAGGGATTGCGGGCGCTCGCTTTTCTTCGCAAAGTGAAATTATATACAAACACTAGCTAAAGTTTTAAGAAATCATTATTTTATCGATGAGAATTTTGAAAAACTTCGGTTTATTTCGTGTCATTATGAAGTGAAACTCAATAACCCATAAAAATTTAATTTATGTATAGTCGTGTGGAATAAATAGTTAAAAATAACTAATTTTTTAAATTAAACACTACTGGAGTGTTTGATTTATTTATTACAAGTACAAGAGCTATGAACCATGCCTGATGCCTTTTTATTACGTACTAGTATGCTACTTTACATTTTGTATTTATTTTATTTTATTCTGTTTATACAATATTATTATCTCATATTATTTTCTTAGTTTGTTGATCAATTTAAGATCTTGTACAACATAATGTACATACAATAAACTTAATAAATCAAATCTCTCCCTCTAACACAACATTTTCTTACCATTTGTAAAATTTGAACTGCGATTACACAAATTTATTACCTGCATATTCTTGCATAATCATTTTTTCCTCATACAAACAATATATATATTTTTTTTAATATTCCATGCATTCAAAACGTGGTTACTTAATAATTTACATCAAGAATATCAAATGAGCTCTTTTTTTATCTTGTTTACTCGTTTGATAGAGCCCGCAAGATCCTCCGACGCAGGCTTTAAAGCTTTACTTTTGAGCATCATAAAAATACCTAAAACTTTCCTTACGGAAATACGAAAGTGAGAAAACATATCGATTCCCGATCTAGAATCCCTGAAAATAGAAAAAATTTCTCTTCTCTCTCAACTAACCATGGAGTAGTAAGACTAAAGTGTGTTCAAAAATCAAAATCCGTCTGCTTACTCAAATTTAGAATTAAAATCGAATTAAAAACCAACAAGAAATGCCTAAAAACCCCATTAGCGA
The DNA here is from genome assembly GCA_038277355.1 of Encarsia formosa. Classification (NCBI taxonomy): domain Eukaryota; kingdom Metazoa; phylum Arthropoda; class Insecta; order Hymenoptera; family Aphelinidae; genus Encarsia; species Encarsia formosa. The sequence continues at coordinate 2,132,988 of CM076184.1, forward strand.
AGACTCTACTGATAAAGCAAACAGTAATTGTTATGGGATACAATGGGATGTTCGAGCAAACCGCAGGCATGATTATCATCGGCTTAGGTCAAGTACCGGCCGGTAATGATATTCCCGATGATCATGGTATTACTGACCAACAATCACGTCCGTAATACCAGGTGTAGCAGACCTAACAATTGTTACCAAATTATTTTGGTTTTTATCAAGTCATTATCCTCTCAAAGATTTGTGAAAGACTGCAATAAATGAGTCTTATTAATCAGTTTAAAAAACATTAATTTCTTGTAAATGAGTATTATTCATAAGTTTAATATTAAAATTTTTTATGTTTGCTACACTTTTTTTTTATGTAATGAAAATTGAAATGTAATCAATCTCAAAAATGATGTTAAATTTAAGGTAGGACCTCAGTTGTCAAAAGGAAATGTCCGAAAAATTTATAATTTGATTAACCTAAAGGTAATGCTCCTAAATTTTCAAGACCTAGGGTCACCTATATCTTGTGACGTCCCTGACGTCTATATTCCTCCTGAGGGTAAGTGGCTTTGGGTCGTTTAGGCAAGCTAAACGATACCAAAAGGGATTTGGGTACACTGGGAGAGAAATTGATTACTCCGTATTTACTCGTTAACTCGTTCTTTATTGAAAACTTGGATCCGAGAGAGGAAGTGTGTGGGTGTGGTGAGTAATTATGCGCTCCCGAGGCCTCGCGTCCGTAGTTTTTATATCCGCGGTCGCGCCGATTTTCGTCAGCCGGGCCCCCTTGGTAGGGGTTGACACGTCGGTCTCATCGAATGTTCTAGAAGCTTCTCTGCCCCTGTCAGCACATAATCAAGCCCGCTGATTGGGGTTCGTCCCATCACCTGACATCGAGCGCATCGGACGTTTCTTATGCACTATACTAGCGCGCAATCAAGGCCACCGCTCGTGGCCACCGATCTGCTGACGCGTAGCTTTGTGCTTGTAGCTCGCGTGGCTAAAGCTTCGTTACGGCCTTGAAGGCCCCTCGTACGCCTGTCCAGGGGACAGTGCGTACGTGACACGTCCAAAGGTCGCGGCGCGAGCTCCCGCGAGCGTAAAAAAATTCATCCCTTTTTTCTCACGTTCCGCGAAAAAAATTCCTTTTCCTTTTTGATGAATGAAAACGTCCCTTAAGTTTAAGCCGCGTATTTACTTGTTCTAACGTTTTTTTTTTTTTTTGGGATTTGGTGAGAACCGTTTTTTCCTCGTCATTTCCTTGATTATGTCCGCGAAATCTGAGACGCCGCGTACGCGATTTTACTCGGTAGTGTTATGGTGTTTGTGTATATAGTGTTGGCCTACTGCCTTATATAAATCAATGTTTCTCTCTCTCGGTAAGTATAATATATCTTATTGTAATACATGCATTTCTTTGACATTTGCTTTCCTTATTATTCTTAGTGTAGATTCCTATAATTCTTTTAAACTTGTTATAAAAGTAATTCCCTACACCTTTTTAGGTTTAAAATTAAAGATTACATATTTCCCTTTTTGAAAATTAATATTTTCCATTTAATCCCTGTATCCTGTTAAGTTTACAAATTTTTATCTTTAATTTTAAAAGTATATATCCGTACATCTTCGTAGATTAAACATTCTATAATAACCGTAAAAAATTTAATTAAGGGATTTTGTACTTCTTATAGTAATAAATTTTACAGCAAAATTAGTTTGAATTTTAGTTTAAACTAAATCCCTACACTTTCTTAAGTCTAAAATCTAAGGTTAATTATTCATTCAATTATTATTATTATTTTCTGATAATTTGTTTTTTCTGTATTTAATATTAAAATTTGCATCTTGCATACGTCGGGATATGTCTCATGGTTCATACGCCTCGCTACGCTGTATTTATCCTCTTCCTGTGGCTCAGTGACCTGCTATTGCTGTTTCGTTGGACCTTAAACCAGCTATAGCTCGAACTTGATCACCGTTCAGCATCATTGTCGAGCCCATTTGTGTGTTTTGTGGCCATACCATTGGCTGCATGGCTATGGGCTGCTGTATGATCGTATGTTGAGGTATTCCTGTAATTTGTCTATGGATATTAGTATTATGGGACCCCCCTTTATTTCTAACTTTCCAGATGACTAAACCGACCAGTACTATTATTATTATTGTCGAGGACGACAGAGTCATTGTATTTGGAATATGTAGTCCTGAGGAATATGTAGTCCTCCTTAAAAGTCGACAATCTTCTTCTACTCCATTCTTCTACCTCCGCCCTACCGCACTTGTTTATATTTAACTATCAATTTCACTAATCTAATGTTTTTCCCTTTGTTTCAGGATCTAGCCACGTTGGGGGCGTCGCCAAGCCATCTCTCTAAATTGACTAAAATGTAAGGTGCAAGGAATTAAAAGTTGAATAAATATCGAGTCTACCCTAGATTTGCTTTGTTATTAAAAAAATGAACATCGTTACCTCTCTCCCTTCCACCTTGCCGTAATTCCCTTAAAACTAACTCAATTAAATATACATACTAGTATTTGTTAGTACATGCTCGTTAGTTTCCTTATAACTTCAATTGAAATAAAAACTTAATAATTAGAATTAGCTTTTGTAAAACTGTGCGACTTTTCTTAACCTTTAAGTAGTAATGTTTATTTTGCTAAAATTTCTAAGTAAGACGCAAAGCAGATTATCATTATAATTATATTTATTTTTCTTTTATTATTATTATCATTATTAATTATCATTATATTTTTTTTTTTTTTTTTGAAATCACAACTTCTTGTTTGTTGTTTTTTCTTTTTTTCAAATCGCGACCACATCCATCTACACCCCAATATTATTATAATAAAATCGAGAGATAAATCAATAACTTCGGGTATTAATACTAAGTATGCTTGTTCGTTAGATTTTTTCGTTGTGTTTTTTTTTTCACATGTATTCGGTGAGAGAGATACTCGTTTATAGAGTCCTCACTGCATTCGCCTGGGAGAGATACTCGTTTATAGAGTCCCCACTTGAAACATAAGGGATAACTCGTTTATAGGGTTTCCCACTCATTCATACTCATCGTACTTTGAAAACAATCTTTGACAACCATCATTTATAACACCAGAGTATTAAAAGTATTTTTGACATAACTTGCTGTTTTTCCTAATCAGGGATTATAGATGAATAATAGTCAAGCTCATTGAAAAAAAATTTCAAAACCGAATATTTCAGCTGGACTTTTTCAAGGAGTATAAAAATTTTCCAAACTGCACATACGTGCATTAAAACATTATAAAATAATCTGCCTTGAACTACTTGAGCTTATAGAATTTTCCCCCTTTTTATTTTTCGAATCGGTATTTGAGATTATTGATACAATAATCTAAAAGGTTTCTCGTAATATTAGTAAGGATCATTGCAAGTAAAATAATATTAGATTTAAATCTTCTTTTTTTTTTTGTTTAAAATAATTATTTACATTTTATACAATAATTACTCTAATTGTTACAGCCGTGGGCTATTTTATAATTATTAAAAAATTTTTTTTTGCTTTATAAAAGTATTTTATAGCGAATGACGCAAAAACCGCGCACTGGCTACATTGCAAGCCGCGCGTTTTATACTATTATTTTTTCAATCTTAAAATTATTTATTAAATTTCATGTAATAACAAAAATTATTTGTCCCATCGTGGACTTTTTTTATTATTATTTAAAATTATTATGTTAGTTTTATAAAGTATTTTATAGCAAATAACGCAAAAACCGCGCACTGGCTACATTGCAAGCCGCGCGTTTTATACTATTATTTTTTCAATCTTAAAATTATTTATTAAATTTCATGTAATAACAAAAATTATTTGTCCCATCGTGGACTTTTTTATTATTATTTAAAATTATTATGTTAGTTTTATAAAAGTATTTTATAGCAAATAACGCAAAACCCGCGCACTGGCTACATTGCAAGCCGCGCGTTTTATACTATTATTTTTCAATCTTAAAATTATTTATTAAATTTTATGTAATAATAAAAATTATTTGTCCCATCGTGGACTTTTTTATTATTATTTAAAATTATTATGTTAGTTTTATAAAAGTATTTTATAGCAAATAACGCAAAAACCGCGCACTGGCTACATTGCAAGCCGCGCGTTTTATACTATTATTTTTTCAATCTTAGAATTATTTATTAAATTTCATGTAATAATAAACTTATTTGTCCCATCGTGGACTTTTTTATTATTATTTAAAATTATTATGTTAGTTTTATAAAAGTATTTTATAGCAAATAACGCAAAAACCGCGCACTGGCTACATTGCAAGCCGCGCGTTTTATACTATTATTTTTTCAATCTTAAAATTATTTATTAATTTCATGTAATAATAAACTTATTTGTCCCATCGTGGACTTTTTTTATTATTATTTAAAATTTATTATGTTAGTCTTATAAAAGTCCCCCAATCTTAAAATTATTTATTAAAATTTCCTACAATAATAAACTTATTCTGTCCTATCGTGGACTTTTTATTATTATTTAAAATTATTATGTTAGTTTTATAAAACTACTTAATAGTTAATAACGCGTAAAACGCGCATTTTTTAAACTGGGAGAGAGTTAGCCGCGATGTATCATCTCCCGAAAATTAAATACTGAACTACAACAATCAGCGTGGCAACGTCGCCCCCTACTTTTACATTATCATCATCTCATAATTCCTACAATTCGTAATTGCACGTTTCTTACTAGTGGAGACAGCGCGACTATTGCATTGTACACATGCTATAGTACCTGCCGTCGCTGCAGCTCTCTTGTTTGAATCGTAGCTGCCTCAACTGTGTGCGTTGCTGGCGTTCGCGCGTCCGTGTGCCGGGGTCTGAATGCGAGTGTATTGGTTGCTGGCGTTTTCGCATCCGTGTGCCGGGGTCTGAATGCGAGTGTATTGGTTGCTGCACTTTGCTTGCAATTTTTCTCACGTACGCTCTGCCGGGTCCCGATTTTGATTGTGTTAGTCGTTGCGCTTTGCTTGCGGCTTCCGCACTACTGGCGTGTATACGGTAAGATTTTATCCTCTCCTTCACTTTCTCTATCCATCTATTCATCTAATTCTTCCCATCCGACTATTAATAGTTCATTCAGAATATAGAAATTCATTAATCTTTATTTATTATGCTTAATCGATTTATTTATCATTATTTATTATATTTCAATTTATTTTACACTCTATTTTATGCTTAATCAATTTATTTATCATTATTATTATATTTTTACTTATTTTTCACTCAATCGAAGATTTATTTTTCCAGCACTAACCTAACTCACTTAATCTATAATTCTCTCGTTCCCTCTTATTTCTACTTTTACTCTCCTTCCCCTTGCTACCTACTATCTCCTAGTAGTATAATTAATATATTCTTTCCTCACGATTCCCACGTCCAGGGGCCGCGGAAAATGTTTTTTTCCTTTTTCTATAATCTCTTCGTGCCCACTCATTCCTATCAGGGTCCAAATTTCTCTCTTCTCTACCTCGAACCTTATCCTTGCTATCCTTCCAAGAATAATTTGTTTTTTTCAAAATTTTCCCATGGACACCCACGTCCAGGGGCCGCGGAAAAAGATCTTTCTTTCGCTCTCTTACTCCTGTGTGCCTATTCTTCTCTTGTCTTACCAACTGACATAACCAAAATCCATCTTCCTCGCTTCTTGCAGCCAAAATTTCTCCCTTACTAAACCTTAAGTCCCTATCCTGCCAACTTACTTCACTAGGCTTGCTTAACTCCTTCGTAGACTCCTTTTCTTTTTTCTCCACGCTTTCTACTTGTAAGAGCCTCCCTGGATCCTGCTCGTCCTCTGACTCGGATATCACTCCAAAATACTTTGCCCTTTGATCCTGTATTCTCCTATTTCTCTGATAACTTTTATGCAATTCTTTCATGTATTCCTGAGATCTCCTGGGCATGCTCATTGCCCTCACTCCTTTCTCCGTATTTTTCCTCTTTCGCATACTTGCCAAATCCTTTCCCTGCTCTGACTGACTGATAATTTTCTCTCCTGTCCCTTCCGCTTGGACCTTTTCGCAGATCAGGTATTGTTTTCCTGTCGAAGCCTTCTTAGTGCATTTTCTTTTCCTAGTAGTAACAGGGTTCTCCCAAACTAACGCCTCTCTGTCTGCACTCTTGTAATTTAATTCATTTCTTGGTTTATTTCTTCCATGAGCGTCGCTTAAGCGTTGTGTTACTTCCTCGCTTAATTCTCTCCGGGTCCTCTTACATACCCCCACCTTTACTGACGGTGCTTCTTCCACATAATCATCTTTTGTATCTTGTCTCTCGGTCAGCTCGCAAATTTTCCCTTTTTTTACTTCCCCCAAAAAATTTCCGAAAACAATATCGGGACTCACACTTTGTAAGGGGTAATATCTTAAATTCACGATGCAACTTTTCGCTTTAGCATATAATATTTGTCTAGCTTTGGGTGGACTTTTTAAACACTCGTCCTTCGTAAAGGGAATTATCATATCTCCGAACTCTAAACATTTATCCGCGGCATTTATTTTTCCGCCAAAATCCTCAAAGATTTTCCACCCAAGTACCCCATCAGTATCAACTGGAAAATTATCTGGCACTACATGCACCTCGCAGTTAAACCCCCCTACTTCTATATTTGCGCTGCCCAACGAGAGACTTTCGCCTGGTGTGACCCCTGTTATGGCTACTATATCACGGTTATTTATCGCTACGCCCTCCGATACGCAGCTCTTCCTGATTATTGATACGTCGGCCCCTGAATCCGCATAAAACCGGCAAGCTTTTGCTCTTAGATGTGGGCTCTGTAATTCTACTACTGGTGGCCTATGTCCTACCTTCGTCAGTCTCACTTGAACCCTCCTCGGCTCTTCCAGTGTAGGCTCGGTTTTGGCTTCTGTCGTGTGCTCGGCTCCCGGTTGTTCGAGTGCCGAGCACCCTACAAGTTTAAAGACCCGTCCGTTCGATTATCTATCTGACCGGCATTTGTCCCATTGCGCTCCACCTGATAGCTCGCCTGATTATTCCCCTCATTTCTATCGTTATAATTTTCTCGATTTTCCTCATTATAATTATTTCTATCAAAGTTATCACGACTTCTCTTATTATCGTCATAACCGTCATTGTTGTTATAATTGTCGCGATTTTCGCCATTATAGTTATCTCTATCAAAATTCCCCCGATTTCTATCATCATTGTTATAATTGTTATTATTGTTATAATTGCCATTATTGTTATAATTTCCCCTGTTATTCCGATTTCCGTAATTATTATTTCGACTATCATAATTTCCGCCCCTGTTACCTCTGTTGTCGTATCTACCATTATTATTGTTGTAACCTTGGGCCCGGCCATTCCCATTATAATTATTATTGTTATTATTCCAACCTCCGTTGTTGCCTCCATTCCTTCCCCAATTTCCATTATTCCTATTATTATTGTATCTCCCCTGGTTGTTTTGGTTATTGTTGTATCGCGGGTTATTTCCCTGGCTGACCTGGGCACCTCCCCAATTATCTGTGGGGTAATTTACAATGGGGACAGGGACTGGTGCGTACATCGGCGCCATACCTACGGGCTCGCTTTCCGACATACTCTGTGTCTGGGGCTTAGGCTGTGTCGGGTTAGTTACTATCATCCCATTCTCAAGGGCTCCTTTCAGCCAGTAACAGTCCTTGTAATTATGCCCCGCTGTTTTACAATATATGCATGCGCCCGACGCACCTTTCTCAACTTTCAAATTATTACGCATATCCCTGGTTTCTTCTTTTATTGGTGCGCGCATTATTGCGGCCTTTTGTGGGGGAGGTGAGGACGTCGCAGTCAGTAGTTTTTCTACTAGCTGCCTCATTACATCTACTTGCGCCCCCTGTTCCTTATGACTTCCTAACATGCTCTTCCGAGGCCCAGATTTTTGTTCGAAGTGTATTGCTCTTGTGATGGCGGCATCCAGTGTTGCCGGCTTTTCGCTTCTTACCTGGTGTTGGAGTTCACCACTCAGCCCTAGCATAAATTGTTCTAGTGCCTCCTTTTCGGCGGTCTCTTTATATATTCGCCACATTGGCCCGGATAGGGAAGTGTCCGCATCATAAATATTTCGAAGTCTATTGTATAAAATTTGTACTCGCAGCCCGAACGCGCCTGCATCTTCTCCCGGTAGTTGCGTTATTAATTTAAGTTCTAATAACACCGCGTCAGCTCCTCCGTTGTGCCCATAATGCAACGTCAAATCTTCCAACAATTGGTTTATGGAGTCGTATTGCGGTAATCGTGCTAAGTAAGCAGCAGCGGCACGTCCAGTGAATTTGGATGCCAACGAGTTTAAAATCCACGCCTCATATTCTTCCCCCAATGCTTGCAACGCTGTGCGCACATTTTTGCAAAATAATGGTAGCATATCCGCGTTCCCGTCGAAAGTCGGGATGGTACAAATCGCTTGGCTCAGCGGAATTTTTGCTGGTGCTATTCGCGTTCTACGTATTGTGCTTGGTTGAAAGGTGCTACTAAAATTAACTACCGGCCTTCTCGTATTTCCGAAGGAATCTTTTATTTCCGTCCCAGGGTCATGTGCGTTCGGGGGCGTGGGCGTTGATGAACGTTGCATTTGCATTGCTTCTCTCAATTCCTCTATCTCAACTTGTTGAAGCATCCTCTCGCTAATCAATTGATTCACTACGTCAGTCAAAGGGTTGGGCACGGTTGAGTGGTGGATATTTGTTCCCGCCTGCGGTGCCGAGTCAATCATATATTTCGGGAACTCGAACCCTTGTTCGTATCCTTGCGCGATTTCCTCCTCGTGGGAGATTTCCGGAGCGTATAGCGCCTCCTTGTATTCTTTGTTTTTATCTCTCTTAAACCACCACGAGGATTTGGCGTCATCCTTCGCGTTCCTCTGCTTGGGTAGGGTACCTGTTCCCGTCATCACTCTCGCGTTTTCACTCCTATTTATCGCGTTTAACATGGACTCCATATGGATGCGCGTCGCCAAGGCCGCTTTCATTTGCTGATGCTCCTGTTGGTCCGGGTAATTTAGTGCCACATTTAACAATACGTTTATGCTGCGTTGCAGCGCCATAGGCTCTGAATACCTAATCGCGTATTCGGACCAAGCAAGCCCGAAAATAACATCATTCAGAAACTTTGTTTCCCGTTCTATAACTTTTTGCTGCGCCTCGACATCGTTCGCGCCAGCCCCCTGTATGGTCGGAATTTGGGTTGCTCCTGTGTTTCCGTCATCTAAAGTTTTCGTTTGAGTGTCGACCATTTTTAATAATTTTTCTATCGAGTAAATTACGAAAAAAATCCCACGTATATGTATCTACTCGGATTCCCGACGGTTCCCTTTTGATCTAATGAAATAAAATCTACCGCAAAAAGAAACGTGTACCCGTAACTCGACCGCGACTGTGGCGTTAAAATGCTTAGAGCGAGAAAGACAGCGCGTCTAAAAAATGTATGTTTTTCTTTCTCGAAAAATAAGTCGCAGTATCTATATAGAAGAGATTTGGGGGTAAAATCTCTCCTCCCCTAATAAAATATTTTTTTTTTTTTTTTACTCACCACACGGCTCCCAGGATGATGTGCAGGTTCAGTCCGTGCATTGTCCTTCTCGGGTCCAAGAAAAAACCGTGGTTCTGCTGGAACTCGGTTGCGGGCTCTCGTACAGTCCTTTCGTAGGTTCTGGTTGGGTGGTCCTTCAGGAACTCGTTAGTACTGCTCACGTTTGTCCGCGTGCTGGTCCAAAAAATTCTCCTGGTGATCCGGGTCCCAATTTTCCCTTTTCAAGCCAATCCCTCTTCTGACACCAAAATTTTGGAGGAAAAGCCAATCGGTTGGGCAAGTTGTAAGGCGTTGGTCCTGTAGGCGGTGGCCCAACTTTATGTGACGTCCCTGACGTCTATATTCCTCCTGAGGGTAAGTGGCTTTGGGTCGTTTAGGCAAGCTAAACGATACCAAAAGGGATTTGGGTACACTGGGAGAGAAATTGATTACTCCGTATTTACTCGTTAACTCGTTCTTTATTGAAAACTTGGATCCGAGAGAGGAAGTGTGTGGGTGTGGTGAGTAATTATGCGCTCCCGAGGCCTCGCGTCCGTAGTTTTTATATCCGCGGTCGCGCCGATTTTCGTCAGCCGGGCCCCCTTGGTAGGGGTTGACACGTCGGTCTCATCGAATGTTCTAGAAGCTTCTCTGCCCCTGTCAGCACATAATCAAGCCCGCTGATTGGGGTTCGTCCCATCACCTGACATCGAGCGCATCGGACGTTTCTTATGCACTATACTAGCGCGCAATCAAGGCCACCGCTCGTGGCCACCGATCTGCTGACGCGTAGCTTTGTGCTTGTAGCTCGCGTGGCTAAAGCTTCGTTACGGCCTTGAAGGCCCCTCGTACGCCTGTCCAGGGGACAGTGCGTACGTGACAATCTAAAAAGATAATAGACGGTGTAAATATTTTTCACAATATCAAAATTATGTGAGAAACATGTAATTGTAAATTATTTGTACATTTGAGCCCTCTATGTATGAATTAAAAATTATTTATATGTAAAATGGGTTATTGGTAAAAAAGCGTCTGCTCTCAACGCACTTCTACACCTTTATCTGCGTGAAGCTAGTCAAATGTGAGGTTAAAATTGGAACTTGACAAGCTGTGTAACTGAGGTCCTAACTTTATAGTTAAATCCATTTTCGGTATTTTCAATTTGGTACCAAAATGAAAATTAATATTTATTTGCTAAATAAAAAATCTTCTTTTCAATGCCTTAATTAAAAACACAAAACAACAAGGCTTATTTGTAAAGTTACAAAGACGAAGCCGTCTCGGATAACTCGATTAGCCCCCGCTCGCTGCAGCGAATTTTATAATCATCATCCCCGGTGTAAAGGAGAGCGCTCTCCGCTAATACGATTGACGCTTAAAGCCGAGGAGGCAACAATCCGATTAGGTCTGGCTCGGTGCTCGATGAACCGAGCCAAGTCGCTTTTAACGCTCCGTTACGCTGATTTTATTTCCCTTTACAAGGAAGTCTCCCCCCTACCAGCTATGGTGTAATCGCGAGGAGCTTGAAATCACGTCTTGATTTTACAGACCTGGTGTATTCAGTCTTTGTGATTTCGTCAATCTTTTAGTTTAGACTTTTGTTTATTTTTCTTTAAATTAATAATAAGCTCTTCACTTCAACTATTAATGAAAAGCACAGATGATTCGCTTTCATGGATATGTTTGGCCGAAAAATATTTATAATTTGTCTAATTTTAGAAAGTGGTTTTTAGTACTCACAATGGTGGAAAATTTTGGAAATATTTCCGTCCCTGTATTTTTTTTTTTTAATTTTATGCCCTTGCGTAGTTAAAATATTTGTATATTTCAATGTAAACTTTGACAATATAATTAATAAATGAATGAGAAAGATACCAATAATAGTCAATAATTGTAAAAAATTTTTTACATAGGAAGATAAAGACAACATTGCTACTTCGCCAAAATTTAGTAAATATAATTTTGAAATAAACATAAGGTTGTGTCTAGGTACCATCGCCGTGTACCGCACACGGTACACGGTACACGGTAGCTTTTTACTTTAAATCCTATAATTTATCCCAAATAACCCACTTAAGTTTAAAAAACTACTAGTTTTTACTTTAAATTTAATTGCCCATCCTAAATAACCCAATTAAATTCACAGAGTGTCTAAAATAACTCTTTTTTGGTACCGTGTACCGTGCACCGTGCACCGAATACGGTACACGGCGATGGTACCTAGACACTTTCTAAACATAACAACTTGTTTTTAAAAACCTTAGCTTCATCGCACCAAAAAAAAAAGTGAAAGAATCCATTAAAACAATCGGTGTAGTCTTAAGAGGCGCAGGAGGTAAAAATTAGAGCTTCATTTGTCGGAATTGCCCGCAGCCCGCGCTGACGGAAAGTTGATGCCCCGAGTGGCGATCGATCCATCCTCGAGCAACTACTTATTCCATCGGGATCACGCTATCGGGATGATGATTATTAGACACCGGGTTATTGCACCGTCTTTCCCGGAAAGAGCAAGACCAAAAATCTTTCTATACAAAGATGGGCCAAGATCGAAATTTATTAGTTTTGAATGATTGTGATTGGTGCAGAACGTTATGTTTTAAATTTGAATTTTACGATATTTTTTGAAAAATAAATATTATTGTGAAGGATTTATTACTAGTTAAGTAGAATATCTTCATATGAAAAAAAAAAAAAAAAATTATTATTATATCAATAAAATATTAATTCTTTCCATTTAATTTGAATAGTATAATAAGCATTTAGCTAATGAAATTATGGCTCTTTACTAGCAATTAAAATTTCTGTACCTTATTAAACTACTGAATCTGAAAATTTTATGTAGACTGTATATTTCCCAGTAAAGAACCTTTTTAATTAAAACTGTATATGAATTTCGAGAACTCTGGAATGGGCTAATTTTATTTACTCGTTGAACTACTAAGTTAAAAAATGGCAAATTTTTTGGAATATGCGAGTCTTTGTTGTTTGGATGGCAGTGGATCTTTTCTTTGAAAGTCCATTAAGCGCACAAAAGAATTTTTTTCATTCAGTGGCAGTATTTTCTTGAGTTTCATTTGAATTTGTTGCTTGAAAATATTAGCATTTTTATTTGAAAAGTGGTGACTAGTAGTAAGACCAGGAAATAGTCAGACGCGCTGATTCTTCGTTTACATTCACAAAATTCTAGAGGAAAATTTTTTTTTTATCATAGAAAGTAATTTTTAACATTATTACTGGCCTCAAATAATTTTTTACGTATATATTTTTCCATAGTCCAAGTTTTTCTTATTTGAGTTTTTAATTTTAAGTAGTAGATCTTTTGAGTGTACGAGGTTTCAATTTATACAAACACTTGAATTCTGGGCAAAAATTTTCAGATTGATTTCAATGATGAACGCTGTAGTCAAATCATCTATACATAAAAAAGATAAGCTTAACAACAACAAAAGGCACAGCATATTTAGACGAATGAAAAAAAAATCAATAAATTTCTTAATAGCATATAGTGGTAGAAGTAGTAGTCACTATATTGTTTTCTTTTAAATTGTTTTCAAATGAATCACATCATCTAATTTTTTTTATTACGGTTTTTTTGTACCTCGTGACTTCAACAGGTTCATAGCTAAATTATAATGAGTTTTTGCGCATTTCATTTTTTTTTATTATATTTTTATGTTTATGAATATAAGTTACCTCGACATATTTTTGATATTCAATGAATATTATTCATGCAGGAGTCTCACAAATTTCATATGATTTCACATATAATTAGCTTTGTCAATATTGTCACGCGTATGGCACAGATGTAAAAACACTGGACTCATATAAATCGAGTCGTCGGTTCGATTCCCGGCAATATTTGTATGACCTGAAGAAAGTCTCGCCAATAATTCGAATACAATAAAAAAAAAAAAAAAAAAAAAATATTTGGCTTCCGGAGAATTTTTTTTTTTTTAGGCTGGTCTTTCTTTTTAATTTTTAAACATTTTCTATCGGCATTTAGCAAATAAAACTTTAACCCAAAATAACAAACAATAATGCAAAAAATAAAAAAAAATATTTTGGATTATAATACACTATGAATAATACACGAAGATATGTATGTTTTTCGATTTAAAAATTTTAAACCGAAAAACTTTACGAATATAATTATTTTGTTTTCTAAGTACCAACGTCCAACCGAGTGACTTGTGCAGGTCGAATTAACATTAGACTGTAGACTCTCGGGTCTATGGTTCGACTCCTGCTTACTGCACGGAAGTCTAATATTTGATTAAAAATTATTCGAATAAAAAAATATTACTAAATTTTATCTCGTCCACTTTTTTTTTACAAGTAAGATATTTTAAACTGTTTCTCAAACGACCGTGTTCAAGTTTTATAACAAAATTCAAATAAATTAATTTGATTCATCTGAAGATTGGAGCTTGCAAATAGTAAAACAGGAGTTGTGTACACCCAGTAATGATTTTTAAAATAAATTTATCGTTAATGGAGAGCATGCTTGACTCGAACGATAAAATATCGGACTTGTAATCATGAAGATGTCGGTTCGATCCCTGCTCGATGCACTTCATCTCACGAATAAACTACTCAGCTTGATGTTCGATGATATTAACTATGGTTTACAAAAAAAAAAAAAAATTTCAAACAATACTAGTTTTTTCATTGTTTTTTTTTTGTTTTTTTTTTTTTTTTAATTCACAACTTTTATGTTTTATTTTTAAACAACCATTCTCCAAAATAAGGTGATTTAAATCATGTAAGAATACAGGCTTCATTCAAAATCGTAATTTTGTATTACACAGTATAGAAAAAGTGTGAAAATTCATTAATCTGAAATTTCTCAGCTTTCTAAGAACTTATTAAAATTCATTTGATTCTTTAAAACACCGAATAAAGTGTCATACTCATCGGTTCGCTTAGTCTAGCATAAAAAAAAATCTAAATTTATTTGGAAATCATATATAGTTTTTTACACACCTGAGGGAGTCAAAAATTAGTTAGCCCTTAGCAAACCGAAATTGATGCCCGAGCCGAAGGGTTAGCTAATTTTTGCACTCCCTCGTGTGTAATATATTTTTCAACAGGAGGCAAGGAAAATGCAAACTCCCTGCTTAGGACAAAGCGGAAAGTTTGCACTTTCTGAACCTTTGGCACCCTCGCGTCGCCTTCGAACTAGCTAATTTTTTACTCCCTCAGGTGTGCAAAATACAATTTTTTCTTTGATTTTTTTTTTTTTTTTTTCTTTGCCATACTGAACCATATTTACTAACTTCTAAGTAACTTTTCCTTGCACTGATAAACATCATTTTCAAATAATAAATTGAACAAAAAAATCAATTTTGTAATTTACTCAGCTTAAAACTGAGTGATAGTTTTGCGAACCATCCATTACCATCTTTCAAAATTAATATAGTTTTTGAAACTTTATTTAATTCGTATGTAGCGAGTTTGGCTCGGATGGTGTATTTGCTGACTAGTTAAGCTTGGATCATCGGTTCTAGTCCCGCGGCTCGCTTTCATTACGCATGAGTGTGACTTGATCAGCAGCTCTTTGAAATGAGCTGAAAAATTTTAAGACTGATTATGGTATAAACGTACAATAATTATTCATTAGAAAATAAATAAAAGTAATGGTTTTCAAAAATTTCTTTTTTTTTTGACGTCAAAGTTAAAAAAAAAATTTACCGGTTAATATATTTTTTATAAAAAACTAAACAGTTTTAAGTTTTTGCGAACTACACAACTTTATTAAATATGACAGCTGTTTCTTCAGACTAAATTACAAACCGTAACTCAAAAGTAGTTATACAATATATTTATAGTATTTAAATTTGTGGGTTTGGTAAATCTCGTTAGGGCGTATAAACAATAAAAAAAAAAATGTCAGTCTCTTATAACGAATGACTGGTCCGGAAAAATTCAAACTTTTAGTATAGAGTTTCGCGTAAGATACTTATTTATAGCTTATTTCACTTAAAAAGTTTGTTTATTTTGTCTATATTTTGAGATTCAGACAAGTAAAAAATATGCACAGATTGGCCGAAGTGTCTTAATCAATGGATTAGTATTCTACTAATTCTTGAGTTGTAGGTTCAATTCCTATCCACTGCGTATTCAGTTAGTAATCACTGCTGACTGAATTTTAACTCGATTTGAAAAAAAAAAAAAAAAATTTGTCTCCATAATTGACGCAGTTAAAATAATATATATATATTTTTTCATTTCTTGATAATCTCTATTATGAAAATCTAGAGACGTAACTGATGTCACCAAAACTAAAAGGTTCAAAATTTTTATTTTCGATTGTACTCGGATATAAAAGAAATATAAAGTTGTAACCTACAAAAAGATAAGTTTTTTTTTAAAAGAGAGCTTGCAATCGTGCAGTATTTTTTAAAATTTCATAAGATTTTTGAAACTAAAATAAAGATTAGAAGCGAGGTTTACTCGGACGACAGCGTACTTATCTGGTAATCTACGTGTCGTCGGTTCGATTCCCAGTGCTCTTCTTCGCAGCGAGACGATTGATCTTATCAGTACAATTTTAATTAAAATTGAAAAACAAAAATTGCATTCACTGACATGTTGTGGTGTTATATGTAAAATTTTTTTTTTTAATCAATTTTACAACCTCTTAATGATTGAATGGGTGCAGTCATTATAAAATAAAAACTTCTAGCGTATTTATAAAAATTAATTCACTAGCTGCACTGTTTTTAGACAGTTCATCCACTCCTTACAATCTGAAATCTACCTGAAGTTTAGTCAAGTATAAAGTGAATTGGATAAAAAAAAAAAAAAAAAAAATTACTTTTGTACTTAAAATGATAATATCATGTTTTGTTTGAAAAGAAAAATTTTACTTAAAATTGAAAATAACAATATTGTAACTTCAATCTTACTATTTAAACGTGCTTGGATATTTTCCTATTATTCTTTATTGCTCACGTATCTTGACGAGCGAGCAAATGGGTCGACCGTTCAAGCTGTAGACTTACGACTCAAGGATCGTCGGTTTGAATCCCGCTCGCTGATGATCGTTCTTATGACAAGAAAATTAATTACAGCTATCAGAGTTTGCAAACACAACAATTTATAAAAAAAAAAAAAATAAATAATACTGAACCAAACTTCGTCCTCTTTTTTTTTTAATTCAAAAAAATGTGTGTTTTAATTCATTTATTGAGTAAACGCATTCTTACGAAAATAATGAAACTTGACGAATGATTTTCTTATGCTCGCGAATAAACAGTAATGGCTGTTATTAAAAATATTTATGATACTTTTTTATAAAATGTTCGGAAGCTACACGTGAATAGTTCTGAACTCAAATATTCCCAGAGAAATTTATCAAGCGAGTGTAGCTACCGGTTAAAGTACTGGGTCAGTAATACATAAGTCATCGGTTCAAACCCCGCTTTTGGTAATTAAACGAACAGAATGGCAATTCATTTGAATGAAAAAAAAAAAAAGAAAAAAAAAAATTTTCAATCGACCATCCAATTCTTTTTTTTTTTTTTTTTTTTTTTCGTTTATATAGTTCCACATTTTATTAAATTTCATCGATACTCATTAAAAATCATTCGCAAAAAACTAAAAAATATAAGACTTCTTCCTTCGTTACGTAAAAAGATTTGTCGTTCTTTTTTGATATAAGAAAATTTATTTGAAAATTACTGTTTGGAAAAACTCGACGCTTGCGTACTTTGCGTACAATCCATCTATAAGATTATTTAAAAAATAAGTTGTTTTTTTTTAGATTATCAATGCTAGTTACGAACTGTTTCAATAGCTCATAGCACATTGAAAACCTAAAAAAAATCAATTTTTGATAACATTTAACATTGCGAGTAACTTGTTTTACTAATATTAAAATCTTATATTTTCAGAGTTGTATTGATGGTAAATGATGGGGTGCGGATTCTACACAAAAAAATTTCCATACGGTGATGAGTAATGTTCTACACAGAAAAAGTTCTGCATGTAAAGATGAATAATAAATATTTTTTTTTTTTTTTAATGAAATTATTATCATTTGAATTTATTATTTTAAAAATTAATTTTTAATTTTTAATTTGAATAACGGAAATCTTCTTAAACAAAGTTTCTAAAACAAAATTTAATGATCTTAACCTTCAACAAGTACAGTATAGGATATATGTATTTTTAATAATTAATTATAAGTAAACCAAAATTTTCAGGAAACTATGATGTTCTTACATTTCTTTACCTACTATTAAAATTTAGGATAAAAATAAATAATATAAGACGATTTTTATAATTTTTCAATAAATTTATTAGTGAAAAAGCATTATTTTAAACAACTGACTTAACGTACAATTTGATTTAACAAACTTGGTTGGCCTCTGTTTGAATCCAGATGTCGTGATTGAAAATGAATATTCATAGTTACCGGCACCAACGTGCTTCCTTTAAACACCGTGACACACCTCGAGCAACCCCATACTAATTTGCTCAACGGTGCAACGACAATTTTTCTTTTTTTTCCGATGGATCACGACACGTGTGTTTACGTGCGAAATAAATTTATGATTGAGGTTCCTTTTCTAAATTTTTTTATATAAAAAAAAAAAAAAAAAAAAAATTAAATGTTATTGCTAGTTGAAAATACCATTATTTTACACGGAACTGAAACTGTGGACAAAACTCTTTTTTTTGGTACACTACTACGATGCAAGCCACTTCAATTAACAATAATACAAAAACAATTATTTAGCTAAATAAATCGCGTGATTTTAAATATAATTGACTAAATTTTTTACAATGGTTATGCTCCAATCATAATTTTTTGCAATTGGTCGTAGAAACTGACCTTAAATTTACCTTAATTGATTTAGTTTAATTTGAATTTAATTATCATTACATAACTTCATTTTTTTTTTTATTTATATATTTACAAAAAACACTTTACTGTTTACTTTGACTTAATAGTGACAAAAATTTGTAATCATCTAGCTACGTCATTTCATCTACAAAATATTTTTGTTCAGTTCTAGTGTGACAAAAATCCTCTTGCACTCATTCACTCGCTCAGTTACACTTAATCTCACTCTTTTTAGAACTCCATTGTAGTTTTTTTTCGCAAACAAATGCTTCTTTTTTTATAAACGCCTTTGAACGATATTCGATTTTTAATCTATGATAATTGAATAGGAAGTACGTTTTTTTCAAAATTTCTTTCTTTTTTTTTTATCAAAAGTGTAAGTATCTGTTTCTGAGAGTTGAAATTTAGATTTTAAATTCCCACCATTAAAATACACAAAAATTCACACTTCGAATGAGGGTGCGGTTACATGTCACTAAATTCAGCGCGGGAATGGACCTGTTCAAATCCGTTCAGCCAATGACAGCTCTTCTTAAACGTAAAGATCCAATGTGATTGGTTAAAAAATTTAAGCAGCCTCGTTCCCACGCTAAAATTTCTTGCCATGTAATTGCACTCTAAAAGATCATTTTGAAAATTTCCGTTTTTCCTGTGGGTGAAAATAAACTTTTTTTTCTCTCGATCGACTAGTTGATAATTTACGATTGCATCATTGTAAAAACCCGTAGAAGCCAATTCAAGTCTAATTAATTTAAGTAACAATTGAGAGTTTTTTAAAATTTTTTATTTTATTTTTCTCACGCCTCGATATTTATAAGCTCATGCGTAAATAAGTTGAAAAAACGTTTTTTAAAGCGTCTTTGGTTGATTAATATTTTTCATTTTTTTTTTTTTTCCTAAATCTTTAATTACTTTTTAAGAGTCTTTGATAAAATTCACTAGAAGCTACGAGTCGGCGATTAACCGAAAACGCGTCTCGCGTTTAAACTCGCGCGGGTAATTGTAATTAGCTATGTATAAGAAACAGCTTAAGTGACTAAGTCAATTGCGCGGTTCGCGGAGACGCAGGTTTTCCGATCGTGACCCTTAAATTGCTAAAAATTTTTCGGTTTCGGCCTAAAAATTCATTCAAGTTTTTTTAGAATTTATACTCAACATTTTCACTCTCGTTTTTAGTTTGAAACCACCGCTCGAGTAGTTATTTATACTCTTTTTATCACTAGTTTTATACGTGTAATATGGCAAAAGTTTGACAAAATAAACACCCAAGCATAGAAAAACTCACAATAATCGTCGTCTCGAGGACGATTTGTTTTTTTTTTTTTTTGTTTTTTTTTTTTTTCGACTGTTTGTTCACATGACATCGGTCTCTGTATCAGACTTTTCTTTTGATTATTTTTTTTAAAATCAATAAATAATTTTTCACTACTTGGTGCACCTTACTGGTACACAATCAACGTGAGTCTATTTTTGTGTAAAAAAACGTAAAATACTTGTTGGTGTCTAATTTAAAATTTCTTACAAGAGTGTGTCTTTAAAGTTTCATGATTGCTATTTAAAATTTAGTAAACTTTTTTGTTTTGCACTTATAACGCAGTTTTTAATTAACTGCCGTTTGGTATCCCTTAAAAAATAATTATTGCAAAAATTTTTTTATTTTATTTTTACGTTTAAACTTTCCCATAATTTGGTACCTAGTCGTTATATAATACAGCTGTTTGGATACGATTAAATGCAAAAAAATTTTTTCACGTTCACAACGTGAAAACATTGATATTGCAATTGGAACTACGAACATTTTGTGTACAAGTAAAACTCGATACCAACTTTTGATCGAGTAATTTTTTTAACTTTTTTATATAAAAAATTTATAATTATCCATTATAACTATTATTAATATAATTACTTATCATTTTTTCCACCTAAAAAAATTGTTTAAAATTCGCAGTTGTAATCACGATAGTCGTTATTCCTCGTGCACTTACGAGGTTAGTTTCATTTATAAACATGATCAAAATAATGATTTATAAACAAGTTTTTATTTACAAGTAGATCATTGGTAGTCTGTCGTGTGAAAGGGCTCACAATCCACCCTGTGTACACCAGTTAAAACTTCTTTGAAAGAGCACTTTCTTAGTAGCTTAAAGTTTCTTTTTTTTTTTTTTGTTTCGTAAAAAAAACGATGCGGTTATCTAAGCTCAGTCCAAGTATAAAATGTCTCGACCGTGGTAAACCTCTGATAATTGTTAAAACTCCAGTTGGTTCCATCCACCTTGAACCAACGTAAAAAAAAAAATGAGTGAATCGTGGTATTAAAATGCCTATGTACACTTTCGCAACGACTGTCATCACAAACTAAAGATACCTCTGCGTCGTCACTATTTTGCCACAGTTCAGTGACAACGCAGAGAACTCGAGGTTCCCACAATAAAGACACTGTCCCCCGTTAAAATGATTCGGTAACTTCGACAGGAACGTTCTTTTTTTTGAAGGGGTTTTATACTTCGGTCACTTGAGCGATATCCGCACCGCTTTCTATTACTCAATCGACCGCGTCCGGTTCGTCGTAGTGTGAAAACTTGAGGAAAACTTGTTCCAGGGTCGTCTGGCTGAAGCTGTACTCCTCAATGTCCAACTCCAGCTTGGCTGAAAATTTGAAAAGCAATAATTAGTCAGAGTACTGTAAAGATTCTGTAAATAGTCAATATTTTGACGTATACGAAGAAAAGAAAAAATAGCTAAGCTAAAGTTTCAAGAAGTTCAATGTGAAAAAAACTACATGGCTAACCTGTCTCGAGAGCGGTGAAGCATTCGGCCAGCGAATGCACCGACTGCTGGGGCACTGAGAAAACCAGCCGATCGGCGAAGCTCTCCTCGAGGGTAGCGTCGGCGAACATCCCCGTTACGAAGTCCCTGAGCACGCTCACGCGGTTTCCCGAGGGCGTCGTCGGGGTGCAGTCGCCACCCAGGAGCTTCATCTCCAGGGTGTAGCCCGCACCGTAGAGGTTCTTCAGGTGCTGGGTCGAGCCGATGCACCGGAGCTCGCCCTTGACCATGATTCCCACCCGGGAGCACAGAGCGTCGGCCTCCTCCATCGAGTGCGTGGTCAGGATCGCTCCCCTGCCGCCCTTTGGATTAAAAGAACATAAATTAAATCTTTGTTTAATGTTATTCATATTATTGTGAGTTGGGGAACAATTAGGTTTTTAAACATCAATTATGGTGCCGTAGTTAACATAGCCTATAAAATTTATTGCATGGATTTTTTATGATTATCTCAGAGTTCAGATAAAATGTTGCAAAATCAATTCTTTACTTTGAAATGGGTGGTGAAATAAAGATAATATAATTCTTAAATAACCATTGAAAATCAATGTTACTGTAGCCTTTTTACATACGGCTTAAGTTTTTTAAGTTAGTTTGACCGTGGCACCATTTTTGATGCTTCAAGTAATTCAACAAGGTTGGAAGTGTCGTTGGGTGGAATAGAATGAATTAAAATATATTTACTTGAAAACTAGCTAAAATAGTGTCCCAAAGGAACCTCTTGGATCGTGGATCCATTCCCGTGCTGGGCTCGTCCATCAGGACGACCTTGGGACCTCCTATCATGGCCATGGCGTAGCTCAGCTTTCTTCTGGTACCTCCGGAACATTCCTGGGTCTGCTTGTCAGCGTGCTCGTGTATTTGTAGACCAGACAAGTACAAATCCACGATTCTGCAAAGACAAATCGAATTAGTCAATCATTCATTTATGTTTTACAAGTTGTTCTCCTAAACAAACTCGGTGCACCAGGTCAAGTATGAAGTGTACTTTCGTAACAATACTAGCCTAATTGACCCAGTGCACAGAGTAACTATTATTCTATAATTACACATCACATATTCGCAGAATTTATATTTCCAAACTCTCGAATCTCACCTCTTGATTTCACCACTTGGAACACCCCGTATGGCCGCGTAACACTCTAAGTGTTCCCTGACGGTGATGTTCTTCCACTGGGCATCGTGCTGGGGACAGTACCCCATCTTCCTGAAGGCCTCCGACATGTGCGAGTTGATATTATGGCCTCCTATCTGTACCCTGCCCCTGGTCGCCGACTCCTCGGCGATGATGATCCTCATGGTGGTGGTTTTTCCGGCTCCGTTGTGACCCAGTAAACCGAGAACCTCGCCGGGTTCCACAGCCAAGGAGAGGTTCCGTACCGCGATCTTCTTCGTGGGTGGTGGCTCCTCCTCCCGTCTTATGCAGCATGCGCACATTGTGGTATCCTGGTGTCGATACTCCTTACGAAGGTTCTGGAGAAGGACGACTGGAGGTTCCTGGACAGACGGCGAGGTCATCAGGTTGAAGACCTTCTGTCTCTCGTTTTTCACGTCGGTGTCCTCGTGCTCGCCGACGTCGTTGTTCTCCATGATTTCTTCACCGATCGAACTACCGTTATGCTGTGGAAACAAAGACATGGTTTATTACCCAGGCTACTGCTTAAAATGGAAGGTAAAGATAGACTCACCAAAAAATACTTGAAGAAGTCCTTGACGTTACCACCGCTCTTCTTCGTGTCGAGGAGCATCAGGATGAAGAACCATATGGGACAGTGTATTACGACGCTCACGGCCATGATTATGATTTCGGGGGTGAGATAGTCGAAGATGCTGAGGTGGTGACAGGTCAGGTTTCTGGAACATATGAGGTGGACCCGATCCACGTAGTACAGTGCGGCGTACGGCACGTACATTGTGTTGGATAGAGAGAATACCACGTGCAAGATGAACGTTGCTAGTCCGCCTGTAATTAAAACATAATATTAACATATTTCAATAGAACTATCTTTCTAGTGTCTTCTGATCCGAAACTAATAACAATGATGTTTTGATCAGAAAAAACTTACCAGCACCAACGACATCCAGGATAACGATGAGACCGAAGGGTATGAGACCTATGAAGGTGGCTATGTTGGGCAAGAAGCTCTGAGCCGAGTCCATCTTGTCGAACATGTAGGCGAGACAGGTGGAAAAGAATATGGACGCTGGACAATAGAGGAATATGAGGGTGCCCAGGGTCAGCAGGGCTGGGATTTCTTGCAGAGATGGAACGTCGAACAGGAATATTATACCGAAAATGCACATAACTATGAAACCCATCAGACCGAGAAGTACCACGAAGTACGTGAAGAAGTACATGCTGAAGGACAGACCGTTTACCCTCAGTTGGTTCTTTGCTTTGATCTGAAAGGTTATTTTTTTTAATGAAGTTTTACATTTTATAGGAATGAGCAGGTTGTGTGTTTAATATATCACAATAGGTTAAAAAGTTTTAGATATTTTTGATGGTTTTTAATAAAAAAAAGTTACCTCTCGATCGTAAACCATGTCAACGGCCAGAGTGATAGGCACGAGTACCAGATCCATACCGATGCAGATGGCCGAGCCCGCGATACCAATGTTGAATCCTTGGGGTTGGGAAGTCTGAAACGGGTGCGTCTTCACCCGGATCGGGCTCGTTCCCTCGGGGTTTATCAAGCTGAAAATAGTCGATTTGTTAATTGATTATCGAAATCAAAGATTCGTCAGTTTGTTGAGCAGCCTCTTGTTCAAATATTTTGATTATTGAAAAACTAAGTACAAAATTTTTTATTATACTACTATAAACGACATTACTTCAAGTTACTTATACGCATGTGTAAAATTACATTAAGTAAAAAATTTTGAAATCGTGTCCATAGGTCAAAAGTGGTTAAGTGTACACTATAATATATTTTTAGTATCCAGTGCTCTTTATACTATTTATTTACAAAGTCGTGGTACGGTCAATGACTTTAAAATAGACTTCCTTCTTATTCAACGTATTATCGTATATTTTACTCATAAATGAATAGCTTTTCTGAAAGTGTACTTTTTTAAAAATTTTGTTTTTCAATTGTATTTTTTCAATAATTTCATGTTTCATTTAGCATTTTTCTGTGAAGCCATAGATTGGAAAATTACCGTGAAAAGGCGTTGGTGAAGACGTTTAGCACTATGGGCGGGGAGTGCTGCATGGTGTCGTTGTACATGAGGGTGAAGTTCATCCTGGACAATCCGTACTCGGTGACGTTCAAAACGGCCATGTGGGGCGCCCGGTACAGAAGGTCGACGAAACCACCGTCGTACTCAGTAGTCTGGTGGGCCTGCTGCTGGATGTTGCTCACCAGGTGCGATATGTCGCTGTCGGAGCTGTTGACGTACATCATCTTCGTGTTCGAACCGTATGTTTCTGTTGGTGGAAATGTCGAGTTTCGTTAATTAGACTTTTGTTCAAAAGATAAAGGTTCGAGATTAGAAAAATTACTTGTGTAAAAAAAAAATTATTTTAAAAATAGTTTTACCACCTCATTGCTCACACAAACTTTTTTTTTTTTTTATCCTGATCAGATAAATTTTTTTGCTTATGGGATCGAACCAGCGACTTCAGTGTCAGAGTCTCAGCTCTTACGATTTAAGCAAAGGTGGCTCATGTTGGAGATAAAAATTTTGTCCTTTTAAACAACGACTTTTTTTAAGAAAATCCAATTGTTTGAGTTTAACTGATTAATTTATTCATTTATATTTTTGTAAATTTTAGAAAAGCATCTAGAGAAAAAAATATTTGTTTTTTATAATAATCTTTTGGGAATTTTCTTTTATTTTTGCAAAAATGAATTTTATTTATAATTAAAATGAATTGTAAAAAAAATTAGTAGTGCAAATAGACAGCAGTAGATTTTTTTTTTAATTTGATTTTAGAGTAATATTGATCAGATTAAGATTCAAGCAACCGGGAATCGAACCCGAGACCTCAGGACGATGTCATCAGAATATACGTTCCATGCTATCCATGGTACGTTAGATCCATGTTTATAATGCAAAGAAGGACGAACTTTTACATACAAGTCAGATTATTCAAATTTAGATTATTTTTTATGTTTTAATGCTTTTGCAAAGTTAGGCAAAGCTATCAAAATCTAATGTAAAAATTATTTGTTTTTTATAAAAGATCTATTGAAAATTTTCTTAAAAGTTGTTAGAGTTTTACGTACAATTAAAAATAATTTTAAAAAATGTTGATAAAAAAAATTGCCTCAAGCCACGTAGAATAATATTTTACTTTATTTTTGGATCAATTCTGATAAAACAGATTTTAAAGCAAGCGAGAATCGAACCCGTAACTTCATTTTAACGCTATCAAAAACTACGCTGTATAGCTATCCAGAATATGGCAGATATAAAAGTTTTGAATAGTTTAATTGTAATTAATTTTGATTTTATCTTTAATTGCTTTTTAATTTTTATGATAGATATTTTGAAGTTTAATTTAAAAAAATATAATTTGAGTATTTGTAAAAAAAAAAAAAAAAAAAAAAAAATGTCGAGGAATCGAATTCGGAGCTTATTCGTCAGACTCTACGCTTTCATAACTAGCTAAGATTGCGATGACTTAATGATGTTTAAAATTCTTTTATAAGTTTCACGCTGATTGCCAACTTTATTTAAAACTTTTTTGATGGTATTATAGTAGAGTAAAGTGATTTTCAATAGAACTTCATAGTTATATGAGGCTAATATCAAGAAATCGAACAACTTTTTTATGCAAAATCACAAGGCAATTTTTTTCAAAATTTGATGGCTTTTAACTTTAGCAATACGTTTTTGATGTCTGTTTTTATAAAAAAATTTTTTATTTCTGATTCTATATTAATTTTTTTAAAACGATTATTCAACTAAATTATATTTTCTAAACCTAAAAACATGTATCTCTCAAATTTTTTAGAACCCTTGTATGCTTTTCGGGTGCTCTAAAAACTACTAATGATCTCCTGAGTTCCGTCAAATACTTTATCACTCATTAAAAATAAATAAACGAATCAAACTTCAAAAATTTTTTTTTAAATCATGAAAATAATTACAAAACCGTACCATTGTTCAACTCGAGGCTCTGCAGTATGATCTCTACGGTCTGTATGCTATTGAGATATAGCCCGACGACCACCGCCAGAAGCGGTATAACTATGGTGAAGTAGAGCAGCTGGATGCTCCTGAACAATCTGATGACCCTGAGCTTCAACATCGCGTAGAATATCTGGAAAACCTTGGGCTCGATCTTTATGGGGTCCAGTCCCAGGCCCAGAATCGCCGAGTTCTTGTCGTTGCTCACGCCGTCCAACAGATCGTTCGTGCTCGCTGTAAACGATTTAAAATAATCTTATACTGAGGACTCTGAATCAACGAAATATTTTGATTGGTTTTTTTTTGTGGTGTGAGAAACAAGACTTCACAGTGCTGATTATAGTTTCTTGTCACTATTATTTTCAATTAAAAAAAAGTAGGTACCAAAATATTTTGTTGAAATAGAGTTTAACACAGCACTGCTATAACTAATTATCAAGATTTCTAAAAAAACACACACGCCCACAATTATTACAATTTTTAATACCTCGGTCCCTGACCGGAGCGAAAATGCTACCAAATTCAACCTTCATTCTGGACAAGGTCGCGTGTTCTAAAACACGGCGATGGTATTTAAACTCAAAGTTTTTATTCTCTTGCGAGGAGATGACGAGACCTGTACCGAATTTTTTAAGACACTTGGATTTGCAGTTGAGGACCCAATAACAGTCATTACTACCTGTATTATTTGAGACTTTTTTTTCAAAGTACCAGCTATTAATGACCATGCAAGTCCCATGCATCGCTTTACTTACCCCAATTAATGGACGACTCAGAGTCATATTGGTCTATTAATTGGGGTATACAAGGCAGTATGCATGGGACTTGCATGGTCCATAATACGGGTACTTTGAAGAAAAAGTCTCTAATAATACGGGTTCTCTACCTTAATTTCATGATAATTTTTTTTCATTTTCATGTCATAACTAATAATGGTTATAAAAATACACCGAGTAAAATCAAGTTTGACCTTACTTTCTAAAATCAGTGAAGCGAGGTTAGATTAAAATCGCTCTTTATAGGGACAAAAGTACGCCACTCTTCGCTAGGAGTGTCGCACTTTTCCCTCTTAAAGAGTGATTTTTCCCTCCTCCAGAATCAGCATGTTTTGATGAAAAAAATATTTCATCATACAATTATTGACATCAGCCGCCAAACATGGTCTGGTGATCTCCCAGCAACCAACAATCCAAATCAACACAGTTACTCACTCTTGAGCTGGGGATCTATCTGTAGTGCGCCCCCCTCGTTCTGCAGGTTCTGGTAGGAGGTGCTCCTGGACTGAAGAGAAAGTGATCTACTGAGTGCACGGTTTCTAACCATCTTCTTCGACATGTTGTCCATCGTGCACTCGGTCTCTTCGTCTTTCTCCAGGTGCAGAAACACCTCCTCGAGGGTCGTCATGGACACCCCGTAGCTGCTTATGCCCAGCCTTAAAGCCTTGCTTTTTATCTCTTGTTCTATGGCCGAGAACAGGGGGGCGAAGTTCTCCACCGAGTTGTGAGGCAGGATGAAGCTCAGCTCGCGGCCGTGGCGACGAGCCTTTTCCGCCTTGGTTACGTGCGACAGGACCAGACGGCTTATTGCGTTCTCCCTCACGTTGCCCTCGAGCACCAGTCTGGTTATTGTTAAGGATAAGATTTATTAGTTTGTTTAGATTTAATGGATGATTGAAAAATTGAGTCAAAATTGGGACATGTGACCCACTAATGAAATTTTATGTCAGGTGCATCGGTATAAGTATTATTTTTTGTCTTCTAAAATTTTAATCTCTCAATCTTCTTTTTTGACACCTAAAAATGACTCTAAAATGTTCTTCTCACAACTACAAAAAAGTGTATGTGTATAAAAATTTACTAATTTTGAAGTTGTTTATTACAAGTAATTTTATAATCGATTTGTATTATAGTATAGATTAACACTATGAATTTAAAAGTTGAACCTTGAAATTTTTGTAATTTTTACAATAATTTTTCCATAATTCTTTTATTTTGTATTATACTGTACTGTTATTAAAATAATCAACTCGTACACTGAGAAAAATGTGCTCGGTATTAAAGCCACCCGTAGAGCCGTAATGGAATCTACAATTTGGACAGTATTTTGTCCACTGTGGAACAAATTTGGCGCACGGTGGTAAACGTTTGGGCCGCAGTGTCGTACCGAATCGCGCACTACCCCGCCTCTCAGCTTATACGAATACGCATTCGCATGTAGCTTTCCCGCGCTTACGGTTGTTGTAAATTTTAACGGTTAACTTTTTTTTATTAATTAATGTAAACTAAAGTTTACCAAAGCTCATTTATTTATTAAGATTAATATTATTGCGTAACCTATAAAAACAAGAATCCTACAAACGCAATTGGTTATTCCGCTTGCATATCTCAGCATATGTGCGCTGTTCTTCGCACGCTCTCATGCGACAAATTTGACACACCTATGAAAGATTCCCGGTCCACGACGTTGAGACGCAGAGCCCCCATTTTTGAGACATAACGCGCGCACATTTTTCCCAGTGTACTCGATTATGAGAATGTATACATCTATTGAAAAACGGTTAGGGTTTTACTTATAGTTTATAAAAATGGATAATTTAAAAAAAAACTATTTAAAAAAAAATTATGTAAACAACTATGGAAGTGATTTTATTTTATTAGTATTTGGTTTTCTGGAACTTCCGAATAGAACAATTTTCTGCAACTGGGAATCGAACCACAGACTTCAGCATGATGCTGTGTAACTCTACGCTTTAGCTAGTCAAACTGCAGTGATATGGTGAAAATCGTGCTAATTTTGTTTCTGAATGTATGTCAAACTTTTTCCAAGTATCTTGAATTTTTTCAATTTAAAATTCAATATTAACTATTATTTAAATATTTTTCAAAATTGGGCTAAACTGTGAAGTGAAAAAAAATTTGTCTTTCCTTGGATTTTTAAAAATATTTTAAAAGCTTCCTTTATATATTATTTTTCAAAATTGGGCTATACTGTCAAGTGAAAAAAAATTTTCTCTCCTTGGATTTTCAAAAATATTTAAAAAGCTTCCCTTAAAATTTACTTTGAAAAATTCTATTTTAAGAAACTTAAATATGATTCAAGTGAACAAAATTAGCACTAGGAATTTTTTTTTCAATTTGTTAATTTTTCAAAGTAAACACTATCTAAACAATTTTAAACTGCCAATTTATTGTTATGAGCATCGTTTGATGTCTGTATTAGTAAAACAATTTAACTTTTGGAGAAGCTGCAGCAAAGGTAAGCACTTATTACGGCTTCCCAAATATCTTCCCCGCGTCATCAAACTTTGTTTCTTCCAGAACTTTCCCGTAAAATTAATTTTCCCCGTCCATAAAAATCTCGATTAATAAACTTCCTCCAACAGTGTCACTCGAGAAGTTTGAAAACACGCTTCGATTCTCATAATTTGAATCCCCTCGAGTGGAAAACTTTATCTCTACTAAGAAAGAATAAAAAGTGGTTTATAATTACGTGAGGTGGTATCCGATTCCGAACTTGTTCTTGAGGAAGAGCGAACTCCCGCAGCACCTGAGCTTCCCCTTGCTTATGACGGCCTTCCGGTCCGCGAGTATGTCGGCCTCGTCCATGAAGTGAGTGGTCAGCAGAATGACCTTCCCGTGCCTCCGGCTCTGCAGGAACGACCACATCTGGCGTCTGGAGTACGGGTCGACTCCCGCGGTCGGCTCGTCCAGGATTATTATCTTCGGGTCCCCGATTATGGCTATCCCCACGGACAGCTTGCGCTTCTGACCGCCGCTCAGATATTTGGCGAACGTGTCCGCCTTCTCGGTGAGGTCGATGTCCTTCAGGGCCTTCTTTACCTGAAGTAAAAAAAAAGAAGTTTGAGATTGAATTCAATATTTTTTTTTTTTTGGCTGTAGAGTGTAGAGATTTGAACTCACGACCTTCGCAACGAAGTTTATCAGTGTAATGTATTGGAGCTACGGTCACTCTCTGTGAGAAATGGGAATTAGGGGATCCATTAATGGCTAATTACCAGCAAAATACTAGATTGAATTTGTGAAATAGCTATTAAATGAATGTCATAATTTATGTTTCTTAAGTACAGAGCTGTAGCGAAAAGATTGTTTTCAAAGTTACAAGACTGACAAGCATAAAATTCAAGGAGTTGTTTTGTTATGCTTAATGATAAAGTCTAATGGGCCTTTATTTAAGCGAGTTTTGATGTTACTTGAAGGAAATTTTACCAAAAAGTGGCTTTTTAGCTAATTTTTCAAAAATTAGTGCACGGAGTCTGCTGTAATTCTGGAACAACGCTATTTTTTCCGTTATTTCCTGAATTTCCAGGGAAAAATTTTATTTTGGTAACTAATTTAGATCATTTTAATATTTTTAAGACCCAATAAAGCCAAAAATTACTTTTAGAAATAAAATTTTTAATAATTGAACTATCAAATTCGCACCTATAAGTATTTTTTCTAAAAATTCATGATTTAACGAAGAAAAGTGTTCGGGTTTTTTGAAAAGCATTAGACTACAGAGATCAATAACAAATAATTACAGAGATCAAGAAAAAATAATTTTTTTCATTTGTTCAAGTTAAGATTTTTCTCAACAAAAAAAAATTATGAATTTTCTATGAAAGAAAGATCTACTCTTTACCTCAAATTTTTTTTTTTTTTTTTTACTTAATGAAAAATTTTCGTAGAGCCGGTATTTGAACCCACGATATTCATGGTCTAACTGAATACGGTAACACATGTATAAGGACATAACGTTTGAGCTATGCTACTCTGGTATACAATCGTAAGTTTTGGAATAAAGTGCTTTTAAAATGATGCGTTTTTTGATGAAAACTTTTTCAACAAAAATCATACCAAAAAATATTTAAAGAATTTA
Organism: Encarsia formosa; assembly: GCA_038277355.1. Classification (NCBI taxonomy): domain Eukaryota; kingdom Metazoa; phylum Arthropoda; class Insecta; order Hymenoptera; family Aphelinidae; genus Encarsia; species Encarsia formosa. The sequence goes on from CM076184.1 coordinate 2,164,211, forward strand.
AAAAACTTTTACGTAAGGCTCGATGATTATGAACAAAGTTCATACATTTTCATAGTTTGAAATAAAATTTCCAGTATTTTAGTGTAACAGAAAAAAAAATTTATTAATACTATTTGAACGTATAAACTTGTAGTCGAATTAGTTGAAAAAGTGAAGATTAAAAAATCGTCTGAAAAAAAAATTTTTTTTTTTTTGCATTCATTTGCAAACTCAATTTCAAGCATAAATAGTTTATCTCATCGGGACTCGAACCCACTGCTTCAGCACCACAACTGATTTCATAATAGAGTGTAACTATAGGTTTCAACTCTGAGCTACAGTCTTAATTGCTATCTTGAAACCAAATAGTTCTCATCAACAAATCGATTCAAACATACTAATTAATGCGAGAAAAAAAAAAAAAAAAAAAAAAAAAAAAAAAAAACTCAACTAAACAGAAAATGTCTAAAAGCTTTCGTCACGGGTATCGACCTATTTTTGATTTTTCGAAACCACTCCACTTCTCTCCCCTCGCCACTAAATAATTCACCCCAAAACTGGCGCTCGATTATCGAAAAAAGAAAAAAAAAATCCATCGTACCTCCTGTTCGATCTGCTTTTCGGGTATGCCCCTGACCGACCCGAAGAACTGGAGGTGCTCCCTGGGGGTGAGCAGATCGAACAAAATGTCGTGCTGGGGGCAAACCCCGGTCATGCTCCGTATCTGGTGCATGTCGTTCGAGTCCCTCACGTCGTACCCGAAGATCAGAGCCGTGCCTGCCGTGGGCGAAGTCAGGCCCGTAAGAATGTTGAACAGGGTCGTCTTTCCCGCCCCGTTGTGGCCGAGTATGGCGGTTATCTGGCCCTCGTAGATGGTCAAGTTGATCCCGTTGACGGCCTTGACGTCCGGACGACGGCACTTGTTATACGACTTGTACAGGTCGACTATCCTTATAGCCTCCCGGCCTTTCATTTCCCGAACCACAGGCTCGACGTCGGGGTTTGACTCCTCGCCCGGGATGAACGAGTTGGACTCGAAGTTTACAGCTGGAATCTTGGGGTCTTTGTTTCTCTTGCACCAGAACCGAAGGGTGAAGCAGAACCATGGCGGACGCTTTATTCCGTATTCACCTGAAAGAACGATATCGTTTTTTTATTTGTTCACTCTTAAATTGTTACAGATTCTTAAAGTTAAAAAATCTTTTGATGGATCTCAAATATTTTAAACGTTTTAAACGTTTCTAATCTAATATATTAGAAGCTTTAAACTATATATAGCTATAATCAAGGAACAATCTCAATTTTGAAGAGATATAATTATAATTATTAATTTATTTCTGGTAAAAAAAATGTTTGGTCGAAGTTTAGCTAATAAACGACCAGTTTATAGCACAAGTTTTTAAATTGTCAATTTTAATTTGTAATTTTCAATTCAACGTCTTTTGATCAAATAACTTCAGTTAAACTTCAATAAATTAATTTAATCCGGTCGCTTGAGCACTGCCAATTTAATTTACAATTGAATTCAATTATTTCAAATTAAACTTTATCCAAAAGGTTAATTCAATTTGTTATTTGAAACCCAGTTAAGAACAATTTCTGGCGTGTTCAAAAAGTAATTTCTTGTTACTAGCCAAAATTGCTCTCTTCTTTTCAATAGTAATGTAAAAAATTGATAACTAGTTGATATTGTTTATCAAACTGATGACAGTATCATTGCAAATTCAACGTCTAAAAATTCCATAAATTAACATTAGACGTAACAGCCGAGGATTCATAAAAAACAAAACTCACTCGGAACGACAGAGTCCAAGTAGTAGGCCAAAAGTCCGTAGAGAAAAATATCCAGGGTCATCATGATCAGACTACCCCCGAATGGAATTCCAGGACCGGACCAGAGATTGTCGAAGTTAACGCCCTCGCCCTGCAAGTCCAAGACCAGTGCCTTGTCCATGGCCAGAGCGACTCCCGTGGGACTCAGTAGGGACACTATCCAGAAGGCTATCGAACTCGAGCCGTCTATGAACACCTGGATGAAGTACATTAGGCTCAGTATCGTCACCGCGAAGTTACCCAGGACACCAGCGGTCTGAAATTTTAAAAATTTGTTATTTCATTGCTAAGAATCTTAGAAAGCCAGATTTAAGTTACTATCAATTTCCAAGTGTCGATCATCAATATAATGAGGATTTTTTCCGCTAGATGGCGTTAGTGTGCCCATTGCAGAAAAGTCAGTATACGTTTTTTTAAAGATATCATGCATCTCCACAATGGGCACGCTACCAACTTGTGATAGAAAAACCCCTCGTTGTGTATTGGAACAGTGGCTAAATTCAAGCGTGAAGATTTATTTGAATTTTGATTAATTTTTTTTAAAAACACTTTAATAAATAAAAAAATCAAGTATTATTAAATAGTTACTTTACTTTTAATATAAGTTTTTGTTTTTAAGTTTAGGAATTACGAAAGCAGCGCTCCTAGTGGTAATAAATCTGCTTAACCACTACACAAATTTGCATCAATCTTGATTTTTTTTCTTATATTACAACTTTCTTATACTTGTAACAAAGATATTAAAGATATTTTCTCAACACAGTGTGCAGTTTAGTGAAAATTTAAAACGAAAAATTATTTATAGTGTTTATGCCAACAGTGAATAGAATTTATAGAAGTGTGATCAGTAACCATGTCTAGACTGAAAACTCAGCTTACGAGTACAATGCATGATTTATTGCAAAATTCATTATCAGTTTAATGGATAAATAACCAAAGAGACTCACGCGTGATTTGTCGAAGAAGGGTGTGATCATGAAGGCAAACATGATGATGGAAAAGCTGTACAGTACGACCAGTAAAAATATCGGCAGGAAATGCGTGTGCTGAAACATCTGCAGAGTAAATAGTAACACGACCGCTACGGCTGACAGCATAAGTACGAACGCCGCGTAAATAATGAACCACGACAGCCTGGAAACAAAACATCGGATAAGTTCTAATTTTTTTAACTTTTAAGTTAAGTATAATAGTTACCAAAAAACGGAGTCGTTGAGGCCCATGATTTTCATTCCCTCCTTGATCTTGTTCTCTTTTTCGCCGACGATCAAGATCAGTAGATATGTTATGAACTGCGATAGAGCTAGCACCATGTATAAAGGAATCACAACTCTGAAGGCGAGCATCCAGTCTTTTAAAAAAATATTGTAACGTTAATATTAATTTTAAAAATAAATTTAATTCAAACATCTTCTTAGTGCGGAAAACATAAGCACAATCGACCAAGAATTAAATAAACAATCTTGAATGGCTTATTATAACAAGGAGATGGAACACCGATCTTGACGAAACTTTGGAAATCGTTTTCTCATGCCAAAAGATGAACCAAATCACCAATATCTCTTGCTAATAGGCCTTATGCAATGATTTATCCTACAGCCGTAACGACAATTTCAGCTCATTTTTCGAAAAAAAAATGATTTTTAGCCTGTTTTTGAAAATATTCCTGCACAGAGTCTATTGCACTTGAAGAGTTCTGAAGAGAGAAAAATATTTTTTAGCCTTCCCGTACTTTTAAAAAATTGACCATGAAAAATTAAGATTTTTACAACCAAAAAAACCTCAAAAAGTGCTTTTGAAAATCTCAATTTCTCATGATCAACTTTTTAAAAGTAACACGGAGAGAAGGTTTCATAAAAAAAATCGCGCACATTTATTGCACTACAAATAACATGTTAATGAACGCTCAGAACGCATGCGTGCACTAGTCAAAGCATTCCTCTGCAGTCAAAAGTTGGACCGATTTTATGTCGTACTGTTTGCATGCCGTGCATTGAAAAAATCGTGCAAGGTGCAAATTTTTTCTGTTGATCTGCTAGGACCTGAGGCGTTTATTATTGTGTCCCTTATATTTATAGGTTATCTGTGCGTGCGGTTGTGTGCTCCTAAAAGTTTTTAAGTGATTTTGTTAACTTACACTTAAAAACATTAACTAAATTCTTTAAGCCCCAAGATTCTAATATGCTTTTTATAAACTCCATGTTTACACCGCACTGACACTTACATACATAAAATAATTTCTAATAAGAATTTATAATAATTAAGGTAAATAGAAAATCTCATTCCGATAATGCACATTCATGTTTTGTTCTTCTGCATGTTGACTCTTAAGGCCTTGACAAAAAAATTGAACATGCAGATTTTTTAAGTGCAGCGCCACCTTTTTTTATGTTCGTAGCATTAAAATCAAGATGCTAATATACACCTTCTGATTTTAGGTTCAGGTATGTGAATTTAGGTGCCGTGCACGGGTTTTTGGATGCATTGCGCGATTTTTTTTATGAAACCTTCTCTCCGTGAACGGGAAGGCTTAAAAATATTTTTCTCCAAAAATTCATAAAAAAAAAAAATCCGGGGTTGCAGAACTTTCCAAGTGAAATAGGCTTCGAGCAGGAATTTGGCCAAAATAGGCTAAAAAACCTTTTTCAGCGTTCCGCATGTCATAAGCCACGCCATTCACAAATTGCTTATTTATCGTACTAGTATCAAAATCTACTATTTCATCCCTTCAATAACGCACCTGCCGTGTAGGCCTCCTTGGGAAAGATCTCGAGCGTGACTTCGGGCAAGCCTACATCATCGTAATCCGTGAAGCCCCGGTCCAGCAGAATCTTGGTTACGTCCATGAGCAACTGCAGGGCCATGAACCCGGAGGAGGAGTACCCGTTGACGGGGCACGATCCGCCGGTCTCGATGCTGAGGAAGCCGCTCATCCAGTGGCTCGAGTCCTTGCGGCAGGTCACCGGGGAAGAGTACATCTCGCTGGGGGGCGGCAGCGACGAGTACGTCGGGTTGGTGCGGATCTCGTAGGACAGGCTGCTGGTTATCGGCCTGGAGTCCTCGAATATCACGGCTATGGGGATGGTGTACGGCTCGCGCCAGTAGGCCGCCTGGAGGTCGTCCTTCGAGTCGAAGGTCACGAAGTGGAGTGGGTGGAACTCGGGCGAGTCGCCCCACTTCGAACGCCACAGAGCGTTCATTTTAATCAGAAATTCCTGGGGACGAAAAAAAAAAACAATACTAGCTGTACGCTTCAGAAACATTAATTTTTTTTTTGAATTAAAACTTCTTTAGCGAAGCTATGCTGAAAAAAAAATTTTTTTAAATATGGGAGTGAATCCGTGTGATCAAGCTTGCATCACGTTACCATCATCGCATGACAATCGAAAAGCGCGCGATAACCTTCATTGCTGTTTTTTAAATTTTTGAGGTTTGGCAATCGAACAAAGTTTAAAAATCATAATTTTTTTACATTTAAAACTTATTCGGTAAAATATATTAGAAAAATCGCGATCGTGTTTTAAAATTTTCATTAACTTAAAACAGTGACCCAAATGTCTGGTCCTCTCCCGGTTAGTGGAAGGAAAAGTTGCATTTTCAGGGCCTGCACGATGAAAAATTTTTGTTCATAATTAAAAATTTAATACTTGAATAATTTTGATGAAAGTTCATTTCAAATATTGTAATTTGTTCACTCTCATGAAGTGAAAGTAGATATAGTTTGTCTTACTTTAAAATCATATTTAAAGAATTTGAAATTGGTTATTTTTATTAAAAAAAAAGAAAAGGTCATTTTTTCCCAATGATCTTAAAAGAAAAAACAAAAATTATAAACTTAACTACAAAACAATGACTTTAATTAGACAATATTTTAATTCAAATGAAACAACATTTTAGACTTTATGTAACAAAAAAATTTAAATATATCAACAGTAAGATAAGATCTGGATTTGGACGCGCGAAGCGCGTTAGTTGGCCCTAGTGTGATTAAAAGTCTCACTTCTGTCGGGGGTTCTGAAACCCCCATTTTTTTTTTTTTTATATTTGTGGATCATCGAGGATTCGAACTAATGTGGTTTCGATTGATACCATCTCGAGTCATATGCTTTCACCGGTTGAGCTAAAATTATTGTAATGTAAGGTTGAGTTACTTACGTTTGTTTCTGTTGAGTTAGGAACGACGGCCACGGTGTTGTTTTTATTACCATTGAAGATCTTGAAAACATCAATCGCCGGCCTTCTGGTGGTTATCGGAGGGTAGTTCGGATTGGGTATCATCAGTTTTACCAGTATCAACAATCCCAGGATGTACAGAGGCAAAAATACTTCCTGAAAATTTTCATATGTTTGTTATTAAAATCAAAAGATTATAGTGGGTAGTGTCAGTACGAACAGTGTAATGAATCATTTTTATTCATTCGTAAACTATTTTTTTCCTAGAAAATTTTAACTCTTTTTTTGAGATTGATAAAAGTACAAAGTACTTTTGTAGGTGTGATGGACGTTAATTTTGATAGAGACACCTAAGAAATTTTTCGAAATAATTTTCAAAATATGAGCTAGAAAAAAAAGTTAAGGCACAAAAAATTTTACTGATTTTTATTTTTATTTAAAATATTGGCAACGAATATAAAAAAAAAAAAATTTTCAGTGCAATAGATAATAATTTATATATCAAACTACCAATAAATTTCTTCTTTTTTCATTATTCTTAAAAAACTTTTGGTTAGGTAGTTTACATTCGTATCCCCAAGGAGGTGGATTCGAACTGAACACTTCCATTATATCAGTCAAGCACTTTGTTGACTTGACAGCTCTAGTTTTGTTTTGAGAAATTTTAAAAACAAAACTTGAACTTACATTACGCATTTGATTACAATAAAAAAAGTCTGAATTTAATATTTTTTTCTCTTATATCATATTTATTAATTACACCTTTTATTAATTTTAAAAAATTCAAGGAACCAACGAAAAACCCAACTTTAATACATGACTTTAGTCTTTTCTCAGTACACCTGTGAGGCTTTTTCATAAACAGACTCTATCTTTCAAGATTTTATTTAATTTTCCAAACTCTGTATATGCTTATATTTATTTGGCTGCTCTAAAGACAATATAAAAATCTAGTTTGTTAATCCCAGAGCCAAAAACCAGACTCGCGATTAAAATTCCCAGTTTCTTTCCCCCCCAGGAAACAGAAAAGGTTATCAAGCAGTCTGTCTCACTCGCAAATCGAACGTATTTAGCGAAAGCTCCCCGTTGCCATGGCACCAAACTACCCTCGGCGTGAGCCCAGTCGCAGCCGGGATGTCCTTCTTCGTGGACATAGTGAGCGAGGACTCGTTCTACGAGAACCTGACCCTGGGCATAAGCAGGCTCCTGGAGGCCAGCCCCTGCGTCAGGAACGTGCAGCTGGAGAGGAGGGGCGGCTGCGACAGGTCGGTCTTGTCCACCTGGGAGCAGAAGCACTGCTGCCTGCTCACCGAGGACCTCAGGAACTTCTACACCGCCACCGATGGATTCCTCCTCACCTGGAGCCTCGAGATTTCGGGTGAGTTTTTGATTATTTACGGGACACTTGTTTCCAACATTGTCGACGCTCTTTTGTTTTCGACATTGTTGACTCTCAATGCGAATAGTTTGAGGTGTTTTTTTTTTAATATTGGGTTTTTTTGGGAAAAATTGATAGTTTAGGGATGTGTTGAGGCTGAAGAAAAATTTTCATCAAAATTGTACTTTTCGAATATTTAAAAAAATTCTTCACCAATAGGAAAAATTTCATAAAAATTTGATCACTGGAAAAAAAAAATCGCAATTCGTAAAGATTCTTCCAATTTTTTTTTTTTTTTTTTTTTTTTAGTCCGGAATTGAACCTACCAAGTAGCATAATAAAGTTGGCTGACGAAAGCTATTTACGTGCCTTTACCATCTGAGCTATGTTCGTGCTTCATTTTCACTGACATTTATCTTTGGCTGTGCAATCTTATTGACAGATTGAAGAATCTGCACGTAAAATTTATCTTTCTGTTACATTGGTATTAATTAAAAATGCGTTGATAAGTAGATTACGTAAAAAATAGAATTTTTTAATTTAATTTATAGTCACAAATTAGTTTTGTATCTTACAAAAAAAACTAGATAAGTCTGTTAAAAAAAGTTTTTTGTAGTCTTTTTATATTTCATCTTATTTTATTATATTTTTTCTGAACACCGTGTTGAGCAAATAATTTTAAAATTTTGTTCTCATATTAAATATTGTTGAACTTGGAAATTTCAAATGAATTTTTGTATAGTATTTTTTTTTTTTTTAATATTTTGTCTTATAACCTGTGTGATTTTATTTTTGGAATAAAGGTCTTCTGACGAGGCTGACAAAACCAGTCAGCGAAAAGTTTATATGTTTGTACGATAAAAACGGCATTCAAGTGATGCATCGAACTAAGTATTAATTTAAAAAAAATTTATAGGGTATACTAAAATAAGTTTTTCAAACCAAAATTTTGAAAATATTCGATTAAAAAAAAAGTATATCTAGATTTCCCTGTTGGACTCACTATTTTCATAGATATTGAAAGTTTGATTTTACGAAATTACGGTCCTTGTGAAAAAAAAATTTTTTTATATTTAAACTCATCAAAAAAATATTATGTTTTTTACAATAATAATAACATTGATAAAAAAAATACCAAGTAAAAATAAAAAATAATATTGCAAAACTTCGAAACAGATTTCCATTTTTTTTTTTTTTTTTTTTCTTTGAGACTCTTGGATTTGAACCTTGTATTCAATAGATTGATACTCTTGGTCGGCGAAATTTTAAGTGCCTGACTATATTCGAAGTTGAGTCTCATGTCACAACTTATTTATCTGTTACTACAACCGCACCGAGTTTTTATCAAATGAAATTTTATTTAAATTTAATTTAAAAAAAATAAAAAAATTTAAAAAAAGGGCGGAGTTAGAGTTAAAAAATTTTTTTTTAATCATCGAGGAATTGAACTTTTATAATTAAAGTTCTTACGGTTGCGTGGCTGATTTGATTCGCATGACATTATTGACTGAGCCACAGTAAAACATGCGTTTATGACGTTTAGATCAGAGGTTGGCATTTATTCGACGTCGGGTGGATTTATATTGTACATATAATAATGTACTACTAAAAAGTTGTTTATGAATTTTTTTTTATACTTTCTTCTTGATTGTATTACTTTTAAATTTTTTACAATTATAAACTATTAATCACTAATGACTTTAAATTTCTTCCAAAAATTTTTTATGATTTGAGGCTACATTTTTTTCTAAATAACAAAAAATTCCTTTACGAACCATTTTATAAGAACTCAGTAAAAAAAGTCCACACCAAACTGTTTCTTCGGAAATATTTTTATTAATTTATTTTTGCATGGTTTAGTAGGGAATTGAACCACCGTACCATTGCAGATTGCTGCTGTATTTACATCGAAGGCTTCGATCACCTGAGCTATGTTAAGCTTGCGATCTCGGTTCTTTTTCGTGATATTTATCTCACTGAACTGTATTCAAAAATCCCAAATCAGACAAATTCACTTAAAAATAATCCATGGATCTTAAAGATGAATCAAGCCACTACCCCGGTTCGACCGAATAAGTGTCCTAATCAAAATTTTTTAATAATTTACAGCAAAAATTAACAAAGATTATTTAAGTCTTTTTTACTCAACGTTTAAAATTAATTATTTGAATTTTTATTGAAATAATGCGATGAAGATCCAAATAATTTTTACGAGGAAAGATTGCCTGATCAAGTAAACTACGGTAATGAGCATTTTTTATCATGGTAATTGTTACTAAAAGCTGTTATCAAAATATTTCAAAGATTTTATTGTGATTTAATTTGATAAACGAATCGTAATTGTATTTTTGACGATAGTTAATTTTTCACAACACTCAAAATTCATTTCCAAAAAGTTTTTTTTCCACCCAACAGGAAATTGAATTTCCGTAGTTCGTAGGTTGTTATACGTAAATGAGACCTTAATCCTTAAAAGTATGGATTGCGTCACTCGCAATAACAGTTTTCGCAACTAATGAACTTTCTAGAAATTTTTTTGGAAATACATTTTTCCCGCGTCTAATTGTCGATTAAATTTCAAAAAGAGTTATCTTTTAATCCACAATAATACATTTTACAATAAATTCCTTTTCGGACCATTTTATAAAAATTCAATTATGTATTTAAAAAAAAAAAAAAAAAAAAAAAAAAAATATGTAGAAAATTCTGCTTCAAAATTTTTTTTTTAGTGTGGTGGGGAATTGAACCACCGCCCCTCAGGTTGACGTACGTCTTCGTCTCTTAATCTGAAGCAGATGCTTTTATGGTCTGAGCTATGGTCAAGGTTGCGTTTCGGAAAATCGAATCATATTTATCTTGCGATAAATTCTCCTTTATAAACGTATTTACAAATTAAATACTATCTAGTATGTAATATCCCGTGAAAAATCTCTTTTCAAACTAGAACACACAAATGTAATCCGAATGTACTGATTTCAACACCCCTAGAAAAATATTTCTACTTTAACCCAATAAACAACCGAGTTATCTAATTTTTGTAGCAGGAACTGTTCATTCTGGTTTTGTTTTTGTAAATGTTACTAAATTCAAAATTTATTTTGGTTGTTATTAAAAAAAAGTAACAAAATAAAAAATTATGTACTTTTTGTTATTATTTTTTAAACATGTAAAGTCCAACAAATTTTTGTGAGAAACCACGGTGATAGTTGAGCACAATAAATTCTTTCGGTTTTGAAATTTTGATTTTTTTTTCAACAGGGTTTACAATTTTTTTATAAATTATATTAATATGCTACACAAAATTTTTATAAAATTCATCTACTAAAAACAAAAAAAAGTAGAAAGTAGGCATAAAAGAACACTGTATTTTTTTAATTTTATTTTTCAATTTTAGAGCCGTGAGGAATCGAACCTTCGCAGCGTCATTAGTTGGCTAAAATGCTTTACGTACTTTTACTGACTGAGCTATAGTCACATATGATTTGATTTCTTACATCTGCGATAGTTATTTTTCATTATAAATACTAAAACACCACATTATGGTGGGTACTAAAGTATGTACTATCCTTTTATAACAATCTGATCTTTTCCAACTCAATCACGTAAAAATGATCCCTTAGCCACTTGATGTAAATACAGATAAAGGTGTATTCGGGAATGAATCTTTCAAAAACATTTTTAAATTGTTAAAATTTTAAGTATCTTTAAAAAAAAAAAAGTTAAATAATTACTAAGAAATTATTAATTTAAAAATATTCTCGATTTTCTTGTAAATTAATTTTTTTCGACGTGGAATACTGTTTATTTTATATTTTATTAAAAAAAGATTATATTTTAAAATAATAAATTGTTACTTTTTTAAACATTTTATTAAAAGTTAATCATTAAAAATTAAAAAAAAATCCATTAATAGTGTACAAATTTTTTTTTTTTTTCAAGGAATTGAACCACTGTGCTTCAACTGGCACATCAGGTAGTCGATATTAGTGAATCGTACGTTAACTACTTGAGCTATAATCAACTTGTTCAGTAATCGTTATTTGGGGTATTTGGATTTTCATTTGATTTGTAAATACTTCTGAAAAATTCATAAAAAGAACCTCTCACTAAACATGATTCTTTAAAACCTCAAAATACGTGCAGACCAATTTTTTTTTTTTTTTTTTTTTTTTTTTTTAAGGCGAACCGACCGATTTCGATTAGGGGCTAGTATCAGCTTGCTCCGCTTTATTAAAATTGAACTTTTAAAAAAAAAATGAGACTGAAAAAAGTGCTTGATGAGCGGTTTTTCAGTTAAAACAGTATAGAATCAAAATCACCCCGAATACAAAATACAAGCTACCAAAAAACAGTTAAAAACTTTAAAAAATCGAAAGGTACGTTTTTAAAATTTCTGAGAATCAGATTTTGGCAAATATTTTAAGAGTCCTTATAACAAAAAAATTTCCTAGATTTTCTTGTGCAATTAACTTTTTTAACGAAGAAATTTAATTGCAATATTTAAAAAAATTGTAATCACTATAAAAAAAAAATTATTATTAGTATTATTACTATTATTGATCATAAAAATTTCATTTAACATTTTTCAAAATTTGTATACCTAAAACAAAAAAAAAGCACCTTCATCATATTATATAAACGCATTTTGCTGTTACGAAATTTTTTTTTTTTTTTTTTTTTTTTTTTTTGTACGATGGAGGGAGTTGAACCACCGGACTTATAATTTACATAGACTGTGGTGCAACAACTGGACCTAAACTTTAGTCTCCACAGCTATGTCAGGACGTGAAACAAAAATTTCGTTCGTGCTGTATACCTTAAGCTGTTTTTGTAAATACTAATACTTCAAATTAATTTGATTGCAAAATAACAAATTAGTGATTATATTATGTGCTAATCGTCGGGAAAAATTCAATCGCACAAAAATGATCCCTCAACTGAACATTGATGTATCAGACAATTTATTAAAAGACAAGCTTTTTCTTAGCACTTTTTTTAAATTATAAGAAATTAAAGAATCTCTTTTGAAAAATTGTGTGAAGCTTGTAGCCAAAAATTTTTTGTGAATTTAATATTAACTTGAAAATTCCGCATTTCATTTGTAAAAAAATTTATAAAAGTTAAAAAAAAAGACTTCCAACTGCTCCAATTTTTTTTTTTTTTTTCTTTTAAACGGGGAATTGAACCTGCATACTTCGTAGGATTAACAAATTTCAATGTCGAGACGGAACGTCAAATGCTTTAATCGCCTGAGCTACGGTCAAGATGGCATAAATGTTTTCTTTTAAGATACTTACGGTAAATTTGTACTATGTATTAATAAAAAAAATATCGAAAGACTACATATCATTTACAATTTATAGTAATAGTTTTTGCTAGTCTACACGATACTTAACAAAAAAATAATGCCATCAAAAAAGTATAAATGAATATACAAATAAAGTACTTTTTTTGAATTTTGATTCACCATTTTGTCACAATATAATTCAAGTAACTCCTCCGAAAGAAAAATTATATTTTACACTAATGAATAAAAAAACATAATTTTTTTTTTTTTTTTTTTTTTATAATGAGGCCGGGACTTGAACCACCGCACATAAGTGACGAAAATGAAAGCAAGCCTGTAACCGCCTGAGCTGTAGATCAGAATTGTTATTTGATTTTCATTCACGACATTTATCGTACACTTTATTCGTAAACACATAGATACCATACGCTAGTAGGTAATAAACTCTGATAATCCGATCTCCCTCCAGACACAATCGCCTAAAAATAATCCCATAGTAATAAAGATAAATCAGTACTCCCCTTTCCCGCTCTATAACATAGGATGGCAAATGTCTTTTGGGTACTTTTTCAATACCATGTGCGAATAGATTCATGATTCATCGAGAACAATATACCATTTTGACGGAAAAGAATGTATGTGTTATAAATTTTTTGGTCCAGTTTTATTCGACAGTATTTTGAAACTAGGACAATAAATAAGCTCCAAAAAAAGTCCGAAATTAGTAGCTTAACTAAATTTTCTTAAATTTTTTTTCTCGACCAAATGCTTCCTTTAATTCCCAGGCGAGGAGTTCCCCATCGGTCGCATGGAGATCAAGGAGCTGTGCAGTCTGAAGCGCCACATCGGCACAGCTCCCAAGGACCAACAGCCGGAGGCGGGCGGGAGCTCGATAAGCCTCCTGGAGGGCGGTGACCGGGGCTTGGTCGAGCCGACCTTCGGGGGCGCGAGGTGCAAGCTCTTCGAGCTGGCCGAGTGCGCCGAATGCCGGGTCTTCCTGGCCTACCAGCTACAGCCCGACCAGGACGAGCCCTCGGTCTGGCTCTACGACCCCAGGAACTCGAAGTGGCACCTAATAGCCGACAGCTTCTGCAAGTACTTCCGCATGATGCTCGTGCACCTGGGACTCCCCCAGTGGCAGATGTGCGCCGTCGACCTTCAGCTGCCGACGTGGCTCGAGCAGGTACTTTTTATTAATTCAACAATCGAGCCTGTTTGACTTGGAGGTCTGGACCACAAGGTCGCCGATGACGGGGGTGTCTGGGGATCTTCTCCAAGGAATCGGGTTCTTTTTTTTAAAGATTTAGTTTGGGATTCCGGAAAACGGTTTTTTCATGATCTTTTCGACTCGGACAACCAGGTCGCCGATAACGAGGGTCCTTATTTTTAAAGGCTTTACTTACTTATACTCTGCTTATAGTCTTGTATAGTCTTAAAAACGTTACTTTCGTCTAAAAAGTGCCACATCAAAAAATTGGCTCTGCTAGTTTCCTTTTTTTTTTTTAATTTTCTTCAACTTGAAATGACGAATTCCGGGTTTCTTGATATAGACATAAACTATTTTTCAGATATCTATTTAAATACCAACTTTTGGTTTGTTTAATCCAGGTCTACCTGCTGGTGGGACCGCACCTGCTTCGGCCCAGAGGCAAGGTCCTCGAAGCGAGCGCCTCGGTGGAGACCAGCCTCTGGAACGACGGTCCCACGAACCTCATCGACCCGGCCATTTTCCGGAGCAAGGAACACCACCAGGCGACCGCGACCGGAGGCGGGGGCGGCGGCGGTGCCAAGCCGAAGTCGAGCACTGGAGCGACCAGGAAAAAATCATCCTCCCACTGAAAACTGGTCCTTGGCCCGTTTGGCAAACCCCGGAATTTTAACGTGCATTGTGCAAAATTAAGTAGATCAAATACAGAGAAATACTTTGATTTTTTTTTTTTTTTTTTTTGTGGTTTTAAAGTAGGTCTTAGCCAACGGGGGCCCGAACCCAGGACCAGAGTGTCTACCCGTTGCTATGTTTTTAAATTTTTGTAAGGTGCAGCGTCATTGTGAAAATTAAACCTGGAGTAAAAATATTCAAAACAAAAGGCTTTTTTTTAAATTCTCAATATACCACTTGAAAACTTTTTTTTATTCAATAAGATTTCAGAGTTCTTGGAATGCGAGCAAGCCACGAGGCTCTGGCTCAAACCTATAACAGATCGAGAACCATTTCCATTGATTTAAGTGTATATTTTTTTATCTAGTTACATCGCGATTGTTGGTCATTAGCATTAAACTTACAGCACAGAACACATATTAAATAAATAAACGTATATTAATAAAGTATGATATTCAGTAAAATAAATTCTTTTTTATAAAAGTAAAAAAAAAATTTTGTCATCAAATACAGTAAAATTCTACCAGAATTTTTTTTTTTTATTTTAATTTTAATTATTGTAGGGAAGAATTTCTCAACTAGTCAAGATGATCATGTACATGTAAAATATGTATGGGAAGTTTCGATCCTAAGATCTTACGATCGAGCGCTATAGCTATTCACTCTATCGAGCCACACTTTAACACGATTCAGACTCCTGTAACCTTAACTTGGCGTGTTGAGGATGTCAGAGCTAAACTTCCAATAGAATTTTTTTATTTTATTTTTATTTTTACCGCATCTTATAGAGTACTTACTGAAATGTAAAAAAAAAAATTCGACAATAATTATTCATTGAATTTTTTTTTTTTTTTGTTACTATCATCGAGATGCTACTATCAATGCGACTCGATCCCGTCTTCATTAAAAGTGATTAATACGGGGCTCGAACCTAGGGTCCTTAAT
Organism: Encarsia formosa; assembly: GCA_038277355.1. Lineage (NCBI taxonomy): Eukaryota > Metazoa > Arthropoda > Insecta > Hymenoptera > Aphelinidae > Encarsia > Encarsia formosa. Next base: position 2,179,685 of record CM076184.1, read on the forward strand.
CAAGAGTCCAACGCTCTAATCACCGAGCTATATCAGTACACTTATTCACTCCACAAAAAATTCCACATAACTCTAAAAACAGTCCACGTTTACTACCATTCGTTACACTGTGTTTTATGAATAAAAAAAAGTGGGTAGGGTGGGGGGTGGTAAAACGTACCGCTATTGTCTTTCTCTTCTCTCGCTTCTTGAGAAGTATATTCCTGACGAGCATAGCTCGCAGCTGGGACAGGTACACGCCGCAGGAGCCACCCATTCTGGACGCCTCCTCCTCCTCCTCCTCCTCGCCCGACGACGCTTCTTGTCTCGTCAGTATCTGAAACAATTTTTAAGTATGTAAGTGAGTGCTGGACAAACAAGGAAACGGGACGTATCGTAATCCCGCAACGCGGCGCTAAGTTTTTTTATAACTATAGTTTAGGGAACCTTTAAAGGAACTAACGGGGTGGATTGTGCTTTCAGCTCATTTTATTAAAATTCGTTCTCAAACATCGCTTTTCTTTAGAAAAATTTATTTTTAAATCCAAATTCTGAAATTTTTTAAAATTGAGATTCGTAAGTAAAAAAAACTAAAAAGAGATTCAAAAAATCTCAAGTTTATTGCATCTGAAAATAATTTTTATTAAAAATTCATGTAAAAAGAAAGTAAAAAAAAAAGTTGATGCAAGGTATAGGTGTGAGTTTAGTTCATCATATGGTAAGAATAAATAATAATCCTCAAAGTTTCATAAAAATCCGTCTTTCAAAAGACAGGTCATTCAATGGTAAGTTCAGTGCAAAAAATTTAAACTTTTAATATTAATATGAATTTTAACGACTGAAATCAGTTTTATTAAACGAATTTCATAGGTTGGTTCGAATGGCTGGTTTTAAAATTATAATAATAACTTTTTTTTTTTAATTTGAAATTATTGTACGATTATTAAACGAGTGAGCGTGCTTGGGCGCTGAAATATACTAGTCTTAATGAAAAATCAAAATATTAAATAAGTTAGTGAGATAAAATTTTGTGTTCAGAACAATAAGAATTTCATTCGTTTATATGGGTCATTCCAACATCTTTCAGCAAGATCGTGAGCACGAGGTCAACCGATTTTAAAAAAATTTTAGTATGTTAAAGTACCACTATTTTTAGGAGCTTTGCCAAAATTTTAGCCCAAAATATTCCGTAGAACCCAAATGGCAGCTATTTAAAAATAAAAAATAGGCCTTTTTTCTAGTTATTTTTACCATATTTTCATCCTAACTTCTTATATTCGCCAAAAATAGAGTTTTAATCCGATTTTTATGCTTTACCTCTTAAAATTTTCGTATTTTGACAAAAATTTTGAAAAAATTTTTGTTGATGTAATTACGATCACTTTGAGTGAGGTGCAGCCACAAATATAAATTTTTCTAAATTTATCAAATTTTGCGATATTTAGCTATATTCAAAAAGCTGTCATTTAGTGGGGTATGAATATTTTTTTTTTCTTTAAACGGCAATTAAATTGTCTGTTTAAGACTTTTAATTCCTTTTTTGAAACGTTCAAAAATCTTTAAAAATGTCAAAGTTACAACTATTTCAAATTATCTAAAAAATGAAAAAAACGCGAAAATCGCATTTTTGCCAATATTGAAACTGCTGCCACTTTTTTCTCTGAGTCTTTTTTTTTCTGAAATTTTAAGGAAATATTCTTCATAGCTTGTTGAACAAAGCCTCATATTTTTGATAAACTTTTTCGGCTATTTTTCTACTGTTCCAAGCAACTGATTTTTGTCATTTTTATCGTTTTTTAACAAAAAATTTATACTAAAAGAGAGGTGGAAAAGTATCCAATAACGCTACTTACGTATTCTGGAACGCTTTTTATGATTTTTTAGAGAATATTTATTGAAATTAATTTCAATAACTGTTGATCAGTAGCGTTGCTTTTAAAAAAATGATGAAGAACTGATAGAATCTCAATCATTTAAAAATATTTATGACGTATAAATTTGTTTTAAAAACATTTTTTTTTAATTTTTCATAACAAATTTAAAGAAATATAAATTTTTCTAAAAAATTTTATTTTTACATTTACCATATAACATAATAAAGTTAAAAATCACCAGATAGTTTATACGAAATGAATTTTCCATTTAATGTTTAACTGGTTTTGGGTAATTTATTAACAATTTTTTCTTCTATTGCTGCTAATATTTTATAAATGAATCAAGAACTTTGCAGTTATTAATCCTGTTTGATCATTCATAATTTTTTTTGGACTAATGTATCAATAAGTACGTTAATTACAGAAAAAAAGAAAAAAACTGTTACAATGTTTAATCTAGTTTATTTTTATATTTTTTTAAATAATACATAGTATTCAACAACAATTAAACCAAACTTATTAATCTGGAAAAATGCCTAATATTTTATTTGTATCATCCTATCAAAAATCATTATAAATGTAGACTGCGGCGCCACCTGCAGCAATTTTTTAACTACTACTAGTGTCAACAATCAGTAACCAGTCTGCTTTCACCGTGGAAGTCGCGTTAATAGCAATTTCAGCCCGTAAAAAGAGTTTGTTTAATAAAATGAATGAAGTTGCAAGTTTTAATTGCTGTGTAGGAAACTTTTTAAACGATAGTTGTCACTCCACAAGATTTTCTTCCAAAAAATTTTACCATGCAATAAGTGACTTTTCAGAAAAAGATGTCAAACTACTTTACTTAAGAGTGCCTGGGATCAAAAATATTGAAAATGAAAAGATATGTAATTATCATTATGACAATTTTTATACCTACTACTCGTCTCTAGAAACAAAGTGTTGCAATCTTTTTCAAAAGCATTCTAAAAATATTACAAAAAATTTAGTTTCTGTTACCCTAGATTTTTATGAAGAAATGAAAAATTGTTTGTCTCTTGAGATTATACCTGGAAAAAAAATTTGTGCAAATTGCTCAACTAAAATCCGGAATGATATTGATATTTATAAAGACTTACATTTTAAATACTGTGTTGATGCGTTTCAAAAACATAGAGTCAAAACTGATACTGAATTAGTGACTTTAGATAATCAAGCTATTTCTTACTTAAAGGAAGTATTAGATTTAAAAATTATTGCAGGTCAAAAAGTGTGTGTCAATTGTGATATAAAACTAAAATCAGATATCTTACATTATGAAAACAATTTTAAAACAGACAAAAGTCTCAACTATGAAAATTTATCAGGCGAGGCTTCGTCTGAACCAAGCGAAGAGATTAAAAACACCCCAGAATTTACTACAGAGAGTCAAGAAAAAAGAAAACTTGAACATATTTTTGATGCTTTTGACTTACCGACTTTCAAAAGACAAAAGCTGAATGAATCAAGTATTAAAAAAAAAGGTGTTGAAATTTTACAAAGTGTTGTCGACAAAACTTCAGAAACCTTCGAAATTGCTCTGAAAGTTGAATTGCCAAAATTTAATAATTTACAGAAAATTAATAATGAAAGTTCTTGGTTTTTATCAATGATTTCAAATATTCAAATCAAATATAACTCACCTGAAACTAGTTATAATGAAAAAATTGAGCTCCTGACATTTTTACCAGATGAATGGAACTTGAACACGGTTAATATTTATTTAAAATGTACTCGATATCAATTTGAAGAGATGAAAAAATTGAAAGAATCTGGTAAGAATAAATGAATTTTATATTAACTAGAATTATAAGATATTTTTGAATAAAGTTTTTTTTTTTTTTTAATTAGTCCAACTTAATTCATGAATAGTTAATCGAGTAGTTTTTTATTTATTAAATTTATATAATTTTTTAAAAGAAACTCCAACTAACAAAAATTTAAATTAAAACTTTTTGAAGATTAGTGCATTAATTTTCTTGACTTTGTATTAATACCCGTTTTTTTTTACATGCCTGTAATTTGGACAAATTATCTTGTCCTTCGGCATTTTTGACAAATTTTATTTTGATGAGTTAATTTGCCACTCGGCGCTGGCGGGTTAAGTTCATAAATTTTTTATTCCTCTTAGTATACATAAATCCGTTTATTATTCAAAACATGTTCTAAATTTACTATATAACCTCTCCATATAGGTTCAACTCATCGCGTAAAAAAAAACTATCATCGCATTTCGCTTGAAGTAAGAGAAAATATAAAAAACTATTATTTGGATGACGCCAATAGTGCTATGTGCAGTGGCACTAAAGAAAAAATCAGTGTAAGAATCGAAGGGGAAAGGCAATTGCTACAAAAGAGATATTTACTATATGACATTAAACTTTTATATAAAAACTGGGTCTCAGAAAATAGCTCTGAAAAAATTCCTTGTTTAGCCTTTTTCTTTGCACAGAAACCTGAACAATGTGTATCAGCTGGAAGTTCTGGCTCACATAATATCTGTATTTGCCCTACACATCAGAATGTAAAATTAAAACTATCAGCAGTTCAACCTAAAATGAATTATCACGAATTACTTGATGTTTCTGTGTGTTCCGTAGAGAACAAAGATTGTATGCTGCATAAGTGTCAAGATTGTCCAAATAAACAAGAAGTTTATAAATTTTTAACTCAAAATATCTCTAATCCGAACAAGAATGTCAAATACTCAAGCTGGGGTGCTGAAAAAATACAAGATGAAGATGGGAAAGAAATAACAAGAACCACGCTACTTAATTTGGAAAAACCTATGCTAGACATTATTGAGGAATTATCAAACGACGTCTGGAGCTTATCAGAGCATCACTTCATTTCAAATGAACAAAAAGAATTTTACTCTAAGTCAAAAAAAAATTTAGATGAAAAAACTGGACTCATAACCATGGATTTCGCAGAAAATTATCCGTTCATTTGTCAAAATTCAGTTCAGGCTTTTTACTTTAATAATACACATGCCTCATTATTTACTCTTACGTTGCACTATAAAGATCCAAAAGATGAGCTTTTAAAAGTAGCTAGCTACTGTGTTATTTCTGATGGTAAAGATCATTCGGCTGGAGCAATACACCTTTTTTTAAAAACGGTACTTGATTCCATTAAACAAGAATACACATTTATAAAAAGTCTAATCTACTATTCAGATGGTGCTCCACAACAATTTAAAAACAAGTGAGTTAAAAAAAAATTATTAAATTTTCAGTTTAGAGTATGTTAAATAATTAAGGTTTAACGACAGTTTTATCTATCTTCGGAGTATTTAATTTATTGGTATAACAAAAAAATTGAATTCATTATTTCACAATATTTTTCACAAAGTAAAATATTGGATCTTTTATCGATACTGCACATATTTTATTATTTATTTGATATAAATATTGAAAATAATTATTATTGTTAGAGATTATTTCTAAAATTCTTTTTTTTTTTTTAATACGAGTCTACGAAATCTATGAGTTTGTTTATGAATCTATTTTTGTAGAGTTAAGTTGCAACGAAATAAGAAGGCAGGTGATATTAACTCAATTTAATTATTACTAAGGAGCTTGTGATACACGTATGTCTGATGCAACGACAGCGCGGATACTTATACATGCGTCTGTGGAGCTGGTGGCGCTCATGCACACAGCACACACACAAATTCATACTAGACCTCATGCGTGTTTCTCGCATGACTCCTAACAATTTTAAATATGAGCTTATTTAAAAAAAAAAAAAAAAAAAAAGATTCATCTGAAAGAACTTAATTAATAGTTATAGTACTAAAATTGCAATAAAATATTTTTTGCAGAAACCACTTTATTAATCTGTTATTTCATAAAAAAGATTATAAGTTGGAGCTTAAATCTTATAACTTTTTTGGGACATCTCACGGAAAAACTTCTTGCGATGGAATAGGTGCCGTAGCTAAGAGAGCAGCAAGAAGAGCTTCACTTCAACACGAACAAATTCTAAATGCTGAACAAATGTGTGAATATCTTAAAAAAAATGTCCAAGGAATCAGGTATTTATATGTTCGAAATGTTCCTCATAAATTGACAGCTTTCAGACTTATGTTAATGATTGATTCATTAATTAAACTTTTAGGTTCCTTTATGTTTCCAATGGAGAAGTAAAACTTAGTAAGCAAAAATTAGAAAGAAGATTTGAACTCGTCAAAACCGTGCAAAATACTAAAAAATATCATTGCATTGAGCCTATTAATGACACAACAATGCGTTTCAAATTATATTCTGAGGACGTTACGTCTAAAAGTGTTAAAATGATTTAAAACAAAAGTTATTCGAAAATTCGTCATTGAATATTTTTCCATTTTTTTTTTGTTCATGAAAGTTTTTTTATATTTGACATCAATACGTAGATTAAACAATTAAAAATTTTAATAATTATTCCAAACCTAAGATTAGCAGTAATAATAACGAAAGTCATTATAGTATTAGCAGCAATAGAAGAAAAAATTGTTAATAAATTACCCAAAACCAGTTAAACATTAAATGGAAAATTCATTTCCTATAAACTATCTGGTGATTTTTAACTTTATTATGTTATATGGTAAATGTAAAAATAAAATTTTTAAGAAAAATTTATATTTCTTTAAGTTTGTTATGAAAAATTAAAAAAAATGTTTTTAAAACAAATTTATACGTCATAAATATTTTTAAATGATTGAGATTCTATCAGTTCTTCATCATTTTTTTAAAAGCAACGCTACTGATCAACAGTTATTGAAATTAATTTCAATAAATATTCTCTAAAAAATCATAAAAAGCGTTCCAGAATACGTAAGTAGCGTTATTGGATACTTTTCCACCTCTCTTTTAGTATAAATTTTTTGTTAAAAAACGATAAAAATGACAAAAATCAGTTGCTTGGAACAGTAGAAAAATAGCCGAAAAAGTTTATCAAAAATATGAGGCTTTGTTCAACAAGCTATGAAGAATATTTCCTTAAAATTTCAGAAAAAAAAAGACTCAGAGAAAAAAGTGGCAGCAATTTCAATATTGGCAAAAATGCGATTTTCGCGTTTTTTTCATTTTTTAGATAATTTGAAATAGTTGTAACTTTGACATTTTTAAAGATTTTTGAACGTTTCAAAAAAGGAATTAAAAGTCTTAAACAGACAATTTAATTGCCGTTTAAAGAAAAAAAAAATATTCATACCCCACTAAATGACAGCTTTTTGAATATAGCTAAATATCGCAAAATTTGATAAATTTAGAAAAATTTATATTTGTGGCTGCACCTCACTCAAAGTGATCGTAATTACATCAACAAAAATTTTTTCAAAATTTTTGTCAAAATACGAAAATTTTAAGAGGTAAAGCATAAAAATCGGATTAAAACTCTATTTTTGGCGAATATAAGAAGTTAGGATGAAAATATGGTAAAAATAACTAGAAAAAAGGCCTATTTTTTATTTTTAAATAGCTGCCATTTGGGTTCTATGGAATATTTTGGGCTAAAATTTTGGCAAAGCTCCTAAAAATAGTGGTACTTTAACATACTAAAAAATTTTTAAAATCGGTTGACCTCGTGCTCACGATCTTGCTGAAAGATGTTGGAATGACCCATATACAACATGAAAAAAAAAATAAAAATCAATAAAATTTAGACCCTGGAGGCTCTTTTTGATTTAAACTGAAATAAGTTATTTTGACGTTTTATGTAAACGTTTGATTCAAATACAATCGTAACACTGAATATATTATGACTAGACGCTAGAGCGATGAAAGGCATTACGTACAATTAAAACCGCTCGGGTTCAATCCTAGCCGTCAGTCTTTGGGATGCTTCCCACCAATCTTAAATAATATATGTGTTTGTTTAAAAAAAAAAAAAAAAAAAAAAAAATTTGTTACGAAGTTTTCTTTTTTTTCGAATTAATTATTTAAATATACTATTCCAGACAGGTTTTAATAAATGAAAAAATGAACTTTGATCAGATATCGATTTAATTTAATTTAATTTTAAGGGAACCTTAGTCACGCTCGAAACTATGATTGGCTCTTTGAGTGCAAAAAAAATCCATTTTTCTAAACATAATTTTATTAAGTTAGTTATGGGGACGCATGTGTAAAAGATTGCCTGTAAAGTAATTTTCGACATAAAATTGCATGCTTTTATAATTTCATTATTTTTATCAAAAGGAAATTTTTATTCGGTGTAAACAACTATTCTTTTAATTTTTTATGGTATAAACAGGTTGAAGTATACTAAAATAAAATATTCAAAAAAAATATCTATAAACCTCAAGTACTATAAACTTACAAAAAAACCTCAAAGTAAAAAATAAAAAATAATTTAAAAGAGAAATAAGTTTGAAAAAAAAATTGAACAATTTGAAATATGTAATATTTTATTTTATTTTCATTAATCTCTATGAATAACTTTAATCATAAATGAGCTGCGTGAGATTCGAACCCGAGTCCACTGTACTAGCAGTCAACTACTCTGTCTACCGAGCCATTACGCTCTTCTACAATCAGCTTCAACTTATTATTTTATATGTCAAAAAAGGACGTTAACGTAATAGTAGTTTACACGAGGAATGATAAAACATGGAAACGATTAAGATGAACTTTGATAAGACGTACGAAGTAAGATAAGGTGTCACCGACGCGATAATTAAAACCGAGAGAGGACGCATAAAACCATAAAGGCACATGCTTGTTATTAACACCGCGAGTTTATTAGCGAGTAAACTCGAAACAGCCAAATTGACTGAAAGACGCGCCGCACCGCGACGTGTCTTTAAACCCCGGACTCGTATAAACCAAATCAAAACTTTATGCTTTACTTTTACAGCTGGTAAAAAATTTTTTTTATTCAGAGATCGCTCTGAGTAAATTTGCTGTTCCATCTTAAATTGAATCTCCCTGTGAGAAAAAGCGGTTAACACTTTGAAGATGTGTTGAATTTTTCAAGGGGTCTGATAAATAAACAAAAATCCTTACTCTCACAACGCTGTTTCCGATTTAGAACTATACTTCCAAAATGTTAAAAAATAATTTAAAAAAAATTAGACATGGTTTAACTTGATTAATTTTTTGAGGAAATTCATATTAGCAAGAAGTGCAGTGAGATTTTGCAAAATATCAATACTACGTATCTCGGTTTTGTGTAAAAGAACAAACACAAAAAATAAAAAAATATAATTTTAAGGTGTAAATGAAATTGACTAAAATTATTTCAAAATTAATGAAAAAAAAAAATTCGCGAGTAATTAATTTATTTTTTAATAAATCATCAAAAAGTAGGTTGCTTCCTCATGTAGCAATTTTTTTTTTTTTTATATATAAATCGATGCAGTTTTATTAAATTCGGACAAATAGAAGCGGGATTCGAACCCGGATCAGCCGACATACGGATAATACGATTTTCTTACCGAGCTATCGGAACACTTCTATAATTATGAGTTTATCTATTTGAGACGGTTTTTCAAGAACTGATTACGACAAACCATCAATCATCAACTATGTAATATACATAACTAAAAATAATTCAGATGGTTAATGAGCTCTTTTAGCTCGCGATCATTGTTTGGGCAGTTACGAAATTGCTCTCAAAATAAGTACTGTAAAGCTTTAACGCTGATTTAAGCGACTTTAAGCGGCCATAAGCTTGCCATGAGCTTCCATAAGGTTTTTAATGCCTTTGGCATTTATTCATTTAGAGGCCTTTACTCTCTATACACAAAATTTTTCCTAAATCTTCTAAAAGTCTTTTCTTACTTTCTCAAAAAAGGGTGTTTTATCATTGAAGGAAATCCCAAGTAAGTATTAGACCACTTTTGATGTTTTTTTACAATTTCTAGGCATCAGTTAGAACAACCTTTACCCGTGGATTATCCAAAACTTAAAAATTCTATAAGCTGTAAAAAATATTCTTTCCAGTATATTTCCAGAATTTTCATTCCAACATAGCTTTTGAAATCCTTAGGCTGAAAATTTACTAAGAAGTTCGCATTATGGAGACACGATCGTACTTTGCTAAAAGTTCGGGAATATATTCCTAAAATAATAAAATTTCATGCGGTATAGTCTAAAAATGAAAAAAACTTTTCTTTTGAACTGTCGGAGCTGAAAATCAAGAAAAATGTTGAAACTTTTAAATCTCCAAACGTTCAATAATCTTAATATTTTCTCCTCAAAATTCTGTTACACTTTTCAAACGATTTTTCGATATTTTCAATAGAGAAAAAAATATAAGTTTTAGATGATTAGTTTTTCATAATTTTTACTACTACTTTAAAACCTTTAACACCTGCAAATTTTATATTTTTTTCATGAAAATTTTTATTAGTCAATATTTTGAACAGTTTTGCTTAATACTAGTTAGAGTAAAAAATTAAAGTCGTAAAAACTTAAAATATTTTTTAATAATTGTTGTTTAATAATGGTTGTTCGTTACATTGTAAATAATAATAAGTAGGCTGGTGTTTGGTCTTAACGAACTTAGTATATTTATTTAATCATATTTTATTTTTAATTGTATTTTTTAGCCTTGAAAATGTTGTCTTGATAATTGCAACGAAACGTCGGCATTTGTAAAATTAAATAAAATTAAATAAATATACTGTTGATTAAGACCAAACACTAGCCTATACTTATTTTTATTTACGATCATTCTATCCCTAGATTGACATTAATTTTATTAAGGATTTTTTCTGGATGATTAAAATTTATTTCAATTAAATAAAAGTAATTCATATTTTATCTGCTCAGTGACTACTTTTCATTATTTTCAAACTCAATGTACTCTCAAAACGTCTCGGTTTTATTCATTCATTTAATATTCCTCACGTGTCTTTAAAACCGTTAATGTATTTGCAGAGATCATCAATCAGGGTACGATGACGGCTCCCGAGGGAAATAAAGGCGCGGCTTCGAATCGTCACGCCTAAAAAAGGTACTTTTAGGAGCCATAAAAAAAAGCTAAAACATCCCCGGAATTAAAAGGTACATCGTGTGCAACCCACTTTGATGGAAGTCACGGACTCGTTGTACACTCGGGCTGGTTTACAGAAATTAGCCTTACAAAACGAGTCCGAGTTTTAATGAAAAAATCAATCCTGAGTCGATGGACTGGGTAAATAACTCGCGCGATTTGGATACACGACTTCCGCGAACATGTGTTTGCAAACCATTGACGTTCATAAGTTAACGGATTTTTACGTACTTTTGGTTGATATTTTCTATTAATTAAATTTTAGGTTAGTTTTTAGAGACAGTAAAAACTAACTCCGAAGCAATTTTGAAATTCAAAGTAAATCCACGACGCTATATGTGTTTTAATTAAACTTTAATTTAAAATTTGAGTGTTTGAAAATTTTGCCGGTTTTGCAAAAAAATTTTTTTTATCGTGGTTGTATCTGGCACTGAAAACTTGATGAGGTTCGAATTACATTTCAGAAAAAAAAACTGCATATGATAATTTTGGATATTATAATCGAATTCAAGCTTTACTTTATACAGTCTTCACCAAAAAGATTAATTTTCAAAGTTACCAAAAAAATCTTTTTTTTTTTTTTTTACACGTTTTTATTTTAAATAATTTTTGACAAAAATATTTTCAAATACACAAAAAAAAAAAAATTTTAGCATTAATAGAATTATTTCAATTTATTTTCATTTTTGTTCAAACTCTGTTATAATCGGATATCACCTCAGCGAGGCTTGAACTCAATACGATTGAAGTACTGGTCGCTTTCGTTACCAACTGAACAATCGCTCAATCTGTATTTCCTAAGTATATTTACGAACCAATTGAAACTACAGAAAAATAGCATAAGTTCTATTCAAACGTTATAAACATTACTTATTTATGAAATGGCGATTACTCGTGCCTTAAAATATCAAAATTAATGAATTAACTGAGATAGAAAGTGTGAAAAAACATAAAGTTGCCACATCGTATAATTTTATTATTCTTCGAAAAAAAAAATGTAGGATAAATAATGTAAAGTTCAGCTCCGAAAGTTTATCGACTTTTTTATGTGAACGAAAATAATAGCAGTATCAAGTTTACGACTTATTTTATATTTATAATAAAAAAAACTTCAAGGTGTTCCTGATAAGCGAATTTACATGTGTAACGTTACACATTTATACATGTAATGCATAAACTATTATTATTATTATTATCTTTATTGATTATTAGGTTGAATCAGATGTAAATAAATATTGAATAATAAAAGTAGCTGACAATTAGAAGAAGATTATTATATTAACACAATTGTTTAAATAAACTGTATCAATCACTCACGATAAATTACAACACGAAAATAATTCATTCCTATCAGAAAAGTGAATAATGAAAAAGGAAAAAAAAATTTTTTAGTTTTTATTAAGAATCAAAAATATGTATTTCAATCAAGAAAGCCTTATATTTCTTTCTCCAATTTATCAATTTTTTCAATTCCATGATTCTGTATTTTTTTTAGATGCAAGTTGAGTTGTAAATGTTGATGCAACATTTTAAATAGCTGACTTTAAAAAATTGTCAACGTTTTTTTTTCACGACATTGATTAAAGAGCGAAAGTTGCAAGCGTTTGAAGATTATTTAAAATGTTTACTATATAAATTTATTATTTAGGGTAGTGTAAGGCTTTATCATGGAAGACAACCTTTTTTTAAGCTTGAGGTATATACAAACAATATTTTATAGTTTTGTTTAATTTTCTGAACTTTTTAACTTTTTGTTACTTTAATATCCTATTATTTCATGATTAAAAAAAACTTTTTTAAAGAAAAAGTTATTTTATTTCTACTCTAAAGCCAATTTTAAAAAATTTTTGTCTCAGGTATTATACACCAAACTAAAAAAGCTTTGCAAGTCATTTCGACTTTTTAATTTTTCATACTATTTATTTATACCTAAAGTGTTCTAATTTTTTGTTATTTTTTAAACAGAAAAAAAAATTTAATCATTTTTACGATGAAGCCAACAGAACCAAAAAATTTTTTATCTGGAAATAAGAAGTGAAGGAAATCATCGTCTGTGTACAAAAATTCTATCAGCTTACGCAAGTGAAACAAAAATTTTTCTAATCTAACAATGTTTGTTTGCGACGATAAAAAGCTTATTAGTTCAGTGTTACTCAAAAAGTTACGAATAAATCTTCAAAATACAACAATAATGACAAATAATACCGCATAAAGCATTGTTTGTATACTATTAACTTTCTGAACTTATTGAACTTTTTATATTGAATCCTATAATTTTATAATCTTAAAAACTTCATCGAAGAAATTGTTCCTATACTCCAAAGCCGATTTAAAAATCTCTTATGTCTCAGGTATAAAAAATTATGTATGTTAGTATGACGTTTCAAGTTTTCGTATTTATTTTTACTGATAGAAGTAAGGCTTCCAATAAATGGCCAGAAACAAGCCAATAAAAGCCAAATTTTGATGATCATTGCTACCAGACTAGTTTAGATTATGATTTTTAAGATTAAAACTTTAACCTCTCTAATAACCAACCCAGGAATTGTTTTACAAACAATTAAGAGGTTATGAAAGTCGTCTGCTAATAAAAAGAGTAGTCCCGTAAACCAGAGAAACAGGAAAAAAACCTCTTGCCCGTCAGTCCAGAATCATCCCCTTAAAACTAAAGTTACTCCCAGTCCAGAGTGTGTAGGTTATGTCTTTCGCACCATAGGCCAATTTAATCATTACAACCCTTAAAAAAAGGGGGGGGGGTATAAAAATAAAAGAATAAGTTGTTACGTTAGTGTCCGGTCAGTGCACAAAACTGCCGGCGGGCGGCGGCGTCCACCAACCACTCCCCAGCTATAGGACGAGCGTGTGCAGGTGGCTGCCAAGCTGCACGGCCGCATGACGACTACGCGGAGTATCGACCCGGTGGCTGCAGGCCGAAACCGAGGGTGCATGCGTTCGATGGAACGAAGGGGACCGGGAACGAGGACTTTAAACGTGTGTAACTTGCTTCACGATTCCTGTGAATTAGGGCTGTTTATAGGATTGGAAAGATTTTTTTTACCCAAACATACGGTTTGCTAGTCTTCTGTGTTTGGTGGTTTCAAAAATTAATTGATTGTATTATTCAATTTCAAAACTTCTCAGTTGAAAAGTCATTAGGATGTACAAACTTAACATTTTTAACAGCGTGTAAAACAATGATTTTTACAATGTCTTTAGAGTAGGTGAAAAAAATGAACTTTTCTTCAGTAAAGTTGTCAGAAGTATAATATAATAAGTCATAGATTTGAAAATAATGAATATAAGCATGATGTAAAAAGTTAGGGAAACTAAATGAAACTGTAGAATATCGTTGTTTCACCGCAAGCTAAAAGACGTCGTCTGCTTATGAAAGAACCTTGCTGCGAAGGTTAGGGCTGAAGCTAGCAGGAGAGTTTAAGATTTCTTTTTAAAATGGAGATAGCTGGAAAGAAAATTTTTTGTTTGATATTGATATAAACAATCAAAGAGAACTAATGAAACAATTATAATAAAAATGTAAGAGCATGTCTAGATGTAGTAACATGGATAGAAGAAACAGAGCTTGCAAGTTCATCAAGAAAAGTTAATTATTCCAGTAGTTCCGGAGTTTATGCGTAATTTTTAGAGGTGTCTTCATATTGCGTTACGATAGAACAAAAACAGTAAGCTATAAAGTCTATTATAGAAAATAAAACAGTAGGAAAACAAAAATAGATTTGAAAAGACAAGGTAAAAAGTCAATGAATAATTAACCCGAACACGTCAGTTTTATTGACGAAAATTTTAGTTATGAAAGCACTGCCAGAACCTTTTTTTTCACTGAAAAAAAGTGTGAATCAGACTTATTTGTAAAGTACACAGGGAACCTCTTAGAGGCCATCAGAATTCATTCCTGCTTTTTAATTTCTTTAATCATACCAAACGGGACTTATTATGATGAAAATTGCATACCCATTAGGGGTTTAGTCACCCGTAGAATAAATAATCATTCCCTTTACTTGTCACAATCTTTTTTCCATAAACTTCATTTAAATAGCGAGTTTTCGAAAAAAAAAAAAAAGAAATCACTATTTCAAAATATTTTTTTCAGTTTATACCATTATGAATCATTTTGAATCACAAGAAGCTCTCGGAGGAACTTAATATTTTTCGTTTTAATTAAAATGACTTCGTAGGGCGAGAATCGTACCAGGGGACCTTTAGGTCAGCAGTCCGCGTTCTGACCACTCAGCTAATTCGAGTCTACCGTACACACGACGAATCTCCCTGATTAAACTCGGCTATACAATATTCTGTACACAAATTTTAAATTTTACTCTCCAAAGCACTTCCTCGAAGTACCCAAAAAATCCTATCGACACCTTGGTCATTTTCGTACCCCAAAGCGGTTCCCATACAACAGGTGTAAACACATAATCTCGTAACCGTCCCCCACGTGAGGCAGTGCTCCAGGACCCTAAGAAAATTCCGCGGCCCGCGCACCAACCGAGCGCTGCGGGGGGGTGGTGGGGTATCGATCCCCTCCTCCCTGGCTGGCTACGAAGGCCGGGAGCCGCGAATCGATGAGAGAGGCTCTCTCGGGTCGTACCTTGCTTTCTTCTTCTTCTTCTTCGGTGGCGCTCTGCTCCAGCCCCGAGGAGTCGTCCATCAGCCGGCTGGCCTCCTCATGGCTTCTTATATTCCGGCCAGGACTACGAGCCAAGAGGTCCGAACACCACTGGACGTTCACCCATCGCGAACTTAACTAACACTCTTTTTTTGGGAGACACTGCACTGCACGATAGGACGGAGAGAGAGAGAGAGAGAGAGAAAGAGAGAGAAGCTGGGAGGTGACACCCGGGGTACCGCGAACGTCGACCAGCGACGCCAGACTGCAGGGGGACGAGCGGGAGCGGAGCTTGCAAGCTGACGGCCGAGGTAATGCGCCTGCGCGGAACGGAAGGCGCCACCGAACGACGAGAGATGCAAGCCCGCTGATTTTCAATGCAGCGCGAGGAATAGATTTGCTTATGTGACATACAAAAAAAAATTTTTTTCGAGTACAGTAGGTGTTTAGTAATATTACATAAGATAGGAAGAATCCACACAGTAAATACAGTGAAACCTCTATAGTTCAAACTTCCATAATTCGAAGTAACCTTTTGCCTCATTAATGATAATATCATTTTTACCTCTACAATTCGAAATCCTCTATAATTCGAAGTTAATGCACTTGAGTTTCGAATTATAGAGGTTTCAGTGTCGTTTAAATCACTAACTATTATGTCATATTCATCACAATACGTGGAATGAGAGTGCGGATGAACCTTGTGTTGTGGTAAAACACGTTGGTTGTTTCATAAATTATTCAACGTAATTGCTTTATAAATTATAAATAATAAAACACATGATCTTTTATAAACTATACAAATTTTTTTTTATTTATTAAATCAACATAAATAAGCATTAAAAATTATTTATTTGATGAGTTTGAAAAAGAGACTAAGATAAAGATCTTCTTTCATTTTATAATTTTTAATAACTTATTTTAAAGGAAAAAATGCAAAATTGAAATTTCTAAACAATTTGAAATTTTTTAATAGTTTTTTTGCATTTATTGTACTAACAAAATTTCAACATGAGATTTTTTTAATCAATGAAAATTTATGCAAATTTTTTAAATTTAGAACCATTTTTGATTAAAATATTAACTTGAGTACAAAATTTGGAAAAAAAAATATCAATCATTATATAGCTGAATTTTTTTTTTCATAATTTTTATCAACAATCATTTTGCACTGTATTTTGACAACCGTGCTTGATTTGTTAGAATCAGCGGCGAGTGGGACTCGATCCGTCGTCATTTGGATTCCAAGCAATTAACTTTTTCGACGGAGCCACTACGCTGTACACTCACGAATAAAAATTTTAAGTATTTAATGTAAAATTACAAAATCGAAGTAGTAATTTCAAATTTCAACTCACTGTTTTATCAAATAGATTTTCAAAATCAAACCTAAATCAGCTGTTTTGCTGACTTTATTAGTAAAAATTTTGCGACTGCACATTTGAATGAATCATCCAATCGCATTAGAAATTTACTCGGCAACTATTATTTTTTGAATAATTCACTCGACGAATCGATACCAATTAGTCATCTCTTACACAATTCATTAAATCCAATTAATTTTTGAAAATTTCCAACTTTTCAAGTGCGTTTTCAAATAAACTTTCAAATATCGATTTTTTCCTCGCTTGCGAGTCGTACTCGGTACAAGAACCCTTGGGGGCGCTCATTACGAGTTTAAAAGTTTAATTCTCCTGCCTAATCACCAGGAAACTAAATTAGCGTCCTCAGTCTTGATGATCCAATAACATGTTAAAGTTTTCCGCGATATAAGCGTGTGTTATTCTTATTGATTTTTGGTAGTCTCGCTCGCGGTTAATGTGATTTTAGTTTAATCGTTGTACTTCCTCCTCGAATTGATTTCGAAACTTTGGCTTAGCTGCGTTTGCAGTTACGAAAACTTGAATCAATAGTCTACCAGCGACTGTTGAAACATTTTAATTTACCCTCTTACAGGTGTTTTAGTTTTAAATAAATGTGTTAATTCAGGTGTGAAAATATCGTGAGTAAGGAAGATGACGACTTTTAAAAAGTTTTTTTTTGCTTGATAAATATGTACATCATTTTTAGTAAATTTTAAAAGTTTTTTATTTGTTGAAAATAAAAATAGATTTTTATTGTAATGCATTTATAGTGTTTTGATTTTTTGTAAATGCATATTCATAACTACACTCTAAATAAATAATATCTAACAATAATAATAATAACTCTAAATAATTCGCATTGACTACAAAAGCCGCCCATTTTTAAGTATTTAAAATTTAAATTATGACTATTGTTATATTATCATAGTCTCTTTAACGTAAGATAAAGAAAGACTCTAAACACTATAAAATTAAGAAATATATTTGAGGTTATAAGCCACTAAATTAAACAGCTAGACTTATTTAAATAAAAAAAATTTAGAAATTCAACAAAAAGTATCTTTTGGTTCCAAATTCATATCAATTTTCAGGGCTCCAAAATTGGGTTCACACTTTTCTTTAAAATTCGAAAGTTTTGAATAAGAAAACTCTTTAATTTTCGAATTTACAATTTTCCAAAAACTTTCCACATTATCATAATCTATTATCTCGCTGTGTACACGCGACTTCGCGTCAAAACAAATCGTCGCGTAACAGATAAGCGAAAATCGTAATCAGCTGGCTGATAAAACCGTAAAAAAAGACACAAAACGACGGAAATAAAACTCGTCTCGAGGAACGACGATTTTGATGAAAAATTCAGCTGGCACGCACGCGCGTGTGTGTGTGTTGAATTCAATTTCGCGAGTTGCATCTGTGCTGCGAGAATAATAATGCGACACGTAAGAGTCTATTCATTCGTTTATTCGCATGATTTCGCGTTTACTTGTTGCGGGATCTTTTTTTTTCCCAAGAAGTGTTTATTCCTTGTTTACGATTAATTGAATTACAGTTTTCTAAATCTCAACACAAGATAAAAGAGATTTTTAATTTGTATACATGTTCAATTTATTTATTCTTGACAGTATAAATTATTAATTATTTCTCCATAACGCAACAAACCAAAAAATATAATTTTCGAATGAAAAGTATTGTGATTACTGCCAGCTTTGAAACAGAATTGAAATTTTTTTTTGTTTTTATAATTAATTGATGATTAAATAACGAAAATTTTGTTGTCTGTAAAGTCTGTCAGAAAAAAAAGGATAACGATAATAATTTGTAAAAATGTAAATAAAACGTAAAAATGATAATCAAATAAATAAACATATTGGCTAAACTATATATGTCATTACAAACTTTCAACAGACTTAATTGTTGTTTACCTTCATATAAATGAACATTAAAACTGTCATTAGAAGTCAATTGTTCAAGTTTTAAAATTAATACAAAAATTTTTCTGTTTATTTTCTTCTGTATATTATTTATGCTGTTTACTTTTTTTATGTACTACATTTCTCATTTTTTTGTAATTACATTTTTTAATAATACAAATTTTATTGAAAATATAATTCATAAACTTCTTTTGATTCGTTTATTTCATTGAAATAATTTATCAACAGTAGAGGTATGAGTCATCGCAGTCTTTTTACGTCGAAAAGTACAAAAAAAAATTAATGATTTTATCGACCATGAATTCGGGAAAACCAACATTAGTATCCTACAAAAAACCTTTTACCTAAAAAAAATCCATTTTATTTCGTTCTTGTAAATACAAAACATCGTTTTTTGAAAATATTTCGATCATAACATTATTTTGTCGTAAATTCTAAGCACACATAAACTTTGATATCGATTTTGGTTAGATATGTGGATAATTATTTCAAGTATGAGTAATGCAATAAAAATAAATATTGACAAATACGCTATTTTTAGTTGTAGCTTTATACCGTTTTGTTTTAGTTTTTAAAAGTTAATAATTTAAAAACATTCAAAAAATAAACATCTCCATTTTCCAATACTCGTCTTTTAGTACATAAGTCAAAATTTTATTATTTTAATTTATTCTTAATTAGTAAAAACCAAAAAAAAGTTTTTTTAATTGTTAGAAATGGGGGTAATTTAAGTTCATGGCTTTTACATCTTTTACTCATGTAAAAGTCGGACATCCGACAATATATCAGTTTGGGACTTGAACTTAAGTGGAAAGAATACAATTTTACAAATTAGTCATTGTGAACAGGTGCTTTAAAAAAATATAAATATTCATCCAGCCATTAAACAAGACTTATCGACGATCAAAAACCTACAAGAATAAACTATTTTCATCATAAAGCAGCTATTACGAATAAATTTATTGCTCTTCGAAAAAGTAGAATGAATAATTTAGTGTGTAACTCCGAAAGTTCATCGATTTTGTTCATGTAAACAAAAATAATGGTAACATCATTTTTACGACTTTTTTCGTATCAAAAATTCATAATAAAAGCTCCAAGGTAGCTTTACCACAAATGAAAAGAATTAAAATTTTTCTGTGTTTTAAAGTAGTTTTCCAACTTCGTAAAATTACCCATTTATCATGTTTTCAGTTGTTCTCGATGTATTATGTGTCGTACGTAAGAAGCCGTGTTAAACTGTTTAGGGCAGCCAACACACTTGACAAGATTACGAGCCGGCACTAAAACCTAGAAAAGTTCATCGTAACTGGCGCGTCAAATAAAACACCGAAAAGCGCTTACAGTCTCGAAATAAATTCAACAGTTCGGGAGCCTCGATTTTATCACCATAAAATCTGACCCGAATGCCAACGGGTAATTAGAAGATCTCAAGCGATGCACATCTTTTTTTTTTGGGAATCGCAGTGCGTGGGGTGCAGTTTCTATTTTTAAACTCCCCCGAGAGCCGAGCGAAATATTTTTTGTTGGTGCACATTTGACCGACCCGTGAAATATGCATGAATCTAAAGCTCCGAGAAAGTGTTTTCGAATTGAGTAGATAAAAAAGAAAGTTATTGATATTGTGTGAGAGTATTTTTGAGATAAAGAAAAGTAAATAAAAATCTGATAACAGTTTCATTTTTCGATATGTATCGTAGAAATTTTGAAATTCGTGTGAAATATTGTTTTTAAAATTATTATATTGTTTAAAAATTAACCATTTAACAACTGAACTATTGTTGCAAAAACTACAATTTAAGTCTCTTTTTATACTGTATTTTAGTCAATTTGAGATTGAATTGGTCATAATCTATCTAAAAATAATTTAATAAAGTTGATAAAAATACAAACATTTCTATCTTTTATCGTCTGCAGATTATTATTAATCTAATCATGAATTTATTAATAGCTATTCAAAAATGGCTTTTTTATCAATAAAAATTTAGAAATCGTTTAAGAATGAGGAAATCAAAAAAAATTTTGTTTTATACATGTTATAATAAAATAACAAACTGACAAGATAAAAAAAAAAAAAAAAAAAAAAAAAGTTAAAATAGTGCTACTTTCTCTCTTAGAAACATGTAAAAATCTAAATATTTTAATTTAATTTTTAATCTAGACTAAGAACATAGACTTAGATCTGGATAAATGT
The DNA here is from genome assembly GCA_038277355.1 of Encarsia formosa. Classification (NCBI taxonomy): domain Eukaryota; kingdom Metazoa; phylum Arthropoda; class Insecta; order Hymenoptera; family Aphelinidae; genus Encarsia; species Encarsia formosa. Next base: position 2,200,654 of record CM076184.1, read on the forward strand.
GAAAATCTAAAGACACGATCGCAGATCAAATTTTCATACACATTACTATTCACAAATAATTAATTTAATCTGAATTTATTTTATTAGGGCTTTCAAAATTAATTTTATTATTTTAAGAATATCCAAACAAAACAATAAAAAAGTACAAAAATATTTTGACTTCACTAAATCCACGTTAAAAATAACAGCGATGCTCAAAAATTCAATCGATCTCATCCTGAAAAATTAACTCGATCGACTTTCCATCCCCCCTCGTAAACGTCAGAGCTCCCACATGATCTTGAAAAATCAAAGTTACAGCAATATTTACTTACCCGAGATATCAAAATGCCGTTCGGTCGTATTATCAAATTTTCAAGCCTGCAAAT
>CM076184.1:4001121-4216121 GCA_038277355.1 Encarsia formosa
AAAAAGCAGCAAATCCCATTATTGTAAAATTAATTAAAAATTGAATTATTTTTCCAGACCCACGGAGAGGTGGAGAGACGTATAGTGTCCCAACTTTTGACACTCATGGACGGCATGAAGCAGAGCTCGCACGTAATTGTAATGGCAGCCACGAATCGTCCCAACAGCATCGACGGTGCCCTGCGTAGATTCGGTAGATTCGACAGGGAAATTGACATCGGCATACCCGATGTAACCGGACGTCTCGAGATTCTGAGAATCCACACCAAGAACATGAAACTCGGTGATGACGTCGAACTCGAGGAGGTACATTAACTTTTATATAAAACAAAAAACTAACTATTTAATTTAATTTATTAAACCTTTTATAACAATGAAACAAAGTAAAACCCATATAAATGAAACCTGAAACAAAAAGGTAGATAAGCATAAACGTTCAATTGTTAGTTATTAATTTTTTTTTATACACACTTTATTGTTTTTTTTTTTTTTTTCGAATTTCGTAAGTTAAAAGCCACAAAAAGTTTGTTTTCTTAAAATTTCCCCTATTTCCTTTTTATAAAAATTTATAGTAGTGAAATTCCAATGACACTCAAAACTTTGATTTCAAAATACTCGAAAAGTGTAAGTTTGCATTTACCGACATTCTTGATTCAGGCGGCAGTTCATAATTTAAAAAATCGAACGCTCTTCGTTATTAACCAGGCTAATTATTTAACGTTACTTTTAGATCGCTGCCGAAACTCATGGTCACGTAGGTGCCGACTTGGCTTCGCTGTGCTCCGAGGCTGCTCTTCAGCAGATCAGAGAGAAGATGGAGCTGATAGACCTCGAGGACGACCAGATCGACGCCGAGGTGCTCTCTTCGCTGGCCGTCTCCATGGAGAACTTCAAGGTGAATTTCACAAAATTATACTTCAAAATTCACTGCGATCACCGAGTACTTGTCCTAATACACTTTTTTCTTACTTTTACAGTACGCCATGAGCAAGAGCAGTCCCAGTGCGCTCCGTGAAACTATTGTTGAAGTTCCTACAGTTACCTGGGAAGACATTGGAGGTCTCAAGAATGTCAAACTCGAGTTGCAGGAGTTGGTACAGGTAATGACGAATTTAAAAAATATAATAAATAAATACACTTACTAGAAGATGTTACGACATAAATTTTACAAGTTCCGTAAGTTAACACAAACCTTTTTTTCTCCCATTTACAGTACCCAGTCGAGCACCCAGACAAGTTCCTGAAGTTCGGTATGCAGCCGTCCCGCGGGGTTCTCTTCTACGGACCCCCTGGTTGCGGTAAGACGCTGTTAGCCAAGGCTATAGCCAACGAGTGCCAGGCCAACTTTATCTCCGTCAAGGGTCCCGAGCTTTTGACCATGTGGTTCGGTGAATCCGAGGCCAACGTTCGCGACGTGTTCGACAAGGCTCGATCGGCCGCCCCGTGCGTGCTGTTCTTCGACGAGCTCGACTCGATAGCCAAGTCCCGAGGTGGCTCAGTAGGAGACGCAGGTGGGGCCGCCGACAGGGTCATCAACCAGATCCTGACCGAGATGGACGGTATGGGAGCCAAGAAGAACGTCTTCATTATCGGCGCTACCAACCGTCCGGACATCATAGACCCGGCTATTCTCCGACCCGGTAGGTTAGATCAGCTGATCTACATACCACTGCCCGACGAAAAGTCCCGGGAGAGCATATTCAAAGCTGCCCTGAGGAAGTCGCCATTGGCCAAGGACGTAGACTTGTGCTACATAGCCAAGGTCACCCATGGATTCTCCGGAGCTGATATCACCGAGATCTGCCAGAGAGCCTGCAAACTCGCCATCCGTCAGTGCATAGAGACCGAGATACGCCGGGAGAAGGAGAAGGCGGCCAATCCTGCGGCATCCATGGATGTAAGTAGAACGATTGAGTTTTAATGTCAAATTTTAATTACACTGACAGGAAAAAAGCGGTAGATACTGCCTAGTTGTCAAGCAATATTTGCTTGAGTCATCTAATGCTGCTTTACAATATTCAACGAGTAAGAAATCAAAAAATTAAGTATATTATTTGTGACGTAAATTGTCATATTATTATTAAAAATTTTGTTTTAACTAAAATTTGAAGCAACAGACAGCTCTATTCACTAGTCTCAAGTAAAGATTACGGTTTTACTTTGAGTCGCAGGGTAGTATTTGTCGTTTTTTTTTTTTCTCAGTGTCATTGTACAAAAATATTATTATAAAATGTATATTCATAAACTAACTTTTGCTTTTTATGCAGACCGACGAAGAAGATCCCGTGCCTGAGATAACCAGGGCTCACTTTGAGGAAGCCATGAGGTTCGCCCGAAGATCAGTTTCGGACAACGACATACGCAAATACGAGATGTTCTCCCAGACTCTGCAACAGTCCCGAGGGTTCGGTACTAACTTCAGGTAAAATAAATTTTAAATTCTTTTTTCTTATTAGTGCTATTCATCTCAAGTTCGAACTTTGAGGCTTAAAACGTTAATAACTCATGTTAGATCACGATTAAAATATTTCAAAAAAGTAAATATTAAAGTAAAAAACCTGGTATCCCCTTACCAGGCAATCTGTCTTGTAATTCTAAAATCTCATACTTTTTATAAAGATTTTAATCATAATTATTAAATTGAGTTTGAAAAATTTCAATTGGAACCAGCAATAAAAATTCCGAGTGCTCTGAAAAAAAAAAAAAAAAAAACTAAAAAATATTTTGACTACACTTTTAGATAATTTCATTTTATCTAAAACGTCATTCAAAACTATAAAATTCAGGAAAATTGATACAAACCCTGAATACATATATATCTAATATTATAAGGATCAAACGATAAAAACTACCTGAATCTTAATTGAAAGCCTCATTGTTAATATATTGGTAATTAGAAATAAAAATTTGTATATCTAATGAATAAAAAAAAATTCTAGATTTCCTCCGGGAACAACACAAGGAGGCGACGCTACACAAGGAGATCAGCCCTTCCAAGACGATGGAGACGACGATTTATATAGCTAAATGTTTATCAGGCTGCTCAAATTAATAATAAATATTAAATAAATATCGTTTCAATTGTGAGCGTGCGGTGTTAAATACTTTCACGGTTACGTGTACATTACAATATTGACAGCCCTCTTAAACCGTGATAAGTTTATAAGAATAATAATAATAATTAATTAATTCAAGGTTTTATATTTCAAAGAAACAAGAGTACGTGACAGCACGTATACTGATTAAGTTGAATTTTTTTAGTATTAGATTACTATTATTATTATATAGTGAATTATAATTAAAAAAAAGCTTAATTTTTTTATACTTATACGTGAAAGGGAATGATTCGAGTTTTTCTAAAAAAAAAAATTGAATGTTAAAATAAGTCATTTCTGCATTAGTATCGTTTACTCATCTTTTTGATAAGGCTTGTTAATGTAATCGACATGTTACATATGATAAATTTTTAATTCTCATAATCTTTGGATTTTTTATTGGAAAAAAATGTTGTGATCGTCGAAATGAAGATAATTAAATAAAAATTATAATAATAATAATATCTAATTTATTCAATTGTACGCATTATCATACCATGTACTGATTAATTATTTTAAACAAGTTTTATATCCCTTTTATGTAGAACGAATTAAAAATTTCATGAAAAAAGTTTTATCAAGAAAAAAAATCATCATAAATAAGACTGTGAACTAAATAATGAAGTTATTTTTTAATTCTTTCCAAATTCCTTTCCTTTTTATAAAAAATGAACCGAATGTAATAACGAATTATGAATCTACAAATAAATTTGTAAATTACGACGCAGTGAAAGTACGATCGGATGATTATAATTTTTTTTTTTAAAGTGCGATTGTGCATTTTATTCCAAGAAATTTTTATCAGGGTTTTGGATCAACAAGAAAACACCATTTTTTTTCAATCATCTCATGTATTAATAAGATATCTGACATACATTTATCAACTTTTGAAAATATTTACAATGATTGATTTGCGAACTACCATGAATTCGAATCAACTTACGTTTTTTTTTTTCAATTTAGTTACATATAAAATTGTAGCGATAATATTTAGTACAAAATTGGCGATAGTATGTCGTTTAAAATACATAACGACACACGTACTTCATCATAATAAAATTTTTAAACTCTCGTACAATTTATATATTTCTTCGTAAATAATAAAAACTTCAGCTACAATATTCTACGAATACCTGCAACTAATGCTTTTTTTATGAATATATTTATTTATTTACCTAGGTTTTTCAAAGTTTCGTTTGACGTATTCATTTAAATTTAAACATTCAAAATTTTTCAAGTAAAAATGCAGCGATTATGGCCAACCTATATAGTTTAGAGATCTTTTCAAGCATTTTTTTTTTTTTTTTATGTACACGACTTTAAATTCACAGATTGATAATAATAAAAAAAAAAAAAAAAAAAAACTGCCAAATTTTTATGTACAGATAAAATTATTCAGCCTGAAAAAATTTCAAGTGCGCTGCTGAGAAACCAAGTATAAAAAAAAAATTTATTTTCCATCCTTCAACGACCAAGAGAGTTTTCAATCAAATTTTATTTAATTTCTTTTTACAAGTTGAAAATCAACCAACCAAATTTGCATAAATCTTAACCAACGTTACGAGTAAAAAATAATAAAAACTCTTGGAGGAGAGCTGCCGGTTAAACTGATATGTTTGAAGTTGCTTAATCGGTTCTCTGTGTCACGGGCGGAAAATCAGCGTCGTCGTCGAGTCTGAACGTACCGCTGAACTTTGGCGGACTCTCCGTGGCCGCGACCATCTCTTGGTACTTCTCCGATTCTGTCAAAATAAAAAAAAAATTAAACTTTAACTGTTCTTACTGAAAAAATCATTTTATCTATATGTACATGATTTTAAGGGTCTATTATAGATACAAGCTCATCCTTTTGGTTTTGATACCATTTTTCGCCTAAATGTTAGTTTATTAATTTTTTTTTTTTTACTTTTGAAAACTTACCAACAGTTTTTCGCAATCTTTAAGAGGAAAAACTATTTTTTTGAATTATTAAAATGATTTTAGAGTCAATTTTTTTCGGTAAAATTTGTGCTTTATTGTGCTGAAAATGAAGATGATAACTAAAGTTTTATTAAGTTATGTTATTTTTTAAATACTATGACAAAATTAAATTTTAAGTCATTTTAGAAATAACAAAAAATTTTTGTTTTGTTAATTTTTTTAGTAACGAAATTATAAAAATTCAATCTTTTTTTATAAGACTGCTTCAAGTTAGAAATTATTTTTCTTAATCATTATCTTCTGTGCGAATGAGCTAAAAAAATGAACTAAATTTTTACAGCGATTTTGTTATTTTATTTATTTATTTATTTATTTTCATCATAATCGGACATTAATGTCCTTTAATACATAATTAATTTATATATATATATTTCATCAACAACTTTTTCATTCAAATTTCAAAAATTATTTTAAAAAATAATAATAAAATAACGATATAGTAACAAAATATTTTATCGAATATTTTATTATTTTCAAATACCACTACATATTTCACAATTGAGAGTACATATATTTTGTAAAAATTACAAAAACGATTTGACTTTAGCAAAAAAAATTATTTTTAATGATTATTAAGTTCCCGAAACACATCATCATTTGCCTTTAAATGAAAAAATTCAGTCCTCAAACCTTGGAATTTTTTTTTTTTTTTTTTTTACAGCTAAAAACTTTAAATTAATGTATAATTCAAGACAAATTTTAATAAGTTTAAAATGAATGAAAATGGTCGTTCTGTAAAAAGGGTGTAATTTAGAAATTGATTTGAATTTTTCTGAAACAATTCTAATGCAGCTCGGGTTTGATGGTATCTCAGAATTTTATAAACTACTTGAAAAAATAACGTAGTTTTTTTTTCAAATCAGATATTTAAACAGCAAATGCATAACTATCAATTATTTAAATAAATCCTAAGAAATAGTTTTTCCATTTAAAATTTGGTATAGATTGCAGAAAAAAAAATATTACGATCTTAGGTAACGAACCGTAATATTTTTATAAACTCCAACTAAAATTGAGCAAAATAAATAAATTCAAAGATTGATTTTCAAGCTAAAGTAACTCTTGAAAAATAAAAAAGGTAGGTCAGAAAGACATTAATTAATTTTTTTAATGCATTTTATTACTGTATTATACCTAGATGAATTTAGAAATCAATACATAAACTTACTTAGTATTGCCTGCTATGTTAGTCTACAAAAACTTTTCCAATTTAGTAAGTTGCATTTTAAATTTTGATGAAGTATTTTGTTACAGATTTACCATATGATTCATATTTTTTATGGCACTATTATTAAAAAGGTACATTAGTTTGCAAAGAAATTGTTTAAACAATTCTTAAAAATTTCATCAAAATTTGAAAAATTTTAACACAAAATGAAGAAAAATATAAAAGTGTTATTGAACGATTACACATACGTGAAATATTTAAACAAGAATAAATTCATTAGAATAATGTTGATAATTATCAATTAGGAATATAATCAAATTATTAATTTATAACAAAGATATGTCAATTTGTTCAAGCTAATTATAACATGTGTAATAAATTTAAATAATAAAAAAAATATCGTGTGAAATTAATTTCATGTTGTAAATATTAAATTTTTCTTAAATATTGAAAAAAATAATTTCATACTAATATTCTAGTAACTAATTAAAAAAAAAAATAAAAAAAATAAAAACCTTAAATTTTAATTATTTTGTTTAGATATGAAGTTTACTGAAGCTATTGTTATGTCAAAATAAAAGAAAAAATCGAATAAAAACCCTAAATGTTAACTTTTTTTTAAATATAAAAAGTTGTTGATTCAGATTAAACATTATTCCATTGAATCTTTACATTAAATACGTGTAGAAAAGAGTGAAGATGAAGCGAGAGAGAAAAAAAAAAAAAAAAAAAGAGAGAGATTTAGAGATCATACCAGTACCTGACATGGAGTCTGGCGAACGTCCGCGCAATGCACCTGCGTAGCTATTTATGCAGGCTTAAGAGGAAAACAAAAATATCATAAAACACATCAAGTCAACTCTGTTGTTTTTTAAAACAATTTTTTTCTCTTTTTTTTCCAAGACTTGCATACATACTTTAATTTTAAACCAATTATAGACCGGATCATCTTTATTTAACTTTGATTTCATAGTTTGACAGTAAAAATTATTGCTTGAAGATCGTCTCACAGCTATTTTATTTGTATTTAGTGTACATAGTTAAAACTATTTAGTTTATTTAAAAAAAAAAAAAAAAAATTAATAAGACTTTTTCAAAATTATTATTTATATGATGTAAAAATAAACTATTCAAAACATTTAAAAAATACTTAATTCAATTAACCATCATATATGATTATATATTTTTCAAAACAAGTTATATGTATGGAAATTACAAAACAATTTGTAACAATTGTTATGTTGTTTTTTTTTTAAAGTTACATATAAAACTCAAATAAAGTTTTAGCACCTGTTGATAAAAAATTATGACTAAGAAGAATAATTCCGAACTGAAACATGCTTTAAACCAAAAGTTTTAATTTTTACAAGAATTTTGTAACAAAAAAAATTACCTGACCGAACTTTTGTTATATTATTAAAAAAAAAAAAAAATCATTAAAAAATTTACAAAAGGTTTTGGTACGACCGGCATAACACAACAAAAGACACATAACATAACAAAATTTATGTTATTCTCGGGTTCCTGATTTCAAATCATCTACTTGAATAAGTTTCAACAAGATACAGTTTAAAATACTCGAAAAAACAAAATAAAACAGCTGCAACAGTCAAGATATATCAATAAAAAATATCGATTGAAAAATAATGTATGCTCATCACCATTTATCGAAACTAAGAGATTAAAAGCAACAACATTAAAAAAAATAAAAATAAAAAAAAATAAAAAAGAAAATAATCAGGCTTATTAAATGCAGCATTCCAGCTTATTTTGGCGGCACAAACACACACGCGCACATGATAAAAGAAGAGTTTCTACGCCAAGTCATATACTGTATATATTTTAAAATAATGCGGCTTAAGTGCTACATAACCAACATTAATCCTAGCTTACACAGGCTGAGCTTAATCTATAAATTTCTCTACTATGTCTAGCTTAAATTTTAACTTAAATTTAAAGTAACACGCATTAGTCAACACTTTTAATAAGTAGTAGGAGAAAAATAAAAAATTTCGAAAAAAAATTTCTATGTGTGTGTGGGTGTTTGGCATTTTGCTATGCAGAGAAGGCTAATTTTAGTCACCTACTCTGTGCTTTTTTTCATAAAAAAACTCTTTATCCATAGAGAACGAAATTTGATAGTGTTTCAAACAATTCTATGTATATAATTAGAATAAAGAGTTTTTATATAAAGCATTTAGCCTGCCATTTTTTTTTTTTTTTTTTTTTTTTAATTATAAATAAATTTAAACAGGTAAATCATACCATGCTATTAAAAACTTAATTGAAGTAAGATTTAATAACGATAAATATGTATACCTGTGTTCTGTACTGTTTGCGGTGCCGTAGGACTGGAAGTTTCGCCAGAGGATCCTGAATTGTTGGCGGAGTCTACCTCGTCCCGCTTACCGTCTAATCTGTTAAAAATAAATAAAAGAAAACATTTTGAATAAAAATTTTTTTATCTTAATAGAGTAGTAACTTGGGAGATATAAGCACAACATGTATTAATAATAATACAATTAAAAATTATGAAAAATGTAAGAAATTTTGAATCTTGATCAACAAAACAGGTAAAAAGTTTGCTTAAAAATGAAAAAATTATACACATATCGTACACATTAATTTTCACGTAAGCAGACCGTGTCGTTAATAAACAAATGAAATTTTAAAGGATGAAAAAAATTTTTTATTTAATTAAAAAAATTAATCCGAAGAAATCCATACAGGATTGTCACTAGTTTTGTTTGAAATTTTCTTTTAAGTGTACGTTTATTTATTTATTAATTTTATAAAAGAAGTTTTCATTAAAAAATTCAAGATGTAAAATAATATAAATTCAGGAAAAAATTATTCATTACCAACAGATATTGTCAATTTTTATGGTTACAATGTATTTCACGGTAAAAAAAAAAGTTAAAATCATTACTGAGTTTTTAAAAATTTGAAGAAAAATCCAAGGGACTAGATTACCAAAAATTAATCCTGTGAAATAATTTTAACCGTTTAAAAACTTTATAAAGCACTTTTTACAAAATCTTATGATTTAAGATAATTTTCAAGGTCTATGTTTCCAATAAGTTTAAAAGTATAAAAATTACTTGTTTTGGTTCTTGAGAAAAATAATTAACGAGAATAGACTGAAATATTGAGACAAAAATTTTATTTTTATAAAACTTTCAAACTTTTCAGTCCTGTCGGTAATTAGAATCTTGGTAAAAATTAATTTGAAGTTTACCTGTGTTGCTTCAAGAGAGTGCAGTCACCGCCTTCCTGAGTATCCAGACTGTAAATGTACAGGTAACCGTCGGAACTTGCCACGAGTAACCTCAGAACCTTCTGGATTCTGCAATATTTTCATACATTTATATTAATTTACTTGATACAATAGAGCATAGTTTATGATGTAAAAATATAAGTTTCTTAATTTTTTCTACTTTAATGTTGTTTAGAAGAGGTAAGGAAAAATTCGCAAATTTAAGATGAAACAGACATTATTGGGAAGAAAAGTGCAGTCGTGGTGGGGATGAGGTCACGTGGTTCACGCGCTGTTCTAGTGGATTTAAATAGTTATGGGCAGCCATGTTGAATTTAGGGTTACGTCGTCATGCGCGCTGATCGCATTGAAAATAGTTATGTGCAGCCATATTGCTTCCCTCTCTGTGACTGCACTTTTCCTCCCAATACAGATGATGTATTAAACATTAAATTCTCATGAGAAAACTAAATTTTAACATGGCAATTTGATAATTTATTCGTTATCTTTTTTACTAAAATATTTAAATAACTAATTTATAAAATTATTAAACTTTTTTTCACAATAGAGAAGTTGCACATTTTTTGAAAATATTTTTTTCTGAAAATTTGAGATTTTTAATGAATTTTAATTTTTTTTTTTTCTTCATAATTTTTTTAGACTCATTATTTAGATGTTAATTTATCATAATGTATCAATAGTTTTATAGCAACGGTCATTTTAAAATTTTTTGCAGAGATAATTTTGGAGAGATTTTATTGGTCATAAATTACTAAATTTTGAGCTAAGGTTTTTCTTCGCACGAGCAATCGATTTACATAAAGCAGGAAATTAAAAAAAATTTATGATATTTCGTCGACTTACGTGGCGATAGCACAGACGTTTTTGAGCCCTTGGAAGGGCAAGTGAACACTGGCGAATGCCCGACCCTGGTTGAAGACGTCGGTAACCTGCGAGGGAAGATAATTCGCCGATGCCGACACCGCCTTGGTCAAGTAACCCATCCAGCTTTGCGCTTCTTCCGGTGTCTGTTGAGGTCTTAATTGAAAAAAAAAATAATTATTAACAAAAATTTATTTATGAATATTGTACTTTTATTTAAAGGGTTTAACTGAAAAACCAGAAAATCCCCTCCCCCTTTTTTTCATTTTTTTGATAAAATGATGATTTGATACTTTAGAATCTAAGAAATACAACTGTTCAAATTAAATTTTAATTTGACTTTATTTACGATTTTTAGACGAGAAAAAAAAAGCGCGGTAGAATTAATTTTTTTTATTGAAACGATAATAAAAGGTCGACAAAACCATATCCTTTTTTTCTTCAAACGGCTATAACTTTGGCTCTAAAAAGAATTTCCCTATAAAATCATATATGGTTGGAAAGGTTTTGACTTTAGCTTTTGAATGGTATGGTTGAAATAAAAATTTGAAGCTTTCTGTGGACACCAGAAGCCGCCAAAAAGAGTTTTTTCAACTTATACAATTTTTGCAAAAAACTACTTTTGACGCACTAAAAGTTTTCTAATCAAAAAATAAATTGTACCATCGGATTTTACGACCTTAAAACTTATAAGAAATTTTTTTTTAAACAAAACCAGATGATTTAGGGTGGGAGCACAGATTCAGTGAGTACGGGAACTAAGGGACGACCTAATAAATAGTAGTAAGTTACCAATCCCTGTTGGGGATGGATAAAAATCTGTTTGCCCAGAGGACAGATCGTCTCTTTGTAAGTAAAAATTGAGTTTAACTGGAAAAATCCGTGATAGCCATGGATAAAACGGGATAATTTTAGGATAATCATCGTTAACTCGACTCCTTGTTCATGTAATATAAAAAAAAGGTATTGAAAGCTTATGTTTATACACTTACATTTCTTTAGGCTCTTCAAGTTTGAATATGTGAACGGTTTCCGTGTTACTGGAGCAGCACAGGTACGTGGAATCCGTACCGAAAGCCAAACTGCTTATCGACACGCACCGTTTGACGCCTCGTCGGAATTCGTAAAGTTTCGTACCGTCGTGAACCTTAAATTTACAATTGAATTTTTTTTTTTAAACTTTCGTTGGGAGTGCAAAAACTACTACTGATGCTAATTACTATAAAACTCGATTGATCAATTTCACCTTTACTTGGTGGAAATTCATGTTCATTTTAAGGTAAATTGAATAAACAACAGTTTCTTTTGTTACAATTTTAAATCGAAGTAATCTAAGATATGTCAGTCTTAAATTACCTACAACAACAAAAATTTGTTGTTTATTCTATTCACATAAACATAAAATATGTGTCAAACAAGACGATGAAACGTATTATTGATCAACAAATTTTATCCCTTTGAGAGTTATTGTACTCGTTGAATAGTATGAATAATGATAGAAAGAAAAACTAATACTGATAATTTATTTTTAAGTGAGGAATAAAAAACTAACGTGAAAGACTCTTATGACCGTGCCCTTTTCAGAAGCAGTGGCGACTTTTAGACCGTTGAAACTGAAGGCCAGAGCTGCCAGTGGACTGTCGTGAGCTGGAATCATCGTTTTTGCTTGCTGAAAATAGTAAAATAAAAACAATTTTTTTAAATATTTAGTTATTTTAAGGATAATGGAAATTCATTCATTAATAATTTGAATGGGCTTACGAGGTTTATGGCGTCGAAAATTTGCACCTCACCGACGGTGTTAGAGCCTGGGTAAGCCAGGTAGCAGTTATCATTGCTTATCGACAAAGTGCAAAGACCAGCCAAGTTTGGTGGTGTGTCTCGTATGGTGTGGAGCACTTTCATGTCCCTTATGTTGTGTATGTACAGTGATTCTTCCAAACATACTACTAATCTCTGCAATATAACATGTTGAGTATTGATTAGAAATTTCAAACATGTTTAATTTTTAACATTAAAAAAAAAAACAAAAAGCAAAAATTGATGGAAGTAAAAGCAGCTAAAATTTTTTTTAATTTCAATGTACACATAGAAAGATAGACAGATATATCTTTAATATAATTTCAGTCTGATCCTGGATTCCAAATCTTTTGTTGAAGAATTTAGATTTAAAAATTCAATTAAAAAATCTTGAAATTCATTAAGAATTGAGTATTTACAAAAACAAATATTTTCTATGTAGGTTGTCCTCCCAAACATTTTCATTATTTTGATGTTTTACTTTACCTTATGATTTTGTGACTTTTATAATTAAACTTATTTAGTATTTTTAATCAACAGATAAATTTTATAAGTTTTATTGGCTTAAATAAATAAATAGTTTTACAATTATTTAGATTAGCACAAATAGTATTTTAAAACAACTGAATAAATATATTTTATGATTGAACCAACTCGCTTGTTTTTTTACACTCTAGAGTACATTTAAATCATAAATTAAAAAATTCTTCTAGAAAAACTGTAGATAAGAGTCAATCTACTCAATAAAAAAATACTGAATCTAATCATTAATAATTGACAAATTTCATTTATAAATAAAAGAGGGTACTCACAGCTCTATTAAGTTTCACAGCCAAAATGGTATTTGAGTAGCTATAATTACAGATCTCTGTGCCTTTTTTGAAATGGCAAACTTTTAATTTTCTGGGGGACGTTGAGCTGACCATTGCAATGAGACTGCTGTTGAACAATCTCTCAATGATGCACACATCTTCCGTGCCTGTTGATTAAAAAAATATATTATTATTTTTTTTTTTATAATCAACAAACTGTTAATTTAAATAAATATATTTTACCATTTTCAAAGATCTTGTCTAGGTGATCTACTGAACTGAGAGAGAATATTCTGTAACCAGACTTTGACCCAACAGCCAGTGACCTGAAACATTATTGTTTATTCTTTCAATATAAATGGTTGTAAAAGTTTATGTGAGTAATTTAAAAAATAACTTAGTTCATGATGAAAAATATAGTAAATTTATTTATCTAAAACATGTATATTTCAAGTTGAATAATTTACCTCAAACCTTGGTATCATGTCTTACAAATGCGTATAGCACTTGTAAATATGAAAAAAATATATATATTTATTACAATATTATAAATTCAAAAATTGTGAGTGCTTTTATGAATAATTTAACAAAAAATATTATAAATTTCAAGTTGATTGTGACATGTACATACTAAGTACATCATTACAAATATTGAGTTATCTCTGTGTGTGTGTATGAAAAAAAAATTGATAAAATTATTGAGTGGTAGAGTAGGTAGGCAGAGAATAAAGGTGGTACACAACAAAAACAATAAGATCGCTCGTATCGCACCGCGTAAACAACGCACGAAGATAATCAGCAGCAGCAGCATACAATAACAAAAAAAAGTGCGAGTGTTTTTTTTTTCCCAAAAAATTGCGTCACGCCACAATATTTTTCGAAAAAAAAAAAAAAGAAAAACAAAAAAACAAAGGGGAAAGACACATCGAAGGTTGCGCAACTCTGAAAGTGGGGGGTAGATAGAGAGAGAACAAAAGAATACTCACGAGCAATCCTGGTTGAAGTTAACGAAGAAAACTCCGTCGTTCTGTGTTCGACCCGACGCGAGATGATCGTCCCCTGGACAGCTGTTGCTGGCCTGCTGGTGGTTGGCCGTAGCGAGGTTCATACTCCTACCGCAGTAGTACTTTAGAGTCTGAGTAATCGCCTCTACGTAACTGTCCATAAACTTACTCTTTACTAATCGTGCACTTACTTTTATTCTTTCTTTTTTATTATTACTTTATTTTAGGCTAAGAGCAGCCAACAACACAACACCACACAAACAAACGAGCTGATGAGGATTGTTATTGTGCGCAATAAACTCAGTACGCTTCCAGCATATTGAAGCTGAGATCGAGGTTGTTTGTTGTTGTTGGTGCAGCAGCTAAGACTGTGAACGCAGCAGCAGCCTTGACTCAGACTGAGCTTGTGTCTTGAAACCACGAAACAGCTGACAATTGCTGGTAGCTTACTTACTGCTGTAATCACCACAGCTCACCTGCACACACAGACAGTCACTTTATTGTTGTTTATATACATCTACTCTTTGTGTGTTTGCCCCTGCCTGTCGTCGATCCGCGACTGCCTCAGCCTTACTGCAGCCTACACGGAGTAATATCTCTCTGACCTGACGTCACAGACTCTGACTAACTTTGTAAACTGTGCAGCAGGAGAAGTGGAAACAGTGATGAGTAGGTATGATACCTGAGGTATACACAATCTTACTTGAGTAAGATACGCAGGCTACATCATGTAAAATACATACTTCAAACGAAGCGAATAAAGGAAAAATGCTTATACGTTTTTGACGCGAAGTATTTGACGCGTCATGGATTTTGTTCAAAAATTTATTTTTTAATTTTTTTAAATTTCTCCCACAATTTTGTATTTGCCTTAGAAATAAGAAGGCTTTTTTGTAAGCAGGTTTGCACGTAATAACAAATTGAAATTTTTTTGTTTATTGAATTAAAAACAAAGAGTTTGTATGATCTCGATAAAAATATATACAAAAAGTTTAATATTCTAATTGACGTGCACAAATTTTTTTGTGGAATTGAAATTCGAGGCGTAATGCAAGATTTTTACATCAGTTTCAGAGTGAAACATAAGAAATTTTCCTTCAATAAAGTAGCCAGAATCACATAATAATCAATACAATTTATTACAATCAAATCAAAAAGTTCAGAAAATAAACGTTTCGTGTATTCCCCACTAAATTAATCAATTTTTTGTGTTTTATTCAATCTTGGAAATCATAAAAATTTAAAGGGGTAGTCCAGTAAAAATCAATTAAAAATCGCAACAGTACAATCAGATTAATTTAAAATTAATTTTACGTAATCAATGTCAAATTCTGAATGAAAAAACGGAATTTTTTTTTAATAACGACTAAACTACTCTCCCCGTTATGACAGCAGCCCGTCGTACAAAAAAGACTGTTTGACAATATTCAGGCGCTCTCAACTTGACTGCAGGTTTCTGCACATTGTACAAGGGCACATGTTTGTAATAAAGTAATCTAAATTTAAAATATGTAATAATATTGATGTAATATGAACAATGCAATTAGTTTTTTTTTTTTTTTTTTTTTTTCTTTGGTAAATAGTGAGAAACTAGGAGTTTTTTTGCAAGAGAGCCGTTATTAAAAAAATAGAAAGTATCTTCGCACTACTCACAAGACTAATTTATATCCAGGTGATAACGTTAAAGTGTAAAATCTAACTGGTTCAGGTCGTAAAAAAAAAAGATCTGTTTGAATTTGAACGATTTATTTCACAAAAAAACTCCACGGCCCACACTTTAAAAAAATTTGTAATAAAATTACATCACTCAATGATGTAAAGTTACCATGACCTTCGCAGTAAATTTACATAGAATTTGTAAATTGAGAAGTGAACCTTAATCACCAAAACTGTGACCAATCATTGGTCACCAATGTAAAAAAATAGGAACATCATCGAGCGGTGAACATTTACTAATTTTAGTAATAAATAACATAGCTCAGTGATGTAAATTTACAATCACTAGTTAAAAAACAAGTTTGATCAATTCTTCGAGATCCGATCTTTGTAGCATTGGATTACGAATATCTGCAAAGGTTTACTACGATCACTAGTAAATTTACATCGGTGAACAAGGTAATTTTTCTGCAAATATTTTCAACAGTGTAGACTGACCATCTAAAAGAAATTTTTCAAAAAATCAATTGCAATTGGCAAACAATTCATGCTGTAACACTGATATACGAATCTGGATACGCTTCCAACGCAGCATTATCAAATCAGGCATGCTTACAAATTCACTTTCGTCCATAAGCCCTTCTCTATACTGGTTATCCTGGTGAGCCAGTCTCATCTCCTTAGATCTCGTCGTTGCAACATATCTGAATAACTCGTCTCCACCTTTGGCGATGTTTCTTACATCTTCAGACATCTCATTTCCAACTATCTTAATTTCAGTTCCATTGATTAAGATTTTTTCCGTCTCGAGTAATTCCATGTATATCAGAATTATTTGATAGAATTGTGTTTTTGCGTCCTCGAGGTGTTTATCCGAAGCCGTGTAACCTTTTTCCCGGTACTGCGAAAAGTAGTTGTACCCAGGCTTCCTACCAGGTCTCAAGGCGTAAAGTTTGATCAATTCTTCGAGATCCGTTTGATGCAACATTGGATTACGAATGTCTGCAAAGTCATCGCATATACGCTTGTTGAACATCTTTGGATCCTCCAAGGTATGAGGATATTGAGAGTCCCAAGCGTATACGTGTTTGATGTAGGAATTATCAACCCTGCCGTCAAAAAACAACTTAGCTCTGTTGTTCCAAAACATTCTCAACTTGTAGTGAAAATTATTCGAAGATGTGGTCTTGCAGGCGCTCTGGTAATCGCTCAGAGAATCCCTAGCGAACCTCATAAGTAACTCCAAGTCTGGCTTCAAAGAAATCATTTTTGTAAGCTTGCGCGGCCACTGCACCAATATGTCATCCAAAATGGGTCCAAATTTGTGCTCCTGGATGACACGTGGGAGGTATTGTTGAGGATTTTTTTCGACTATTACTGGATTGGAACAGTCTACCAGGGCGCTTGTAATTTTTTTACCCACTGTTTCAACGCTATTTAAATATTTATATTTCTGAGATTCCTTTACAATCAATTTTACGTGTTCAGTTTTCTCTCGGAATCTTTCTGTTAGATGCATGACAATGGCTGTTCTCGATCCGGTATCCAATATCTTGTTCTCGAGTTTTAGATGAAGGCATTTGAAAAACGATCTTGGGTTTCGATCGAAACTGACGAGACCCCACCTGTCGACATTTCCCAGTGCTGCGACGAACGAAAAGATTATCAAGATCAGACTTTTCATACTCGTTTTTAGTTGATACTCTAAGGTGCAGAAAAGGAAATTCATAGGTCTCTTGAAAACTTAAACACTGTGACATAAAACCAATAGAGACTTTGCTCCAAACAAAAGCTTTTTATTACTGAAATAATATTCACTTGTAACACATTTTTGAACATGCATTTGCATTAATTTTGTCCATAAAAAATTTTTGTATTTGCGAAAAAAAAATTTTTAATGAAGGAATGAAATCTAAATGTCGCTTGAATTCATCAGATTTATTGAATTATATTCTTTAAGAACTTGTTTTGTTGAAATAATAATTATTCATTAGATAGAAGTAAGTTTATCGCCAAACTGAAGTTCTTGGCAAGTATTATAATCCATATATATATTTTTTAAAGTAAAAGATAGCATCTTTAACAATCGATTTATTCATTTAAAAAATATAAACTTTTTTTTTCAATACATAATTGTGAATTTTTACGGACCATGGAGTCAACATATCCCAGTGAGAAATTTTCAGTAGATCATGGGCAAAAACCGGCCAGATTTAACGAATTTGGACGGAAAGTTAGTAGGATTTTTCGCCAGAATATCGCTTGAAAGCTAATGCTCATAGTATAAGGGAAATGGCGATCCATCGTTTCAAAAAATATATTGAAGATCCTTATCTGTTGAAAGTATTGAACAAGAGATCAATTGTGGATGATAATCTGGAGAGGTGCTTCCACTCGTTGAATTCAGAAAACTATTAAATCGTAACGATCGAAGAAACTGATAAATTAGCACTCGACAGTAGCATTTACACAAGTCAACTGTTATATGTTTTGGATACTTTACTTCAATTTGAACATTTTTAATTGAATGATTGTTTGAGTTTCACACAGAAATGAGGAAATTTTATAGAAAAAGATCTTTAAAACAATGTTCTTAAAGTCGAACAATTTCAAAGTCCTAAATTGGATTTTTTTGAAATGATGCCCAAATTATAGTGAAAGTGAGAAACTTAATCGATTATGTGTATTGACAGAATTCAGTATAGTAGAGTTTTAAGTAATAAAAATAAATCTGAAAAAAATTTTATCGGTTGAAATCGATTTTCAATCGATCTTTTGCGTTCTGAATGATATTCAATGTTCTCAACAAAAACAGTACTACTAGTGAAAAAATTTCCATGCTAACTGGTAACCAAACATATTATTAATTATATCATTTTAATACTAATAAACAAGTACTCGATAGGATCGGTATACCATTCGATCTTTAAAAATAAGGTTTTATTTTAGCAGACGAGGTGTATCCGAGACGATATTTTGTAGTTTTATTCAACTTTCTATGAAATTTTTAACTTTTTTTACACCTTATTTTCAAATATATTCATTATTCTATAAATCTGACAATTTTTTTTTTTAGTTTAAAGCTGTTGAAAAAATTTTTGCTGCCCACCACTTGCTAAAAAAGACATGTACACAAGTTGTGTCTTTAAAACTCTTCATTTTTATTTTTATCAAGATTATTTAGATTTCCATTATGTTTTAGATTGAATTAGAATTTTTTTTCTGCCCCAACGCTGTAAAGTCAACAAAAATTTTGTTTTACCATTATTATTATTATTATTATGTCGTGTGTTGTACCAATGTACATTGGATATTAAAAATCATCTTCTATGAAAAACCAATTTATCTAAGTTTTAAAAATTTGAATTCAAAATGAAGTTGCAAGCTCGATTACCAGCGGTCGATCATCGAGTAAACGAGCTTGCAGCGAAATGCGTCGCGCCTGCGAGTAAGGCAGAAATCCGTACATTGCGATTCGTCGGTAATCATCGAAGCGGCGCCGCGCAATGATAAACAAGTCCGGGTTCGCCGGGCGGCGTTTCAGGCTCCAAACTTCCATCCATGAGTGGAAGATTCCATTTCGTTCCATGGAATAGTTTAAAACATTCTAGAAGCTTCCGAGAGAATATTTGAACTACTATTCTCACGTACTTCTTATGATTTTTCGAAACAATTTTTTTTTTTCTTTTATTACATGAATCATGGATGAATATCCGGGACTTTTACTTGGATTTTTAGTGGACTGAGCCGGTAAAACCATCACAACTTATAAAATATTGAATTGAATTACTGTAATAGTACGCTTTAATTGTTGAAACTTATTGATTCTTATTGTTCTTGAACACTTCATTATTATTCTGTTACACTGAAAACTAACAAATGATGTTTTTGGGTAACTTAATGTTCTTTATAAAACATATATGTAAACACCGTGTTTTTGTCCAATAAAGACGCCATCAAAATCTGCTACAAAAAAAAGGGCCTGGTATTGTAAAGTTAAGTTACAAATTACAAGATTTTTAGAATATAATACTTTTTTAGGTATTATACTTGAAGATTACAACGTTTTAAATACTGCTTGTTAATTTATACGTGAATAAACTATTTAAACTAGTAAAAAGTTTATTTAACAATAAAATCATTTTTAACTAACATCAATCGTTTATAAACAAACGCTTATAGAAGCAGATAAATACGGTATATTACCTATACAAGCTCATTAAGTAGATTAATATTTTTTTATTTTATAAAACACAATTACATTTCAGTTTGTTTGTTTGTTTGTTTTATTTTATTTTTTATTAATTTTTTTTTTCATAAACATTTCATTTATTATGAAATTTATCCTTTTGCGTCTCACAAATTCGCCCACGAATATCGATCCAGCCCAGAGTTCAAGAGGTTAAAGCTCCGGTGTTCCAGAAATGCAGCTTTGTAAACATTTTAAAAAAGTAATTCTGCTTCTTTACTCAAAACCTTTTTGTTTTTTAACAAAAAGTGAAATAAACTTTCATTATTAATATTCATATTTTTCAATAAATTATGTGCTTTCTACTGATCAATTACCTTTTAGAAAAGAGTACCAAAATAAATCATTGAAATAATATTATCCACTTATTAATGTGAATTTTGACGCTAATTGAAGCGAAAGGAGTTTTTGAAAAAAAAAAGTGTTTACTCGGACGCTTCATCGTGGAATTTCCTGCCATTTTAAATTCGAAACCGCCTCTTCTCATTGTTTTCGTATTACGCTGCGTCTGCAAATTATTCGGTATTTTGATTTCAACGAGCAGGATGTTTTCAACAAAGTTTATCGCTCGTAATTTTTATTTTAAATTATTCAAAATCACGTGTCTCGAAAATAAAAATTTTTTTATCGCTTTGGCAAAAAAATTGCGGTTTTATTATTTTTTTCTTATCAAATATACGTGAGAGTATTTTGAAAACGGTATGGAGACGGTAATGACGAATTTGAAAAAAAAAATTTTATTCTTCGCGAGGTACTTAGTCGATAATGCCAAAAAAGAATGAAACCAAAACTCGCGAGGGAGTGAGAAACTGCGTCGCGGGTTTAAAAATATAACTAACTATACGTCGCTGCAGCCAATGCCCTGACCTACATCCTAACAAACTAACTTCTGATTGCACTTTAGATAAAACAAGGATTTGATTGGTTTTTGAAAAAAATATATTTTTCTATTTAAAAACACTCGGTTTTTCAAGGTGTTAATTAACATTTTTCGAGTCTAAATGGTGAATTTCTGATACTTTTATAAAAAAAAAATGCAAACAAATTCAAGATGTATTACATAGATACAATCAATGTTTGCCAAATGAAATAACATTAGCTTACATTGTAAACAAGCTTTGAAACTCATTGAAATTTTTTGTTTTGGATTTTATAATTTGATACCTAGATGAAAACTATTTAATCAAACGTAACAATTATTAGTGTATGTATTAATAGTATTTCGTAAATGATTGAATAATTTAAAATTTATAGTTTTATCAATATTGGCTACTTATTGAACTGTCACATTAATACATAAAGTGATGATTCAAGGTCACTGGAATATTTATTTATTTATTTATTTATTTATTTATTTAATATGTACACGGGCGTAAGCCCAGTTAGAAGTTACAAAAAGATTTGTTGGTGCTGTACCATACAGACATAACAAACTTAATACTAGTTAACATAAAAGAGAGTAACAATTATAAAATTAAAATAAAAGAAAAAAACATAATAATATTATTTTTAGTTGGAATATAACAAATTTCAATTAATTTATATATTCAACGTTTTTATAAATTATGAAATAATTCAGGATTATTAACATATAAATATAATATGTAATTATCGACAATATCATGAGTAACTTCTAATGTACGTTTTTATCAAAAAATCTGTAAGTTAAAAGAATAATTAAAAACTAATAATAAAATTTAATCAGTAATTATTATAACTACTTTAATAGACATGAAGTAATTGTTGTATTAAATAATTATGATTTATTTTTGTACTATAATATAAATTATGTTACGATATTATATATTAGAAAACGGAGAATATTTTTTAAAACATTTTGAATGTTCAACGAACAGTACATAAATAGATTTAACAGTTTAATAAGTATCAATCGGTAGCGAAAAATAAAAATCATAATAATTCAAAAGATCGATACCTTATAATAAATTTAAAATCAGTGCAACATTATATTATTACATGCAAAAGTCAAAAACAGCGCAGTAAGTTTAGAAGTATAATAAAGGGTCCCTGTATAGATTTTGCACACATCTGCCGGCCGGCGACGGTTACCCACGGGGTTTTTCCATGCCCTTCGAAAACAAAACCCAAGCCGCACGTGCCGGCAATATTTTTTTTTTTTTTTTTTTTTTATGGTCCTTTTTTGCTTCCTTCGCCCTTCTTTTTCTTCCTGTTACATCATCCCGTTTGCCACGCGCGGTTCTCTTCTACGCAGTTCGTATTTGAAATTTTTCGGCGTTTTTAGTCATCGCCGATTGTGATAACTTTTAATCCGAGCCAAGTGGCTTTTTACTGTAGCAATTTTACATTTTATGTACAAATTTTATAGATAGGTTTGGCCAGTAATTGATAAAGATTAAATTTTTTCAACAACAATAAATTAGTTTTGACAAATTAACACTACATATAGTGCTTTACCATATTATAATAACCATTGTTATATTATTCATTTATTTATTATATCATTTTGTATACTTTACTCGTAATGTTAATCTGTTGTAGAATACTTATTTATAAACTTATGTATTTTGTACAACATAATGTACAATTAATAAACATATCAAAATCAAAAAAATCAAAATCTCCTTACTCAATATACTTAATAACTTATTTACATGATTCTTATTAAACTGTTTAGTCACAGTAGTATATTTACATAATAATTCTTAATAAAATATATTGTAACAACATTATAATATAGTGAATATATGTAGATATAATTCAGATTTTGAATAAAAATATTTTTTTTTGTTTTTCAAAATTGAACAAATTTAAAAAACAAAAAAAACTACGTGTTATTTTGTGCCAATATTGATAAGTGAAGAAAACACTATATAGACATTTCCGGTTTTACAAAACAAACTTGACAACTTAATCGCTGCTATTTATAAATTTCGTATTAGCTGATAAATTTAAAAAGAACAAATTAGTTTCAAAGACGTAAAATCATCAAACAAACGCGCAAAAACATCGTATAAAATTAAAAAAATATTTAATTAGAAAAAACTCTTGAATTTATTATAAGTTTAAATTAAATATTGTAATTTAATAAGTTGAATATATAGTAACTGTAATATTTTTTCTTTAATTAAAGTTGATGGAACCATATTTTACCCATCAGACCCGACATTTAATTACAATAAATAAATTTCAAAGCGTTTGTGGTAAAGTCGTAAAAAAAACTAATTTAAAAAATTGTTAACATTTAGATTATTTATCGACTTGATTCTCACCTCAAACTATATGCTAAATGCTATATATGCCAATAAACCAATGTAAGGTAAAATCACCTTGCATATGAACAAACACTAACCATAAATATAATTACATAAATGCATAAATCAAAATAAAGCAGTTGAAAATAAAAACAAAAAAAAAAGGATTTGCAAAAAACTATATTATCTTTTGGTAATAAAAAAGTTGATTGAACTACATTTTACAAAATAGACCTGACAACTTAAGTACTTCTATTTTTAAACCGTACGATGTTTGCAGCAAAGAAACAAACAAAATTTTTTTTTTTTTTTTTTAACGCAGTATCAGTCATCGGAAAACATGTAATTGTTATAAAACTTAGAGTACATACAAAAGAAGTTAAAAATTTTTTTAACTGAACGATTCAAAATAAACTTATCACTTTTCTATATTAATTAATGCACCTCACGAAAATTATTTTTATATTCTATTAATTATTTAATTTAACGTGATGAAATAAATAAAAAAAAACCGACAGCTTTGCAGTATAGTGTGATATCAGATTTTTTCTGAATTTTTGTAAGCTGTCTGAAATATTTTAAAGTTATATTTTTATATTTTATATTTTATTTATATTCTAATAAATGTATATTTTGTAGACCTGAAGAGGCGTCTATGTATTAAAGAAGCGAAACGTTGTATAAAAATAAATGAATTGAACAGTGATACCCGTTAGTTTTTATTTGATAAATTTTAAATTACACACTGTTGACAAAATCATTCTAAAAATTTAAAAAAAAGTGTATTTTTTAGTTATTTAAAATCAATTGAAGATATAAAACCCTAAATTCATTAGTATGTATATTTCAAATGAATATTCATTAATTACATGCAAACCGTAACTAATTATAATTTTTTCAACTCTATTGAGTAGAGTAATGGTTGAATAAATACAAATTAGAAAGAAATAAATACAAAAACTGAGTATAATTTTAAAAAAAATAATAAAAAAGTTGAAAAAACCTCTACTTCAATAATAGATATCGACGAAACCATAAAAAGTGCACACCTGACCTGGCACGATTTATTAATAGCAACCAGGTAGCATACACACGCACATCTTCTGTTTATCATGCGAATCGTATCAAAACAAACGAGATACGACAAATCCCAACGAACGCAACAATTAAAATCCCAAGAATTGTCTCAAAAAAGTAGTACAAAAAGTACTTTCAACGTTCGCCATATTACGCCCAAGTTATATATACAAGGAATAGGGGGGAACTCGGGTATTACGCCGCAAATAAACATCCCACCCGGCAACCGGCGAACGTGCCAGAAGGCTCGAGAACAATCCTCCCAACTGGTGGCTGCAGCTACCGCCGATCAATAACCGCCGGGTCGGCTGGATGCAACTATATACACCTCGGCTCTCCCAGATGCGCAATTGTTTAAACAACAACCTGCAACACTCAAAAAAGCTCACTACCAATCGAACTTAAAGGTACCTGGTACCACCATAAGATTTCCCCACCTTAAGTTCCCGAAAAAAGGCAGCAATGATCAAAACAAACGACTGGCGTACGTGATCCCCAACATGCAAGGAACCTTCTGGAAACTGCGTCGCGGCCGGGTATAAAAGGGGGCGCCTCGCCGGCACTCGGCTCATTCGTTCTCTGCGCTTCGAAGGATCAACCTCTACTGCGAGTCTCTTCGAGTTCAACCCCCCCTCCCCCCCCAAACTACTAAACAATTGGTTCGTAGTTGGACAATTGGACTGAACAACCAGGTGCGATGTAGCTTGAGGCACTCGCGGGGCTGCACACAGCTTCCAAACCGTAAGTACGATTTTTTAAATTTGTTTTTGTTTTTGTTTTGACGGGAGAGGGCGACCTTGACCCTGAGCGATCTTGCGCAACGGTGCGACGTTGTGTTTTTGTTTCGATACCGGTGATTTTTCAGCTCAATTTTAACAGTTTTCAATTAAAAATGATAATTGATTGGATAAGGTTTTTTTTTTTTTTAAGCTTGTGCCGGTAGTGAGATTTTTAATCATTCTGTGAGAGATTAACTTTTTTTTTATTAACTAACATTAAGGGGAGGCACCGGTGAATTTTTAGTCCATTGATGTAATAATTTTTATAAGATAAAAATTTGGTTCAATGCTAACTTTTTTGAGTGAAATCATACGGTAGGGTCAAAAAATTCGAAACATAATTTTTGGGCCCTTCAGGGCTACTAATTTTTGCCCATTTAAGAATTATTTGAAACCCATACGCTAAGTTGTTTGAAATCACAAAAAAAGACAGCACACCAAATTTTAGCTCAAAATATTAAAAATTGCGAAAGTAGTAGCATTTTTACTGAAGGGCCAAGTACAAAAATGGCTTTTAAACGTAAAAAAAAAGCTTCAAAAATTTATGAAAAAAATATCAGCAAACTAGATTTTTTTTAAAGAAAATTTTGCACTAAACCCGATCTCCGAAGCTTAATTAGTCTCGGAGATAAAAATAAAAGTTGAAAAATCCTTATTTAAGGGTTCAGTCCTTCTGCAAAGGTAGTAAGGTTCCAAAAAAATCACTAATAATTTTTTTTTTTCAATACCTATTGAAAAAGCTGTCTTTTTTGTGATTTCAAACAACTTAGCGTATGGGTTTCAAAAAATTCTTAAATGGGCAAAAATTAGTAGCCTAAAAATTATGTCCGAATTTTTTGACCTTATCGTATGATTTCACTCAAAAAAGTTAGCATTAAAGCAAATTTTTATCTTATAAAAATTATTACATCAATGGACTAAAAATTCACCGGTGCCTCCCCTTAAATAATTTTATTTTTTTTTTAATTGAATAATCATAAATTACGCAAGGTTTTCAAAAAAATGTTAGACTTCAGTAAAATTATTAATTTAAAATATTTCAATTAATAACTTCATGTTAATTGAATAAAAAAATTGCTCTAATTAATTGATTAGAAACTTTTAATAAATATATATTTTTTTTTGTTAATTTTCAGAGCACCCTGCGGGGTAACGGTTCATGCTTGTTCATTATTGGATTTCGCTTGATGGTTCTGCTTCATTTTTCATGACAGAAGGTTCTAAAATGTTTAATCCACGTGTGTGATGCAGCTATCTGCTTTCGATGGTTTATATCTGATACGGCAGTCTGTCTTCATAGTAGGTGAGTTACTATCGAATTATAAACAACGTAGTGTATATATTAAAGAAACAAAAAAAATAAAAATAAATAACCAAACAATACTTGTTAAATTTTTTTTTTTTTTTCAATAGATTTTAGTCAAATAAATTAGTTCTTTTACTTAAAAAAAATTAGATTAATTTATTTAAAAATTGAAAATAATAATTACACAATAAATAACCAAACAATACTTGTTAAATTTTTTTTTTTTTTTTCAATAGATTTTAGTCAAATAAATTAGTTCTTTTACTTAAAAAAAATTAGATTAATTTATTTAAAAATTGAAAATAATAATTTCACAATAAAGTTTTTTTTTTTTTTTTTTATCCTATGAATTTTATTCAAATTAATTAATTAATTCACTCAAATTGGATGGATAAAGTTAAATTTATCTATTTAAAAATTTAAAAAACTGATTTTCAAAATTTAATTTCTATTAAAAATATGTATTTTTAATTACTTGAAATATAAACTATAAAAAATTATTATTAATATTATATTATTGTTTGTTTATTTTTAAATTAATAAAAGTTTATTTATTGTTTTTTTTTTTTTTTTAACAAACAAATTTAAATCAATTCATTCATCATTAGTTAATAAATAAACATAATAATTTGTGTTATTTATTCCAGCATCTCATCTTGTCTTGGATTCTTCCTCGTAAGGTCCCGCTACAACTTCTAGTCCTGACGCCATCCACGAAGCCACTTCGACGGATCGCTACGCTTGAAAGCATCAAATGAAAAATCACTGGTTACAATCAACTTTCTGATGAGCAAAACATGAGACGGTAAAGTCTAAAACCTCAGGGTCGGCTTACAGCCAGGCGTCTTCGCCTCGGTGAAGACGATTTTCTCAACTTTCTTACTAAAATCTCGCTTGGCGTTTTGCGAATAAATCAGAACAGTCAAAATCTTGTTTTCTGTTAGCGATCTGAAGCGGTTTTTTTTATACTCGAGGGTTGTTCAACCAAGCTACTTTTTCTTTATCGACCGACGATCTTTCGATATTCCAGCTTATTTAACAACGAGAAAATTTCTTCTTTAAGCCACTGTCAAAACAGTACGACTATCAAATAGCGCGTTACTTCGTTCAACCGGACGTCTTTTGACGTCTCGGTAAAGGCGATTTGCGACTCTTCCAGTCAGATTTATTAAATTATTAAAGTTGTTACAATATTAACTTCGATTTGATATATTAAATCTATCTTGCAGCAGTCTGGCGCCTAACTTTCGAAAGCAGAAGTTCTGATAGTTTGACCACATTTAGAATTTCTTGAGTTTTCAATACCCGAGAAAAAAAAAAAAAGATGTTTTTCTTATGAATACATATCGATAAAAGCCAGTACCTAAAGCTCGCAAGCTTTTTTAAATCATCCGTTTATCATCAGCGTTTTGGTCAGTAATTGAAAATACAGAATTATCCTTTCTTGAAGGGGTTTCTGATTTTCGGTGGAAATCGAAAAAAAAAATCTTATCCGATGTAGAATCCCGAGTACCTTCAAATAAGCGTAGATCGCGTCGCTACAAGATCGACATTTAAAAAAAAAAAATCATAAAAGTATAAAAGTGAGTTTACATGTAAGCTAATCGGCTCGAGGTTGTTTTGAATTTGTATATAGTTTGCGTAAACCGGTAAAATGTAGTTCCTAGGCTCACCTGCTTGTGTGAGAAAACTTATCGTGCTTCACAAGTAGGTCAAACCTCTTTTTATTTTCTTTTATTTCTCACATTTATTTATCATTATTTGGCCTATTATCGAACCACTTGCTCTTAACGAGCGTACAGAGTCTTGAAATATTTAAAAAAAAAAAAAAAAAAGTGTTTGATGCTTTATCTTCGTGTTGAATATTGAAAAATAAAAACATAATTGTACCTCAATCTTTTGATTGTTGGATATATATATATTTTTTTTAATAGTATAACGCACACGACTTAACTTAGAGGTCGAAAGATTTATCAATATATTAGAGGCGCCCCTCCCCGGGGCGAGGGGGGTGCCTTGGGCGTAAATGTGTAAAACCGCATTTAAAAACTAAAACAGTTAATCAATTATTTAAAAGAATTGATTATTATTGTGTAAAATACCCCGTTTAGCCCCAGCTAAGACTGAGATTAAAATTAAAAGTACACACGCAGACCTCTATAATCTTCTTTCTCTTGCGATCGAACGATTAATAACTTTTTGATCGAGCTGTGATTCCTCTGTAAACGACGTACGATTTTTGTGCTTTTTCTTCATTGTGTGATAAAAATACAAATAATACAAAGTTATTCGAGCGTGTGCTGATCCTTTTTTTATAATTGTGCAAACGGTCTTTCAATCAATTTTTTTGAATTTTCAACTGTATCAGGGTCTGATTGAACAGTTGCCGAAGTCCTTTTAAGGGCAACGCCCACATAAAGTAATCTAATTTTTTGTTTTTTTGTTTTTTTTTTTTTTTTTGAAGGTATTTTTTAAATCAAAAAAGAAGTATTTTTAATTTTATAGAGAGGAGTTCAAAGATCGCGACTATCCTACAACTTTAGCCAAAGTTGTAGGACAGTCGCCTTCTGAACTGCCTGATTTTTTGTAATTTAACTTTGACGCTTGCTGTTTAAATACAAACGTACCTAATTATGAAAGTTATATAACTTTGTGGCTGGCCCTTGAACAACGACTTTGACTTTAAAGGTTGAGTCGTTGAATTTCGATAACATTTTGGATAATTATAACTACTGCTTACTCTTAGATATTTGTAGGTAAATCGATCAAATAACCTTAAATCACTTTTGGATACATCTACTATTTTTTATCGACTTTTAATAAATAAAAAAAGTTTTTTCGAATTGTTACTTTTAAAAAATAGTTATAACTAACTTTAGTTGCTTGATAAGTCGCTGAATTAATAGCCAAGTCTCTACGAGATACAACACGAAGTTAGATACGTCTAACTTCATGTTGTATCTCGTAGAGACGTAACTTATTAATGAGCGAGTGAGAGAAAATAAACTAATTTTTAAAACTTATTCAAATCTAAAATTAGCTATAAAAAGCACGTTTAAAATTTTTGAAAATGATAATAATATCGATAATAATTCATTGATAAAAAAATAATGGTAGAGTGTGTTTAGTGGTTACTGATATCAATTCATTTCTCTGGCAAGACGCGCTTCGCTACACCTATTATCTATTAAGTACTTTAAAATTAGCTTGTAACTAAAAAAAAAAGCTAAAAAAAGCTAAAAAAAAAAAAAGTATATTAAAGTTTCACAAAATACCATAAAAAGCTTCATAATTGTTGAAAGAAAAAAAAAAATTCTTAAACTTTATAATATTGTCATAGCATATACACGTTACCTTGTAACTACGTATTTGTATTTGATAATTAAGATTATACTTCGCTTTTTATTTTAAATAATATATATTAATTATATTCTATTAATACGTCGTGCACATTTACAATCAACCAAGTAGTTTCTTTGCTATATGATTTTCACTTAAAATTTTAAAAACGCTTTTGAAGAAAAATTAATTTTTGCACTATTGTTGAAATTTAAGGTATTAAGTGGTCAATTATTCTAATATCAAAGTTATACATAATAATAAATTAATGTATAAGATTATCTATAACTTAGGTTACATAGAATACGATTACGGTTACGATTATCTTAGGATAATTAAGGACGCTATACCTTAGATAAAGTAATTATTTCCAAGTTAAGTCGAAAGGTTTATTGAATACGCGCTGATATTTAAGAGTTTGATAATAGCCGTTAAGTCGGATTGTAAGAGTAGGATTTAAGATTGAACATTTAGTGTTTTCCACCGGCATTGATGATGATTTTAGGGTGAGAGGGAACAATATTAAAATTTCATTACTTTTTCTTCAAAAATATACTAATGAGTAAATAAAAACCAGAAAAAATATATATATATATATACTCGTAGTAATACATATAACGTTAATATTATAGCAAAGTGACATCTCCTGTAAGTGTTTTCAATTATTAAGTCGAGCACTTAAGCACGTACGATACGAATTTTAATTAATATAGCCAAGAGCACTATTAATATAAAATTAATTTTTTTTTTTTTTTTTTTTTTTTACTAAAGTCCAAAGTATAAATTAATTATTGAAACTTAATCCGCACCGTATGTTTTATCACTTTGTAGACGTAGACGTAGGTTCAATATATCGGGCGTAACTATTAGATTAGAACATTTTGAAAAATTCTAATAATGACATGCTTTGAAAAATTTAGCATTTAACATAAAATTTTTTTTTTTTTTTTCTTACTAAAATGAATTATTAAAAGTTTAACCGCACCGTATATTTTATAACTTAGACGTAGGTTTAATATATAGGGTGTACCTATTAAATTATTATATTTTAAAAAATTCAAACAATGACATACCTCAAAAAAATTAAACATTTAATATAAAATTTTTTTTTTTTCTTTTTAATAAAATGAGTTATTGAAAGTCTAACCACACCGTATATTTTATAACTTAGACGTAGGTTTAATATATAGGGTGTACCTATTAAATTATTGTAATATTTTAAAAAATTCAAATAATGACATATTTTGAAAAACTCAGCATTTAATATAAATTTTTTTTTTTTTTTCTTTTTAATAAAATGAATTTTTGAAAGTTTAACCGCACCGTATATTTTATAACGTAGACGTAGGTTTAATATATATTGGGTGTACCTATTAAATTATAATATTTTACAAAATTCAAATAATGACATACCTCAAAAAAATTAAATATTTAATACGAAATTTTCTTTTAAACCACGCCGTATATTTTATAACTAAGTATACGTATGCTTAATATGTAAAGTGTACTTAGTAAAGTAGAATGTTTGGCAAAGTTAAAAAAAAATTAATCTATCTTCAATAAAAGCTAATGGTGTGAATTAAAAACATAAAATAAACTTTTTACAAATGCATACACCGAGAGGCATTTTAACCTAGTGACTAAGAGTTTGCGTTGTTAACTATCACAGTTACATTTAAAATTCAATAGAACACTGTAACGATGAGCTAAAAAAAAAAAAAATGATAATACTACTATTGAAGGACAATATTATATGATTTCGAACGAAAAAACGCAGTTTTAAATGTCTTGTCGCTTAACAACATTAAATATGCATAATTATTATATACTTTACAATCATTTATTATTAAAAGTGAGCCGTCTGTAAAATCAAAAACATCTAAACCAGAGAAATGAAAAATTTTACTAAGTGTAAGTTAAGTATATCTTAAGGTGTTTTAACTTAAGTGTAACAATCCAATCTGTCCAACACAATTCAAACATCATGTATTTAACCTTCTGATGGTAATTGTTTAATTGGTAACAATTTTAACAGGTGAAAGTTTAAAAATAGATTGAAAGATCGCACCGGTAGTAATAGCGTTGATAAGTACTGCTGTATTTGTAATTCTGACAAATAAACGACATTGTTGCGAAAGATGATAATGATAAAAAAAAATGTTTCAAAATTTTCTACTAAAAAAAAAAAAAAAAAAAATTAAAAAAATTAAAAATTAAAAAAAAAATTTCGAATTACTATTACTATGATTTTCTATTGAATTGGAATAACATGTATTGCTAAGATTGTGGAAAGCATTTTGTATTATTTACTCAAATACACATCAAAATTAAAATAAAAAACAATGAAATCAAAACAAATGGTTGTCTGTTTTTCTTTTTTTTTTTCATTTAGTTATCAACCATATTTATCATCTGATTCTATTGCTCTTTTGGAAAAAAATGAACATGTATATTTAGTTTGCATAACTTAATTTATTTTCTTTACAATTGTATTACTTACAATAAGATATAATTTAGTCAACAATGCTTAACTTTATTCAACAAAAAAAAATTTATGTTCAGTTTAATATAATAATAATAATAATGATGTAAAAGTGTACCTTTCAACTAAAGTGTATTAAAATCATATTTTGGTTTCATGTCAAATTTATTTTAGTATTTCTTCTCCTTTTCTCTTTATTGAAAATATCATGATTCAAAAATGTATATCTGCTTACAAAAGTAAAGCAATAAACAATAAATAATTATATTCATAGCATAAAATTAATGTTTCAGAATTAATTTTTTTTTTTTACTTATATTTATAATTATACTTTAACAGATTATTCAATTTTTTATTTCAAAAATTAAAAACAATCTCTTACGAGAAATAGACTAGATTTTTTTTACTAAAATTTTACCTCAATTATGTTCGAATTCTTATATAATTTAAAAATATCAAAGTAAAATAAATATCGTTTTCCGATAAATAATTAAGTTAAAAACACATGATCAAATGAACAATTCTTTTACAATGAGATCGTTGACTGTTTAGAGACTCGTAGTGGGCTGCATATATTTATATATATTCTTTTAGAATAATCTCTATAAGACACAAAAAACTATTTAAACAAGTAAAATACTGATAATCTGGCTTGAATTAATTTCTAAAGTATACAAAAATTAGTATGGTCATTGAATAAAAAACTTTTAAATTTTTTATTAATTTTGTAAAAGAAATTAAAAGATTTTTTTTATTTTTACTAAATTTTTTAATATAAATCTATAAAATATAAAAATTTTAAAAAGAACTTAGATAATTGTAAGAACTACAAATTTTCTGCGTGTAGATTTTATCGAAAACATGTAGGAGTTTCAATGGAAAATCTAAAGAGTGAACCATCGAATTTTTTTAAAACATATAGCTCCATAAATTCAAAATTTAGAGTACTCTAATAAAATGTTTGTACAATTGAGTAAATCTAGCAAAAACTTTGAATCAACTTTTCTATATAAAATTATATATAGTTGAAAAGCTCCAGAACTTAGCTATCACATGAAGTTATGAAAAACTATTTATGGAGCTTTCAGTGCCAACAAAAATTGCATTTCAGAATTAAAAAAATAGGGACGGAAAAAAAAACGGTAAGGCTTGAAAATTTTCTAAATGGATAGAAATTTTTTTTTTTTCAATGGAGACCTAAAAGCTTGGACTCAAGTTCTCACAGGATTCATTCTAAAGACTCATGAGTAAAAATCGAGTCTTGAGACTCGAATTAAAAATTTTAAACAAGTCAGGACTAAAAAAAACAACAAAAACAAAGCTAGAATTAGAGTCAGACTTGTTTCTAAAATATTTTTATAGTTTTTAGGAAAATAATTTTACTTTGGGAACTTTTTTAGAACGAAACAGAAATTTTCGTGTAAAAAAAATAAACAATCCATTGTGTCTTGAGATTTTGATTTCCACTACGACTCCTACCAGTCCAACAACATTGGTAAAAATGCACATCATTTTATTCATTTAATTATCTAAATATTTATAAAAACTCCTCTTACCCTAACAGAACGTCAAGAGTAACAGACAATTAAGTACCTAAAAAATCAGCCCGCATTATCACTTCAAAAAATCCATAATCTCTTCGGTGCTAAGCGACACTTTTTGGGCACTACTCTGGCTGTTTTGGTGTCCTTGCATCGTCGTAGGTAGCATCATGGAAGGCGAGGTCCAGCCGCTTTGCTGTTGTTGTTGTGGTTGCTGGTTCCAGTTGGACGGTCTGAAAGCCGAGTTGGCTCCGACAGGGCTAAATCCCATGTTTTTAGGTGTTACGCTAGGGTTGTAGTTTGGCAAGACGGTTTTGTTGGTCGACCAGTTTAGTTGGTTCAGGTTGTTCGCCAGCAGAGTGTCGGTGAGGTCTTTGGGTCGAGGCTTCGAGGTAGGAGACGTCACGTTGGGCATCAGCGGAGCCTGGGACTTCATCTGCTGGCCTATCTCCTCTTGCTTGGCTAGCCTGAAAATTTAAATTATTTTTGTTTCAGTTACTAATTTGCAAGGTTTGTTCTGCAAATGAAAAAAAAAAAAAAAAATTTGTGACTAATTTTTCATTTTTTAAAACAATTTTTTAGATTTAGTAATTATTTTTTTCAATTTTTGAATAATTCTCCCCAAATTACCTGTGTTTTTCTTCCAAACTGAGAGTCCTAGACGCACTAGTTTGAGAGTTGGTCTGCGGTGGCGTGGGAAAACTGCTGTTCGACTCGAAGATACCGAGCGAATTTGTCGGCGAGGAAATGTTTAGCGAGTCGGTCATGTTTTCGGCGAACTGTCTCGTTTTTTGCAGCTGTTGCAAGGCTTCTCGGTGCTCGGAGGTAACTTGGGTTATCATGTCGTTTATCAAGGAGACCAGAAGCTCGTACTGCTTTGGCGAGAAGCTCTGGTCCACGGACAGCGGTAACCAAAATGGTAATACTTTTGTTGCCAATGTTTCCTTGCTCATGCCAAGCTTACTGTTGTTCAATATTAGTCTGAATATACCTGTGGTAATTAAAAATAAAAAATATAAAAAAAAAAATTAGATATTGATTTTACAAGATTACGGAAAAGAGCGACTGAGACTTTGTAATTTTTTTCTTGAAAAGAAAATTTTTTAACTTTATTTTCGAGATAAAAATTTATTTAAGCTTTTTTTTGGTTGTGTCAAAATACATGACTGTGTAAAAATTCAATAAATTTAATAAACAAATTAAATGCTCTCATATGATTGAAAATTTTATTTTTTATCACTCAATTTTTAATATTTACCGAATTTTATTAAAAAAAGTAAAGAAAAAATGATTAGATGTTTATGAAATATTTTTAATCGTACTACTACGTGAATGTATAGTTAAATTAAGGAATACTTTAAGTGTATATTTCGTCTTACCATTACCATTGTGTAAATAAGCACCATAAATAGATAAAGAAATAAATAATTGGAGAAAACTGAATAATTAAAAATTATTCAGTCTTCCCTGCGATAAATAAATCGTCATTGACAACCGTTACGATCTCATTCTCAAATTTTCCATGTGCAATAAAATTTTTATTTAAAAAAAACGAACCTATCATTGGCATCAATATTGCTGGTTCCCCTGAACAAGGAGTCTGCAGTAGGAAAGGTAAAATCTCCTCTCTCACCACCCAGTTATCGAGATTTTCCAGTATTTTCGACAAGCACAGCAGGCAGTTAACCCTTACTCCCAGTATGTAGCTTCCGTTTTTTCCGGACAAACATATTTTTCTCATTCTGGGTATTAGAGTGTTTTTTATACTCGAGCCGTCGACTATTGGAACGACGTGCGGAATAGCCAGAAAACACTGCTCGTGAAGTTTTTCGACTCTAGAGTCAAGAGCTCGCGTCATCATTGGGATTATGTAGTTTCTCACTATGTCCGGCGAACACCACTTCAACAGCAGTTCTATCTTTTGCAGCAGAAGCAGGCTGACCTGAAAAATTTTGATAATACTAAAATTAATTACTTTAATTAAATTTTTTTTTTTGTAAGGGTTGGTCTACCCTGTAATAATTGAAAATATACGTTTTTTAGTGAATTTTAAGATTTTATTTTAAGGTACCAGTATCTAAATAATAAATATTATTTTAAATTACTTCTTTACAAAAATACAAAGGAATCCAAACATGTACAGTTATAGATTATAAACAAAGGGCGAATTTTTCAATTTTTTTGACCATTATTTTGCATTATAAATTGTTTATAAAAAATAAATAAAAATATAAGAACAGATGATTAGTATAAACACACCTCAGGTGGCTCCTCGATGACGAATATCTGCTTCAGCATCGGAAGCACGCGATCGTTGAATTCTTGATCGGTGCAATCCTCCATGACTTGTAGTATGCTCGGAAGCAGAAACGGAATCATAGGCGCGTTCACGAATTCCTTTTGCAAAGCCGGAAGTACTTTTTGAAGTATGGCTCGACGTGGAAACTGCCTCAGAATTTGGGGCAGACCCTTGTAAAATTGAGATTTTTGCAAATTGTCCCATTGGAAAAGTTTGTCCAAGTATATCAAAGTTTTGACACCTATGTCGTTGAAGTATTCAATCTGACAAAAAATTTGACATAATTAAATTAAAATCACATACTTTATTTATTTATAAAATTTTATTTTATCCTAATTTAACTATATTTTATGTATTTTGATTTCATTTTTATGCATACATTAATTATTCCTTGCCAGTCTCGCGTACAGCTAATTATTTATCACTACTTTCTTGTAATTTTACTAACTAGCAATAAATGACTGAAACTTGTAAGATGATTTTATATTTAGATTCATTTAAATATATAAAAATAATAATTATAAAAAGCTTTTTCTTGATTTTTTCTGTATTATTTGAATCTACTCTCTTTATTTTAATACTTGATGATAATCTATTATATTTTATATTTATTATTATGTATACTCTATTTATTCTTGTGGATAATGCATAAATTCTATTAAATCTTAGTTTTAATATTTATTTAAATAGTTTGAAGAATTCACAGTGTCCATTGATGGTGATAAATAAATAAATAAGTATGATAGCAAACCTTGATGAATTGATAAGCGTCAGGTCTGAGTTCTACATCCCCATGCAGCATCAACTTAACGGTGTCTTTGAGTGACTCAGGCAGGTCGAAATTTTTGCTGGAGATTATCAAGTTCTTCAACTCTTCTAAGTATCTCTTGTAGTTCGACAAGTCTTTGTGGGATATCCAAATTGGATTGGTTGGAGAGTGTAGGTAGCATATAAGTATAGCCAGCGAAAAAATATCACTCGGTGGACCAATCGAACTCGCCTTTATACACTCGGGGGCTTGGTAGTGTATGGAAGTTCTTATGGTGCTTGGTATCGAGTTGTGATCCACGGACGACCAACTTGGCTGCACAAATAATATAAAATTTACGAGTTTTGAAAATTAATCGAGGCGATGCATTCCAAAAATTAGTCTTTTGAAATCAAAGGTCACCAATGATACAAATGCGTATTTTTTCGGATCAAAGTGTAAAAATGATTCTTTAAAATAAACCTATGGATCGTTTCGAAAATTTTCTTGATCCTTAAGATCATGTTTAAGGATTTTGAATGATCTTAAGGATCTTTTTTTATGTTTTTTATTATTTAATCTTTCAATTATACAAAACTATATTTCAACTGTGTATGATAACTTATACTTAAGCTCCAATAAATTCGATTAAACTAACTTTGTCATCCAGTGACTGGTTTGCAGCGCAAAAGTCAAATCCAAAAATCTTCCAGTCACCATTATCATTGACAACAATACTCTCAGGACACAAATTTCTGTGTAACATTTTAACATCGTTGTGTAAAAACGCCAAACTCTCTCCTAGCTGATATAGTCCAAACTTCATCTCTAGATCCAGAATGTTATAATCCTTTAATGTACTCTGAGCCGACTGCGGTACATTGTCTAGGCTTCCCAGTATGTTAGCCAAGCTTGCAAAAACAGGCTCGGTGGCAAAGGCAAGGCTATCTCTTGACTCTTCCAGAGGATGCTGCACCGTAAGTATCTGCGGATGCCTGAGCTTGGTCAGCTGCACTACTCCCTTCTTCAGAGTCTCCAGGATGTTATCCTTGGTAGATTTGTCAGGCCACTGGTCCAGCAGTCGCTTCTCAAAGACAAATATTGCAGCTTTCTGCTTGGTCGACTTCTTGTAGCCGCTGTAGACCTTCCAAAGCAGTCCTGGGCCTGCGCTGCATATATGGGCTGTGACCTCGAACTCTCTGGTGACTGGGTTTCCTGGTAGGACGCTTGACAGTTGAGACAGGCTGTGGGCTGTGCTTGAGACTGTGTTGCTAAGGGTGTTGCTCACTGTGTTTCTCAACTTGTTGAAAACATCCATGATTACTGCTTTGAAAACTGAAATGGAAAAATTTTACATGAACTCAAATAAACAAAAATGTAACTTTAAGTACTATATAGCTACTAGAAACACTAAATAATTATCACAATAATTTCACAAGTTTAAGGTTAAGTGTGATGTCAATATTACTTGCATAATTACAACTGTTTTAATTTTTGTATGAGACAAGATATTCATAATAATTTTTAAGCTGAGCAGGATGCCAATAATTTTGCTTTGATATTAACTATTGTATTGTTTACTTACTTAAATTGACTTATCATTTAGCTTTCATTTTTCATATTTTGTACTATTACATTTTGTTTTTGTTTTAAAATATTAGATATTCTGGGCATGTAGCCGGTTCTTAGAATAAATAAATAAAAATAAAATAAATATAAATATGTAATTATAACGGGACCTACTACAAAAATATTTTCTTGTATTCAAATAAACAAACATACCAGAAACTCTGGTAAAAAATACAATTTGGGATAAGTGAAAAAATATCAAATATACACATATCAAGTCAGTCTGAATAATAATAATAACTTATTCAGTACATGAATATTATCAAAGATGTTAAGTATCCAGAATTAAATGTTCAAGCAATTTAAAGAATATTCAAATTCAAATTTTAACTGATAACAGGTGAGTACAGAAATAAAACTCACAATAAAATTATAATTGTAAAGTTTGTATTGATTTAAAATTTAGTGACAAAAATAGATAAAAATAAGAGTAAATTTTGAGTTGAAATAAAAAAAAAAAAAAAAAAAAAAAAAAAACAGGTCAATAAAGTCTTCAAGATATTTGAACATATTTGAGATTGAATGACAAAATTCTAAACAATTTTTAGGTTACGCGAGTTGTAAATAATACTTTTTGACTTCCAGACTCAATATAAAACAGCACAATTATTAGATTCTCAAAAAAAAAGGTACAAATTTTGAAAAAAATAAAGAAATACGTGTTGGAGATTTTCTAATGACTCTCAAGTATCAACTTACTTGTAAACAAAACATAAATAGTAGTGTTTTTTAGTGTCTTCAGCTTAACCTTTAACTAAGTTTTAACCAGATCGAGTACATGATTTTTATTATTTATTTAACTCCCAGCATGTAATAAATAAAGAGTGACACATATTTCACACCAAAAAAGTGTTTGCGCACACAGATACTAGACAGACAGACGGAAACCACGAAACCACCTGCAAAGTGCAATCTTGCATCCTTGTCTTTGCATGGCGCTACCTGAACTTTCATTCGCCGTCGATGAATCATCCGCGATTAGGATCTATCCTATCCTAACTATCTAAGGCACCTCACCTTTGTGATAATAAAGACTTCCGACATTTTTTAAAAATGAACTAATTAGAATTGTAATAGTTGTACATACACGTACTTTAGTAGAAAAATCGGAATGTGTGATATTCGAATTTAAATAGTACATAATTAACATTTATTATCATATGAAGATATTTTATTATTTAAATTAGCATTCGAACAAATATCAAAGTTTAAATTCAAATTCGAACATTACATTCGAGTTTTCCACAATGGATTTTTTTAAATCAAAATTATTTAAATAAAAAAAAAATTGCAATCAGTTTGAAAAACCTATAGACAAACATTTTAAATTTAATTTTTATTAAATTTTGTAATCGTTGAGAAAATAGTTTAGAAAATTCTTTTATTTATTTAATTGATTTTAATTTGTTTTTTATAACAATTGAATACGTATTATTTATGTATTAGTCCATAGAAAATCTTGCCAAACTCAAAAGATTTATAAATGAAAAAAGTAGAGTTTGAAATATTGTTAAAGTTTATATTTAACAAGAAAAAATTTTAGAAACTCGACATAATCAACTACACTCATTCATTCCAAATTTTTATTAAAAAAAAAAATTATTTTATTTTAATTATTAATACATCAAAATTTTCGAAGATATAAGTTTTTTATTTGAGAGTTTGTGACGTCATCACTACTAATGTATATATGGTCAGTAGGTATATCTATATATGTGACAATTTATGAAACTTCAAAGACTGTAACTTCTTCAGTTTTGATTTATTATTATTATTTTTATATTTTTGATTCAATAAAACGAAAAAGAAATTATAACGATTTCATTTAACTATGCTTCCCTATTATGTTTAACTTATATCCAAAAAAATCAAGCTCTAGAGCAAAAATTGTAATCTGCATGAAGACTTTAGTTGAATTTCCTCAATACTTTCTGGCGGTTTTTTATACGCCTCACCTCTTTTTTATCCGATCGAGTAATGAGTTTTATAAAAATCTGTGTGATTTTTTATCAAACTTTTTTAATCTTCGTATTTTATCATCAAAACAAGAGTCTTATTTTTAGAAGCGATAATCAAATCGATAAACTGGTCTCTCATATAAGAAATAATGCGCACTTTGTTTTTTTCAAATATTTAAAAAACAAAACTCATGTAAAGAAAACTATGTAAAGAAAAAACCGGATGCATTGCAACCGGACGAGTGTAAATAATTACTGTTTTTCATTTTTTACAACATTATTTATTTAAACAAACATTTGTATTACAATAAAAAGAAAAATTGTTAATGATTATCTATAATATCCTGGACCGCTTCTGGTATTACAGGTATAAATCGACTTACATAATATGTATTCTTTTTTACATTTATAATACTTATATTACAAAATAGGCAATAGATACACAAAAATCTGTTTATCTGTACAAAGTTTTGACAATAAAATCTATTAAGTAAAATTTCAAGATCGAGCTGTCATTTTTTCATTCTCTCATTTTGATCGTTGTTTCATTCTGTACATAATTCACTCTTCAACTTATTTGCAACTCTGGAGTCTGCTGCAGCTTTTCGATGTCCTGTAAAGTTGAGATGCCTCGCTCCTGTAAAAAAATTTAATTTTTGCATTCTATTAAAATATGAAGTTAATTTTTAATATAATTTTCAATATCACATATACTAAAAAAAAAAAAACTAATAAGTAAGATTACTACTTGTCAGAAATATTTTTCCTCCAAAGTTCTCTATTTTAAGTGAATTTTAGGATTTTTTAAATATTTTTTTGATGAAAACTTCCGAAGATATAGTTTTTTAAATATCAAAGTAAAAATACACGTCAATCATTTTTTATTTACTACCCAGTGCACCAAAACAAACTCAATAATTTTTTTTATTTATCTTCCATAAACAAGTTTTTTATTTTTCAAGAAATTTCTGGTTGTTTATCTCCAAATTATTATCTTATAAAAATTAGAACAAAATATACAATTTTTTATTATTATTTTTTTTTATTACATTATATTCTTTCCAAGTATCGTAGTTTTGCTTCATGTAGGTGATCATCTCGGGCAAATCGATGAAGGCGTCCCAGGCTTCCATCATGTCGTTTATTATGTAGTCCACGAAGCCAATTTGAGACTTTGGAATAGAACAGGTCGAACGGTCAAACATTGGCATGACCACCGGTAGCTTTCTCTTTTTCTCTTCGTCGGTCTAGAAAAAAAAAATCATTCAAAAATAAATTCAAAATTATTCAAATATAATGGTAATATTTTATAATATATGGGTTTCAAGAGCTGTATAATTTGAATTGCCGCCAAAATTACGCCATTCGCGCAGTAGGGTGGCGCTAGTATTCAGGCGGGAATTCAAAAATCAAGATTTTCGAAAATTACTTTTTCTCACTCGTTTTAACTCTTAAAACTCCAAAGTATACATACTAAAGTTCACTACTCTAAGCCTTTTGTTTATTTATACCTGTCTGAAGTACTCTTCAGCAATGCGTTTGGTCCACTCGATGCAGAATTTTAGAGGGCGGGTAGGATTGGACACGTCCGCGCACTTTATCATCATCCTCTTGACCAGAGATACTTTTTCCGATAGAAGCAGCACCGACGACTCTATTGTGTCCGAATGTGGCTGAAACGTTACAAAATAATTATTGAATAAAAAAATTTTTAATGCTTTATTTGAAACTTTTTTTCATTGATTCTTACCTCAGACTGTCCTTCTTCTGACTTGACGCTGCAGACGTTGACGAATTTTGCTAGGTGCTCGAAGTGTTTGTTCATCTCGGTCGCCAAGATCATGTCAATCACGTTTTGCCTGACCATCTTGTAAGTTTCTTTTTCTAAATTCTAGCAAAAATATTCAAAATATTTTATTTATTTATTTATTATAAATTTAATGCAAGCAGTAAATAAAAAAATTACCTTAAAAATATTGACGTCGTCATCGGACAAAGTTAGCCTGAAGGTGAGAGCTGCATGGTGAGATTCGAGGACGGATAGATCGTTGTAAAGGATTGCCAACTTGTTACCGGCGTTACAGAGAAATTGACTACGACAATGAAAAATATTAATTTTTTAACTTAGCGTAAATAGCTATCAACGAAAAAAACACTATTTCTCTGTGAGCAAAAAAACAACAAAATTAAAAAGTACGACCCAGCTGGATTTACTGGAATGATCTATATCTATATGTATGACGACCAATCAGTACAAAAAACCACTGTTTCGTCCCACCCCAACGTAAAAAAAACTGTACTTTACGCACCTTGATTTACCAGGATGATCTATATCGTGCGCCGCCGCTGCCAAAAGCGCCGCGACTTCGTCCAGTGGATCCAGAAGCACCTTCATCCTCTCGGACCTCATGAAACGGGCGATAG
The DNA here is from genome assembly GCA_038277355.1 of Encarsia formosa. Taxonomy (NCBI): domain Eukaryota; kingdom Metazoa; phylum Arthropoda; class Insecta; order Hymenoptera; family Aphelinidae; genus Encarsia; species Encarsia formosa. The sequence continues at coordinate 4,043,839 of CM076184.1, forward strand.
CCTGCAGTACGTCGGCCGCGTGGCTCGAATTGTGGTAGCTGTTGTGGGCGTTGTAGTTGACCTCGATGACCGTTAGCCAGTTTTGAAGCACTCGCTCGTCGCACCCTAGCCTCGCCGGTACCTCGTAGCAGTTCATCACGTGCATACCCAGGAAGTACAGCGGCCTCCTCGAGGTCATCTTCTCGAGCTTAAATACGTCAAAGTCCCAATCCATCCAAGTCTCGAGGTGAGCCTCGATCTCCTGAGGTGCTTTTTGTGGCTTTGAGGGGGTGGACTTCGGGTGCTGGTGGAGTATCCTCTGGACGTTACCGCGACCTGACGAGTCGTTCGAGGATCTCCTGGAGTCCCTAGAGTACTGCGGAGCCTGGTAAAAAAATACGGTTCATAAAAAAAGTTCAGCTATTTCTAATTTTTAAATCCTCGCGGAAACGCTTGACGTCAAGCTCAGATCTAGAATTTCGGCAAGAATTCAAAATCTTAAGTTTAAGAAATTATATTTCTCATTTAACTCGAAAAATTTCCATAATTCGTCGGTTTAGAGTAAGAACCTACTATCTCAGCGGGCCAGAGCAAGAACCTGCGATCTCAGGGGCCGGAGTTAAAAGCTACTATTTCACGGGCCCATTTAAACAATGGCATCAAAATTTTTTTTTCTTTTTTGAAACGTAGCTTCTATATTTACGTTATAACTCTGCTACGCTTCAAAAAAGAAAAAAAAATGTTGATGCCATTGTTTAAATGGGCCCGTGAAATAGTAGCTTTTAACTCCAGCCCCTGAGATAGCAGGTTCTTGCTCTGACCGCTGAGATAGCAGGTTCTTGCTCTGGCCCGCTGAAATAGCAGGTTCTTACTCTAAACCGACGAATTACTACTGATATAAATATATACTTTTTTTTTTTATTATTTCTGAAAACCTTACTGATATGAGAGCTCCTATGAGGTCGGAAGTTATCGGGTCATTGAGCAGCTCGTCGGTGTCTTTGACGCAGGGTGAGTAAAGCTCCGTAGTCTTCAATATCTCGATGGCCTAAAACACATAAAACAAATAGTTAACTTTGTGGTCAACGAACAGTTTCTTTTTGTAACAATTTTTTTAATCAAGTAATCTTCTTTTTAAGAATAATGTTTTCATTGTTAAATAATTTAAATTGATTTACATTTTGAGTCTTTTCAACGAAAATTAGAATATGTAACTTTCAAACACTTATTTTAGCTAATTTTTAAAATATTTCCTGGTGTAATTTTACGAACCTTGTCAATTTGTAAAGCAACCTCAGGACTCACTGCCTCGGTCATTGCGGTGGTCAGGAGGGTTATGACCTTGGTTATCGGTGCCTCCAAGGGTAGATTATGGATCTTGGCTATGCTGCACCTCCTGTGAACTAAACGATTCATTTATCATCTCACCTCACCGAAAAGTCACAGTAATAATTAATAAAGAACACTAAGAAATGTAAAAAATTTTGGAAGTAAATCGTGAATATGAGTGTTTATTTTGAAATTTCAGGTGTTAGTTCAAGTGAGAAAAAAGATTCTTTAAATTATCAATTTTAAATTCCCGCTGAAATATTAGCGCCATCTCACTTCGTAACGCGTAATTTTGGCGGTAATTCAAAATTGAAAATTCTAAAAATCCTTCTTTTCTTCCAATTCTAACTTGGGAGATTTCAAAATATTTACGCGTTTTCTACTACATCAATCAAAGATGTAAACTCACGGTCACTGCCAACGGAACCAACATCGAAGGACCTCAGCGAGTGCGAGCTACCCCTGGGGTGCAGCTGGTGACCAACCTCGACGTTCTCCAATAAGTAAATCGTGTCGTAGACGTATATGTAGTGCGTGGGTCTTCTACCATGAGCGCAGTACGGTATTATTCGACAGCTTATGGTGATGCTCCCCGAGCGCCTCCTGCAGTTCATGTTTCCGTGGAACTCGCGGCCCTTGTGAAGCTGCTGGCTCACCAGGGCGAAGTTCTCGCAGGTAACCAGCTCGCCCAAGTTACGACCTATTAGCTCGTCCGGCTTCAAGCCCATGAGCTTCTCCGTCACCTCGTTTGCGAACTGTAAAGAACATTTATTTTGCTTGTTTTACTAACAAAAAAATGACTATATCAGATTTAGTCATATATCTTAATGATACTTTGGGGATCGTTATCCCGATTCTGAATGAGAGTAATAAAAAAATGTCAAATACTTTTCAAAGTCAGTTAAAAACTTAACTCTTAAATCAAAACTAAAAATCTAACAATACAGAATAACTTAGATTTAGATAAATAGTAACCTGAACTATGTGTTTGTCGTCGGTGACGTGCACCATGTCGCGACAGCTGTGTACTGCATGGCACAGGGATAAACTGGTGGAAATTTGAAGCCTCGGCCTCAGCTCTTTAGAGTATATTGCCAAAAGCTCCTTTTTCAACGACTCTTCATCAGCGCATTCTGCAAGTACCTTGTTAAAATTCAACCAGTCAGAGACACTTTTTTTTAAACACATTCAGGGTTATTTGAATTAAATTTTAAGGTTTTTTACCCTGTCGAATCCGGATGGTTCAGTAACAGTTTCCGGCGCAAGAGCGACCAGAACGCTCGTGCGGTGGCTTGAGTTTACCCAAAATCTACGAATTCATTATCAAAATTACCATTCTTGATTTAATTTTAAACGTTGTTTTAGAAAACGAAAGGTAAACAATGAATTTTGGCAGTATAATTTGAATTTTTTATTTTAAATTACCGCCACAATTCTCGACGCAATGAAGTCAGCATGTGACTTTGTCAAGCACTTTGGCGGGAATTCGAAATCGACAATTATATTAATTTCATTTCTCTCAGTATTCGAACACTTACAATACACTTTTGAAATTATATGTCGACCGTAAACATTAAATTTAAAGAAATTGTTTAAAAAATTTTAAAGATTTTCATGAAAATTGGTTTACTTAAAACAAACCTGGATATGTCATCGACTATCGATTGAGTATTTTTTTTTCTACAGTCCACGATAACCAGCTCGTGGTTGTGAGTTTGGTATAGTTCAAGTGTGTCATCTTCGTCGTTTTGGGCCAAGTGCACGGTCCAGCCGAGCTTTTCAGCCGTAGATTTCAGCAGTTTCGATTGATCATCCGGCTCTGGAAATATTAGTATTACCTGAAAATGGAAATTTACAAGGTTCAGCTTCTAGTTTTGAGACAATCAATGTCAGTTAAACGTTTGTGTTGTAATTTTTTTCTTTTTTTGGAGGGGGGAGGGGGGAATGATATGAATTAAATGATGATATAAGCCATTAAAGTAAAGAACCGAATAATAGAACTAAAAAATTTCGATTTGTATGTTATTTTTTTTTAAATAAAAAACTTTTTCAAAAATTCGTCGGTCACAATTTAGCATTGAAAAATTAGATTTTCACATTAATATCAACAAAATAATGTGATCCTTTCTTAGAAATTTTTACTTATTTCACTCTACATTGACTTGTTTCGGTCAAGGTATCATGAATTTGCTTTTTATTTTAAACTAATTATGCAATGTTTAGAAAAAATTTAGAAAAACTAACCAAATAAATCTAAAAAAAAATTAATAAGCAAATCAGGATTAAATTTAATTTGATAATTATTCGTTGATAAAACACCTGTCGAAATCGTTAGCTCTAGAGAAGTCTACTCAAAACTTTGAAAAAATTGAGACACTAAATATTATTATTTTTAATCTTAAAATCTCAAAAATTTACTCATAGTTTTGTCTAATTATTCTCAATTATTTCAAAATTTACCCAACAGTCACACACATTAAATTTTAATATTTTTTTAATTTACCTAAAGTTATTATTAGCTTTTTTTTACCTTAACGTTATCCGTAACCGTGACACTCGCGAGCCACTTGCATCCAGCGTCGTTTGGTCCTTTCTGAGAAAAAACAAAAAAAGCAAGAAAATCTTTAACAACTTGTTACGGTCATTAAATTTCGAACTTAAAAGTTTCCATTATACTAAAAAAAAAAGGCGCATACTTGGCACATGTCGAGATTACGTTCATCAATAAAAGAGCGCGAAATCGTAATTAAAAACAGTCACTGGTTGATTTTCGCGCTGAATGAATCGTAAGCTGCAGCGACTAGACTAAAACTAAAGTTAAAAACATATGGTTCATTGTCAGATTACGGGAGTAGATAACAAAAGCCTCGCGGCTTATCTCAGAACTCCAGGTGATAAAATCTCCTCTTTACTTATGTGCAGTTAGTAGTTTTTTTTTTTTTTTTTTTTTTTTTTTTTTCTCTTTTACAAGTTTGAGAAAGAAAATAAAACGCACGAGAGCGCGATAAATGAAATTTTCTGCGCTAAAAAAAAAGTGTCGACTTTGTGAAAAACGCGAAGAATTTCGCTCAGTTTGTGAGAGAAAAAAATAAAATGAAAAAAAAAATTGAGTTTATCTGTGCTACCTGAGATACACCTTGAAATAAAACGCGATAAAAAATAAGTTATTTTCACGTTCTCGAAATTACTGGTGGTTATAACGCAAAGAAATATTAATTGAATTCTTAGAACTCTGGTTACATATTTGAATGGAGTTAAATTTTCAAAAATTGTTCGAAATTCAAACTTTGTTTTGGATTTTTAGTAGACAAAAATTTGTGATACACTTTTTCAAGTCAAAAATGTTGAATGCAGTTTTAAGTAGTTTTTAAAGTTTTGATTTTAAAAATCAAACTTAATATTCTAATTTCAAACAATTTTAAAACTCGAATGAATAAAACTTATTTGTCAGTTTTCATCGTCTGTATCTATGTTCAAATTTTATATCCAGAATCAAATACTGAAATTCTTTATTATTTGAATCTGGTTAATCAGTTTCATTCGATAGAAACTATATTTTTTTTTAAATTTAGTAAATTAGAAAAAACTGAATTTTTGATATTGAAATATCAAATTCAAGTGTCAAATTATTTATTTTTAATACAGTTTGAAAACTTAAACAATTCAAATTTTTTCGGCATTTATAAAACTATTAGATAATTTCAATTCAAATTCAAATGTAAGATTTGATTTTTGGAAAAATTTAACAATCATTTCAGTAAATTAGTCAAAATTTTGTTTATTTACTCACAATTTTAATTAAATTTAAAGATAAGTGGAAATTTACGTTGAGTACGACTTTCAAATTTTAATTCGAATAAAATGCACGAATTTAGCAAATTAAAAAAAAAACTCGGCACTTATAGTAAGTTAGAAAAAAATCTGAATCTGGATTGAAAAGTAAGATTTGATTTCCGAACACTTTGGAAATTTTAAAAACTCACCTTTTTTAGTAAAATAATAAAAATTTGTTTATTTACTTACAATCTGATACGAGTCCTTATCCTCGATCGAGTTCCTCGGTCCCGCCTTTTCTTTTCCATTGGCATCCTGGCCTGAAAAATTTGTCACAATAAATCCGACTGGTTCGCTTTCCAAATCCCGGTAAGTTAAAATTTTAAATTCCGTTTGGATTTGGCTTTCCAAGGAAAAGTTTTTTTTAATTTCAAAAACGAATCACGTACAATTGACACAATTTTTTTTCGCAAGGTCCCTTCATTGTCTTTCTGGGTCCGGTTTACGTAAGATTTTTATACGACTTGAATCTTGATACCGAATCGCGCCGTGATTGAAATTAATTGATTTTTTTTTTCTCCGAGCTGCGTGCGACACTTTGATTATTTCGTCAAAGTTTTTCTGCTTGTTTGGAAAAAAAAAATTGTAATCCAGCCTCTTGTCAGTTACTATCCGGATGATCCGATTATTCAAATGTGAAAATTTGTAATTCGAATATTTTTTTGTAATCGGTTTTTCAATTAAAGTTCGAATTTCAAGTATTTCATTCCTTCAGGAAGTTTACTTGATACTTTAAGCGGAAATAAGAGTTTATTTTTTAAGCACCCGATATGTATAAAACGTTTGCTTTTTAAGGGATCTTCTTCTGCCAGAATCTATAATTAGTAATTTTAAAGCTCAGTGTGCATATTTGGTTACTTAATTTCAAGATGCTTTTAGGTAAGTGTAACTTCAAATTTTGAAAAATACTTAGTTTATCGAAAATTTTACTTTTGAATTTCAAACACATTGATTTTTTTTAAGTTGGATTTATTACTTGGTATAAGATATTCAGCAATGAAAATTCATTAATCAATTGTATGAATAAAAATATTGAATTTTTGAAAATGACTGAAGCTTGAAAAAAAAAAAAAAATTTTTTTTCTTAATATTAAAGAAATTATTTTATTTGAAAAGAGTTTTGTTAGTACTAAATAGATTGATTTAAAAGAATAATAAAGTTACAATGCTAAGCATTAAGAACATAAAAATTTTTGTTATTAATGTTTTGTGAATAAAAAAAAAAAAAAAAAAAAAAAAATAGAAATTTATGATGACATATTAAAAAATATATATATAACTCTTGATTTTTATCTATATAATCTTGAGCTATAAATAAAAGTATCACAAAAAATTTCTAAAAATAAAAAATAAAAAAATTCTGTCAATCTTTTGAGTTCAAAGCGTCGTGCCAAAAAAGGTTTAAATCAAAATAGCTCGGCTGTTAACTTTCGAACAAATGAAATATAACTTTGCGAACCAAAATATCTCACTGTACAATTAACATGTAATTAATTCGAATTTTATTTCTAATTAAACAACAAATTAAATATAATAAAATAAACTTAACTTATATTTAAATTAAAAAATTTATAAATTACTCATAATGTCGTTATTATTTTTGTTTTATTTAAAAAAAAAAATCAAGTTGATTTTATAAGTCAATAATTTTGACGAAAAAAGCATACCCTTTTAAATTTTTTGTTAGCACTACTTTTGAAAAAGTCCATAAGCATGACGAAAAAGAATTGTTTATAAGCAATCAAGAGTGTTTTGAACAATTAATAACTAATTATTATTGATTAACTAAATATTACTAACATAGTTTTATTATTATTATTATTATTATGAAACTAAAAAAATAAAATCGATTTTATACTCTCTCGAGTCTATAATTATAATAAAAAAGTAGCCTTCAGAGTTAGTTGTTAGAACGATTTATAAACAAAGTATTTGTTTGTACGCAATTAAGAATATATTTTGAATAATTAATTATTAATTATTTTTAATTGACTAAATATTACTAACATGGTTTTTTTTTATTATGTAATTAAAAAAATAACTTATCTAATTATTGATCTCAGGCTCTAAAGTCAATAATTTTGAAAAAATAAAATAATTAGAGTAGCCTCTTGAATTTATTGTTCTAACAACTTAAAAAAAAGTTGATAAACAATTAAGAATATTCTGAGCAAGATATTTAAGAATTAATTGATTGTGATTATTACCATTGAACAAGTGCAGCAAACTTGATTCGAGATCGTCTCCATCGTCCTTAGAAAAGCTGAATCGACCCTTGATCGATGACATGGATTTTTATTTCCATTAGCTCCAATTATAACTTAGCTTCGATGATCATTTATCCGACTTTTTTTTTCTCCGTCTTCGGTTTTAATTAAGCACCGAGCCGTCTCTCAAACTTTGACACCTGGACTCTTTACTTAATTTTACAAGAAAAAAAAAAGATTGGTGAGTAATTTTTACTGCTGCACCAGGATGTTTTTCAACTATTTCTCTGGGGGCTTATCTCGAATCAATGCCGCCGGAATTAGCATGAAAATTTATTGCGAAAAAAAAAAAAAAAAACAAGCTCCACGGTATAAAGATTTCACAACTTTTTTAAAATTCTTTTTGAGATGTATTTAAAAATATTCGGTCCCGGGCTCTGGTTGTTTACCTTCTTCTTCCAGCAAAAATTCACGGAAAGTCGCGCTGCTTTTTGATTATTTTTTCTTCTTCCCGCCTCCAGCTGAAACAACGTCGCACACGCGGACGGACACATGCAAATAAAAAAAAATAGCACAATAACCGAAATCGAAAAACTGCTGAGGAACGAATGAAAAAAATAAAAATAAGTGCAGCTGCAGTAGCAGTCGAACCGCGGTGATCGGAAGCCGCGGCAACACTGACTCCGAATAAGCGCGTCGCTCTCACCCAAACCGAGCCGAACCAAACTCGGCGAGCATGAGCGAGGCCGAGCCGCGGCACCGCGATGAGAATTACGAGATTCGAATTCGAACGAACTTTGAAAATTCAAATTTATCTAACGTTTGACGTTACCTCTCCGATCAGCTGATTCTCTAAAGCTCTTTACGATTTCCATTATCTATTATCTGATGGCAAAAGAAAAAATTATTTATAATTCTGTTGGTTCTACAGAGTTAATAATGAAAAAAAAATTTCCAATTTAGTCTAAAAAATTGTGGATCAATCAATATGAAATATTGAATGGTCAAAGCTTGGGGTTTATTTCGTGGTGTGCAACACATCAGATTTTAAGTAACAATAAGCTAAATTTCTCTACAATAGAGATCTCGGAAGTTCAAATTATTTATGAGGATTTTTAAAAAACGATTAAAAAAAGTTGAAAATTTCATAGAAAATTAAATAAAACAATATAAACTTAGCTTTACAAAAAAAGCTTCCAAGATATAAATATCTTACATGTGATGGAGAAAAGTTTTTAAATCGAATTTCTTCACTGGCTCTTTTCGTACGACGTATCGTATTTAAAATCAATATTCACGATAAAAAATGTATATAATTAAAATTAAAATGATATACATCTCGTGTATCACTTTTCAGCATTTGTCAAGCTTTACAAAATAAACTAAAATGTTAAAATCGATTGTAAAATTCATAAAATATTAAGCAAGATTTATAAATTTTTTTTTTTTTTAACTAAATAATCATGTTGATGTTGAACCGGACTAAAACGATCTAAACCTAAATACAATTTTTAAATTAAAATCAGTTTCACAAGTTTTGAATTTTAATTGAAATGTAAAAACACTTTTTATATTATTATAATCTGCGTATATTTAAAAAGTTACAAAAATTTGTACGGTTTGAAAATTTTTTTCATTGAAAAACGCTTTAATATAATTCCAATAACGTCCTAATAAAATTTTCAATAATTAAAAAAAATAATTTATAATAATAATAATAATAATAATAATAATAATAATAATAATAATTAAAAATAACACGAAATTATATAAAATTACACTCATTACTGAATTCCCATAAAAAAAAAGAAAGTTATCTTGAATGCACTTGACTAATTAATATTTAAATCTATATCGACGGTCCCAGCGAAGAAGAACCTTAGCCGAAAATTTGGAGATTTTAAATGACCAATGAGGAGCTGAAATGATTTAAAAAACCGAAAATAATAAAAAAATCTTATCTTTTGGGTAATAATTTATCAAGATTCCTGATTAAAAAAAAAATTTTTATTCATTTGAGCTCCTTATTGGTCATTTGAAATCTCCAAATTTTTGGCTTAGGTTTTTCTTCGCTGGGACCGTCGATATATCCGCGTAAACATTCCAATTTTGAAATTATCTATTATTTGAAAAATCAATAGAATCGAAAATTTTTTATAAACATATATCATTTCTGCGGTGTTATCTCCGGTTGTTCCGTTAATAATTGTAATTTATCCGTATCTAAAGACTGTTAATTTTTTCACCAACAACAACCGCACCGCTAATCTTCGTAACTTGTTACACGGCGAGATAAAAAATAAATAAAAGCCGCGGCCGCGTCGCGCGTAACAAATACAAATTACACGACCAGAATACAGATTACGTTAGTGTCGATCCTTATTACAAACTTTTAACTTTAATTCAAAATATCAAACCGTGGAATTGAAATAAGTCTTTTTTTTTTTTTTTTTTTTTTTTTTTTTTTTTTTTTTTTCGTTTGCTTCGAGCGACCGATAAAACCAGTTTTGTGTGTGATTTTCCTCTCCGGAGAAAATATAAGATTTTTTTTCCTTTCCTGCCCCAAGAGAACTCTTATAATTTCCTTTGGATTTGGGACCGGCCGGACTGATGCTTAAGTTTAACTGGGTCAAGGGAGAAATTTTTTTTTTTTTTTTTTTTCTTTCTTATGCGTTGAGACTCGCACGCATTTCTTTCTCACTCTTTCTTTAATTCGGACAATCACTTTTTTTTTCGAAATTTTACAAGTTTAACGGTATTGGTAAATATGCTAATCTACTTGGTGATGAAAAAATCAAATTAAAAACTTATCCAGAATGGCAAAAATATATGATTTTTTAAAATTTATTTTGATTTTTTAGGTTTGAAATTTGAGAATTTTATAAAAAATCTATGTTTTAGGCTGTTTTAGCTGCGGAGTGTCAATTTTTTAGAGATCAACAATTTTCAAAAAATCAATGCTCAAAGCCTATATGTATACATACATGTATATTGCACTTCCAAAATTCTTAAACAGTTCTCATTTTCTTTGTTTTATTCGTGAACTTTTCAGAAAAATTTTTTTTTAATTTTAATTCTCTAATGATTATGAAATATCTGTATGAGACAAAAAAGCTTTTCAAAGTGCTTTTTGAAATATCAATCGTAAATTGTAAAACCTATCGAAATTATAAGAATAAGTTCAGTGTGACTTTGTATTGACGATCCAGGCATATTCATTCCCACTTTAGAAGCATAGCAGAGAAAATTTCTAAAATGATAATTTTAATTAAAAAAATTAATTTAAATAGATACCCAACCCCCAATAATTAAATTGAGAAAGATAAAAAAATTTTGGTTTACCCAGCCAGGAAATTATAAGAGTTAAATTATTTTTCCTGAAATTTAACGGAAAAAAAAAAAAAAAAAAAAAAAAGGGAAGAAATTAGATACTATTACAAGGTTTCGGTACAAATTTTAAAAAAATTATAAACTCAGAATATAAGAAGCTTTTGTTTTATAACGAGGAGAAAATTAGGAATAAAATCATAATGAAGTTACAGTTTCTCTTCAATTACCTGCTTTACTTTAAAAAAAAAAAAATGATATAGCAGTATTATTATTATTATTATTATTATTATCAAACTTTTATATTTACAAATGTCTTGGTATGCAATAATTTATATTTTGTACGTACAAATCAAATTTTTTAATTTTTCGTGCTTGATTTAAAACAGAATTTGTTTTTCAGAGTTTAAAAAATTGAAAGCTTTCGTTTAGTAACGCGGTAAATTTAAATTCAAAAATTAAAATCATAATTGATCAAACTAAATTTTCTCTTTAATTAACTACACTACTTTCTTTTAAACGATGCTACAGTATTATTGTTAACAAACAGTTTATATTTACATAAAATATATTTATTTACATAAAATAATTCATCTTTTGTATGTACAAATCAGTCTTTACAAGCTTTTAACGTGTGTTCTGTCCTCCTGTTCCGAGTTCCACTCCATGGCGGTCGAGACTTCGAAAAGCTCATCGGCAAGTTCGGCGAATTCCTTTGATCCTTCGCAGTGATGCAAAATGTTCGGGGGTATGATCTCGTCACCGTAGTAGGCGCCTGCTATCGCGCCCGTCATGCTTCCGATGGTGTCCGTGTCGCCTCCCAGACTTATCTGAAAATATTTAGAAATAGTAAGAAATGATTCTATCACAAAATTTTAGATTCAATGTGTCTCATTATAAATATTCAAATACGTAACAATATGTATACAAATTTCGAAATACACAAAATTTTCACTATAAGCTATAGAACTTTTTGTGATGTTTAAATTAAAAAAAAAAAAAAAAATATATTTACAATTATTAATAACTTACGGCGTAATGTACGGCTCTTCTGAATGGATTATCGGTATTTATTCCGTCGATAGGCTTCAAAGCCTTTAGAAAACAGAACAGGGCTGTAGGTACACTTCTCACGGCATTCAAGTCATTTCCAAGCTCCTTTATAACTTTTTTAGAAACCGTGTCAATATCACTTTCTTCCAGAAGTAAACTTTTGACGAAACCCAGTTGTATTTTGTATGGCTGTGCTTCCGCAAGATCTAAACTGCAAATAAATATCACTGTTTTAAAAAAAATTGTTGTAACTTTACCAATAATTTATAGTTTCTTTTTTAATTGTAGATGATTTTAATATATAATAAATAAAATAGATGAACATGAACATACCCTTCTTCATCAATCTCAATGCTGTTCATTTTATTTACAAGTTCATCAACAAAATTAATGGCATCTAAACTGTCTTCAGGATGCATATGTATGCTCTGTTGAATAGCAATGGCCTGAAAATTAAAAATAGCTGTCACACCTATCAAGTTTTTATACTTTGTTATTTTTTAATATATACATTTGGTATTTGTTATTTTATTTATCATAGAATATGGGCTTGTATCCCATTATAATTATAAATTGATAACAGTTATATATTATATTCTATATTATATAAATTTTTTATTACATTTTATATGAATGAAAAATCTCTTATTAATTCTCTTTTTATTCTATTAATGATATTGATATTAAATTTGTAAGTGAATTATTTTTTATACATTAGTTTTTTGAATAAATTTGTATTATATAATATTTTTACAATGCCAATCTATATACTTTGTTTACTTTTAAGAGTACATTTTGTATAACTTTTTGGCATTGGTGATAAATAAATAAAAATAAAAATAATTTTTCATCATCATTACCTGCAGAATTGCTCCATCTACGCCAATTTTATGTGTGTGAGTGATCTCAGACTGTTTCCTGGCAATCTCTAGAAGCTGATTGTAATTGTTGTAACAAAATAGAGCCACTGGAGCAACTCTCATGGCTGCACCATTTCCATAGGAACCCTGGCCGTTGAACTGCTGTCTGGCAGGGGCAAAAACATCTGTAAACTTTGTTCCCCTGAGCTTCTTAAAAACCTAGAAAAAAAAAAGTATAATTATGTAATCATGAACACACAGAATTTGTATTACTTTATAGACATACATTGACAACACCCGATCCATAGCCTCTGTGGGGTTCCTGGTAGTAGCTCTTGACAAACCTCTTGGCCAGGTCAACAAAGTCCAGGTCTTTTTTATCAACAAATGTTTCAGCCACTGATTTTGTCATGGCAGAGTCATCAGTATACTGAATCACAGGAGCTGAAAATTCATCACATCCATTCTTGTAAATTATAATTTATTCAGTATTTAAAATCCTACACTGTTAAAAGACTAAACAATTGTTATGATCTATAAGTATAAAATTCAATTTACAAATTTTCACTTAAGAAATGTGTACATATTGAAAAAACACAAAGGTACTAAGTGTAATAAAAAAAATTTTAGTATTTAATTAGTACTTTTTATATAAAAGAAGAAAATAATTTAAAATAAATTTATGGATATTTTTAGGTTGGATTCATATATAATTAAATAAAACTATAATTAAGTGTATAATATTTGTTTGGAAAACAATATTTACTTAATATTTTCTCCTAAACGAACATTTTATGGATATTTTCATAATATATTTACATATAATTTAACAAAAATCTAAATTTGTTATAAAAGTATTGCATCAATAAAATCTCTACTGTATCAATTATCCAGAAAAATGTAAAAATGTGACTAAAGTTTTTACACAATCACACATTATTACTAGTAATTACTGGGTAATTATTACCTTTGAAAATCGGTCCCTCGAGCTTTTCGAAGTAGTTTTGGAGCACGAGTCTGGATCCGGAGCTGGAGGGCTCGCTCTCGTAGGGACTTCCTAGACAGTCGCCCGACAATGCCCCGAGGAGCGAGCCCCGAAATTTTTTTCTCAGCAGGGCACGATCGATTTTTTTACTCATTTTTTATTTATTTCTTTAAAAAGATCAACTGAAAAAGTCAAAAGTATGCTGCACAAGACGACGAACTGTCGGATGTTTACCTCTGGCGGTTATCTCAGTGGGTCATGTGACCACACGAGTGGGGGTTTATTCAAACACGATCAGCTGTTCAGTTTTGTTGAGTCTTGTTAGGTTTACGTTACGACAATGTGTACATTGAGTTTGATTAATTAATTAATTAAGATGTTGAGAACACCCCTGAAGAACAGTAAAAGTGTGAATAAACCGTTTAAATCGCCCTTCGCCGGTGCAACTCCAGCAACCCCGACTAATGAGGGTCAAAATAAATCTTTCAGTAAAAACGTCAAGCAGGCTGGCGCTGCTAATACACCAACGTCCACGAGGTTTGTTTTGTTTATAATTTTCTTTTTTTTTTTTTTTTCATTATTTAAAATCGCGAGATGTTAATCATTCAAGAAAAGTTTCTTTGGATATAGGTTATTTTTTTCATAACCAACTGACTATTAGATTACTAATATTACTATTATTTCCCTATTAGAGGTATGAATTTTTGTTTTTTTAAATTTCAGTGAATTTGTTTAAACAAACAAACACTATTACCAGTATTTTCACTCCACATAAATAAACAATGGTTAAAATATTCAAATCCATCCCAGATTACTTTTTGTATTTTTTAATTTTTTTGTTTATAATATAAAGCTATAGCTTTAGTATACTCTTCTTATGTTTATTTATTTGGAGACTCATAAAATTTTTTAAAAACTACTCTTTTTATTTAGACAAATTTATTGAACTTTAAATTTTAGACAAAATTTTGATTGTAATCAAAGACAAACAGTAATAAAAAACCTGTAAAAATAAATCATTTAAGTTTTATGATTTGTTGTTGATGGATCTAAGTATTTAGTAGTGAATTGAAAAATTTTATTTTGTTAATTTTTTATAGGAGCTTAGAAGCCAAACGAATACTGAATCTTGACAATGAAGAAAACCAAAGTAAAAAAAGAAAACTGGCGGATGGTAATCAAGAGAACCGCACTGTTAAAGCAGTGCCAGACAGTGCTAAAAAATCCAACCTGCAACTTCTGAAGAGAAAAATCTTTGAGATGCGCCAGGAGTTAGATTGCCTCAAATCTAGAGAACAGTGCACAAAAAAGGTACTTTTACTTAAAATATTTCAGTTATACAATAAAGTTTAAAAGTATTTAAATTTGAAATTTATTATAAATCTATAATTCCAATTTTAATGTAAAAGGGCAAATCTGATTATTAAAACTTTTAACAAACTATATAACTATTTTTTATTATTTTTTTCAGCATGATCCAGAAAAACTAAAGGAGTCCATAAGCAAGTGGAACTCTGCATGTCAAACAGCTCTTGAGACACTAAGTTCCGAACTCTCAGAGAGAAACGGACAGAGCTCGAGTATTTCGGACGTTCTGAAAATGCTCAACATTCCCGAAGAGGTAGTACACTACTCGGAAAAAGACGATGCTTTTGTTTGATAGTTTACAAAATTTAAAAGTCTGAAGATTGAATTTCCAAGGGGTCAGTCATTGATAACAAATACCAACAATTTGTTAAAAAAAAGTCGAGATGAATTAATTAAAATTAAGATATTTAGTGCTTGACTATTCGGAGTATTTTTTATAGGTCTAAATTTTTTAATGATCTGTTGGCAATACTGGTTACTAATAAGTACATAATTAAATTTTATGTATTGTTCAATATTTTCCAGTTTATCCAAAAATAATTATATTTCTGTTTGTAAATTTTGTACATACATAGATTTAAATCCGGTTCTTTCTAATATAACAGCTTTATTTTGAAATATTTCAAAGTGCATGAGATAAAAACACAAATTTGGAATTTTGCTATTGTTAGATAAGTCAGTTTCAGTGATGTACATACATACATTCATCATAATAGAAAAGGTATTAGTTATTTCAAAAATTTATTAAAACAATGTAAATCCATTCTATCAATCTAAGTGTAAAAATTATTTCTAAAAGAAGCAGTATAATAAATATAGTTTAATAAAAAATATATGTATAAACCACAACGTTACAATATATGTTATTCATTATCATCCTATTAGGTATTTTCAACTATGACGTCATTTTCACTGGAGCCTATGCAATCGGCTCGTGGTGACGTATCACTGGAGCCTATGCAAACTGCTCTTGTGACGTCATAGTTGAAAATACCTTATACTCACAAAAATGAATTTATTTAAAATAATTTTTCTCAGTTTATAAACTTCCAACTTAAATTTAAGAATCATCTTTAATAATTTATTTTGAAATACTTTGATTGCCATGAGTTAAATTTTGGAGTTTCACAATTATCAGTTTTTATTTACAACATTTTGTTTGTTTTTTATTATTATTTTTTAATTACTCTGTCGATCTGTCCAGGTATGGAGGATACTATGGACCAATGGTATGAAGTTAGTCGTAAACGAACTTCGTCTTTTAAAACTTAGAACCAAAGTTTATTTTTAATTTCTAAATAAAAGGGGATTTTTAAAAGAAATTTCTACATACACTCTAATAAAAAACTAATTGTTACTTATTTAAAAAATTACTTTATTTAAACAATGTAAACACACATAATCGTCATCAATGTAATAACCATTTATACATTTATACAACAGTCCCCTGTTCCCCCTCTTACATACTATGTTTCCTCTTCTTGCCCTGGTGTTTCTTCTTGCCCTTCTCCTGGAAGCTCAAATCCCCCCCGGTGTCTTCATTCTTCTTTATACTCTTAATACTCAGCACGTTTTTGTTCTTGCTAGCTTTTAGGGCATCCGTCCACTCCGATTCGCTGCCCTTGATTGCGAACTGTTCCGAGAACCGTTCCTGCTTGAGCTTCTCCAACTCAATCCTCTGCTTCTTCTTGAGTTCTTTATCGGCCGCCTCGAGTTCCCTGTGCAGTTCCGCGCCTTTTTGAGTGCTAACTTCCACGTTATCCGCGGTCTTGATTTCACCCAGGGCGTAGCTATCCTTGACGATGTTACTCAGGTGTTCCGTTCCCTTCCTTACCAACCTATTGAACAGTCCCATTATCTGGTTGGCCATCAGAACATTGGCCTCGTTTGTGGAACACCTGTTGAGATCTTCCACGGTCTGGTCAACTGTCTTGTGTTGCAGTCCCAGGCTCAGCAATATGGCTGACTGAACGGCAGAGAAACTAACGTTTCCCATCTGATTAGAGAAGTACAACCTCGCCAATCCGGGTATGAGGTCCATGATCATGTGATAGTCGACCATGTTGTTGCTGTACTTTTCCAGTCTGCCCAAGTCATACGACGTGAAGTAAGCATCCAGATGTACCTTGTCCAGGGTAACTTTGGGAAGTTCCATGTTCTGGTTTATCAAAATCGACAAGGCCAGACCGGAGCTGTAGTCCCTGAAGCTAGAAGACAGCAGGGATATGAACCTTCGTCTGAAATCCTTCCAGTAAGAAACCAGCCACTCGTCGTTTGACTTTTGCAAGCTGGACAGCATTATGCACGAGTGTTCCCCGGTAATCTCGTTCGAGGTTTGTCTCAGGTACACTGGAACGAACTGGGCCCGCTTCCAGAACTTCAACAGGGAATCGGTGATACCATAGGACACACCCAGGTAGTCCAAGTGTTCCGGTTTGCGTTCAGAAAGTTTGAGCAGCAGAGGCGGCAGGGACGACCTGGGTTCTATCTTCTCCTCCAGCTGGTCGACCTCTGCGTCCTCTACCTGGACCACGCTGGTGGGTTCTTCCTCGGTGTTTTCTAAATTAGGGATGCACATCTGGTAGTACTGCCTCAACAGTTTAAGGGCCTGACTGCCGTACTGCATTCGCTGGTAGTCTGGGTGAGTGGCTATACGGACTATGCGAGCACCGCTGAGGGACGGAAAGTCCTCGTCTTGGAATTGCTGTGCCACCGTCCAGGGTACGAGGTCCCCAGCTGCCCTACGCCCGCGGCCCAGAGCGTCGGAGATGGTGGATTTCGATATTTGACCCTCGAGGCATACCTGTAAGCGGAGGTTCGATATTATAGTAAGTTGTGAAAAAACTAGTAGTCGAAAATTCAAAATATGTACGTACTATTCGATTCAAGTTTAAAAAATTTTTGATGTTTCTTGCAGGTTTGATTCAAGTTTTGCACATTATGAATTAAATAAACAAATAAATAAAATATATATACCTGCAGAACCACGAGTATTTCCGGCAGGCTCTTCCTGTCCGGGTCAACCGGTCCCAACAAGCAGAACAAATGATGGGCGGGTGCGTCAGACATGATCTGCAAATCGTTCGGTGTGTTCTTGTAGTGGCTCGATACGTAAAGTGCCATCATCCTCTGCAAAAACAGCTCCGAGGCCTTGTGGTACGAAAACAGGGTGTCCCTGTTTATGTAGTACAACTCGCAGTCTTCCGGTCTCGGTGTACCCGAGGACAAGCTCGAGGGTACGCTGGTCGCGTCCAAACACAACAGATCGCACAGCCACTTCTCAACGCTGTCACCTGCTCGGTACCTGTTAATGGTTTCAGATTTATCAACTTCAAAATATTTAAACCAATAATTAATTGAAATTTTGTTCAATCAAATAATAAATACAATTATTTTGTCTAATATATATTAATCAATGGATCGGAAATTAATGAGATAAACGGCCATTTAAAAAAAAATGAAACCATGACAAAAAAAGATTTTGAAATTTTAATATTTTTCTTCTGGTTTTAAACGTTGATTGAAAGATATAAATAAAAAGTATCTAATAGAAGCAAACTGAAAAAAAATTTGAAATAATTTAAGATCAATAATAAATAAGTTCTTTAATTGAACCTGAATCCAACGATTAATTGAATTGAATTATCGAAACGACGTACCTTATTGGCTCGTCAAGGGTCAGTTCCTGTAGTTCCCTCCCTATGATTCCCTTATCTGACAAGTCCTTCTCCTTCTTGCTGACCGAATTGCCCTTGACGGTCTGGTTCCTGAGCTCGCTGAGAAGCTTGTGGGTCAAGGACCTCCCGGTGCCCTCGTACCCGTTGATCGTCGAAGCCATGAAGGTCAGGTAGGGCCCGAGCATAGCCTTTACGTATGGCAAGGGTATTGCAGCGGCCTCGTCGATGACCAACAGTTCGGCCAGACCTAGTTTGCCCTTTGCGTCGGCTGGGTGTATATACTGGATGGTCTGCCTGTGGTCCCTGAAGACGTTAACCCGGATGGTAGCCTTGTTGAACTCGGGGTTTGTGGACTGGAAGAACTCGTAGTCTGTGTGCTCGGCGTAGTTTAGGGCCTCGAAACCCTTCGATATGAACTCGAATACCGTCTTCAAGTTCTCGGGACTGGGACTTGTTATGTAGATGTTCGAATACCCGAACGCTATGGCACCAGATATGGCCAGACCCAAGACTGCGGATTTTCCTCTGCCTCTGGCGGCTGTCGCGGATATCGTTGACCTGAATAATTCAATGAATTTTTATACCGACTGACTTAAATCAACAAATGAATATTATTATTACACGTGGGTATTAAAAACTTCAATAATATATATAAAATAATTTGAAAAATTTGACTAAACTTTGCGAGTGGTCCGGAAATATCAAGTTTCAGCGAAGTTTTGGCATGAGTCAAAATAAAAATTTTAAGTTGATATCTTAAGGGTTTTTATACTCCCACTTAGAATCTACGTCCGTAAATACCTTAACGTCTTCTCCGAGGTGGCCTCGATGAGTCTGAGCAGGACCTTTGCTTGATCGATGGTCTTGCAGCAGTTTACTATGGAGCCAACTGGTTGGGTGTCCTGGAGGCTTTTTTTTAGCAAGTCAAGCTCGGATGTGTCCGGGGTGGCGACGACGGGGTTGGATTTGATGTTCAGGTTGTGCGAGGACAACGGAAGGACCTGGAGCTGATCGTCCACCACGAGGCATCGTTGACAGGAAGCCAAGGACAGCAAGAATCGCTCGTTGAATCTGAAAAAGCCAAAGATGAAAATTATTGTACGCTCAACCATTAATTTTTAATTTTTTTTCATATGTATGGAATACAGAAAAATCTTTTGTGTAATCTTGAAAAGTCAATACAAAAACAATAACACTACTAACCTGCAGACTACGTCTTTGTGTGCTTCAGTCCTGAACCTCTGATGCACATCCATATTCATAGTGTACAACTGCTTCAAGCTATTAATATTCTGCAGCAGAAACACAATCATACCGCCTCCCTGAACTGTCTCAATGGTCCTGGCCAGCAAATTAGGTGTAATGGCCTCAAAGTCCTGCAGTATGCACATGTCGTAAGTGCTACCCAAAATCTTGTGGGTCTCGCTGTAGTAGCAGTACCTGATTTTAGTGGACAGTATGAAGAGCTCAAATGGATCGTCCTCGCTGAAGTTTATCTTTCCTGACTTAGCTTTCTTCTGGAGCTGCTTCATCTTCTTCTTCCTGTGGCTTGTAAATCCAAGCTCTTTCTTGTAGCACCATAATACAGTGGGCTGAGCCTTGACCGCTGATTTTAGCAAGATGTGGTGGAGCAGAACAACCTGATCTCGAGCCTTTTCACCTATTATTACAAACTGGATCCTGTGACCGTGAGCCACCCCATCCTCTATGAGAGTCCTGATACGATTGTCTATCTTTTTTCTGACCATCTTTGCAGCGTTTAGTTAATTTTTATTCAGACTGAAAGAGTTTAAGAAGTGATGATTAGATAAATTTCAAATCTTTGAATAAGTAAAATTAAATAGGTATGAGTAGCACAGCTGTAAATAAAGTTTGCTCATCAATGATTAAATTAAAAAAATTGTATCAGAAGAAATTTTACATAAGTCTTTCAAACTTCAACATTTATATAAAATATAAATTAAAAAAAAATAATAATAAAATAAGATTTTATTATTAATTAAAAATAAAAGAGAACTTTTAATGATTATTTTTGTTAAAAACTGAAACAAATGTTAAACTTTGACCCACTTACACCTGTTTTATCTTTAATAACTTGTTTTACAGTAGACTGAAATTTATAAAATGATCCTTAGGTAAATAATTTTACTTTTTAGATTAGTTAAACAATATTAATATTTCAATGCTAATTACTATTGTTAAACAGTTTTAATGCATAACAATTTTAAATTAGACACTAGAAAATAAAAGAATTTTAAACATATAAACACTTGTGAGTAAAAATTTTTTAGATTTTTATGATAACTGTAATATACTTAATGATTGTTAAAAAGTATGATCTATTTAATACATTTTTGTTATTTATCACTTATTATGAAAAACCTTATGTGTAATTACTGCGATCATCAAGCCTATTTGTTAATAATTAAAATCATTATAAATAATTCACTAAAGGTTATTTTGGAAAATAGGTTATAATCTGACAGATCACAAACAAACAATTATTAAACGCCAAATTAAATTATTCTTACTTATTCCAGTGAACGAAAAAGATGCTGAAGTACTCTGTACCAAGTCATGAAGTTATTTATAATTAAAAAATCCTATTTAACGTAAATGAATACACTCGATTCCCGGCACACTCGTGAGCAGAACCATGCACGACTGGAACGGGCGCAACCACGTGGATAACGTAAATAAAAATTCGTACTGGTGACGTCACAAATTTCGTTACCGTAAGCTTACGAGCTTCCATAGTTATGTGACACGTACTGCAGAAGCAGAAGTTTTGTGTTATTTCTTCATCGTGCAGATGCAACTTCGTTTATAAGTGAATCATCCTTATTGCACTAAACAAACTAACTTAGAAATGTGGTGAATTTACTATGAGTACCACCTGAAAGTTTACAAAAAGTCACTTCGATGTATTTTTCTACTACTACACATTTGTAAATTTTAAAACCTGACAGGTAAGTTTTCAACTAAACAAGTACAGAGTACAAATTCATAAGTTTGCTAAAAATATTGTTTGCTTAGTTCTTCAGCAGAAAATGAAGTACTCAACCTCACCCCCAATAAGCAGATGCGCATCACCCATGTCTATGCGGTCTAGCTCCTCTTCTCTGCCCATGCCAGTCACATACAAGTCAGTTTTACAATAAACTAACTCCCATTTTGCAATGTTATTAACCTGTTGTTTTAAATATTTCTACAGGCAAGACTGCTTTGGTGCTGCGACAAAGTGTTACAAGTACCTGAGAAAACTCTTCAAGTTTGAGCAAATGGACTTTGAGTTTGCGATGTGGCAGATGATTTACTTGTTTACTTCACCTCAGAAGGTTTACAGAAACTTTCAGAGCAGAAAACGTGAGTTTAAAACAGTTACTTTAGCTGTCTAAAAATTTGGTAGTTCTGAAGGCTTGGTTCTTTATTTTTTTAAACATCATAAATAAATAAATAATTCAATTTTAGAAACAAAGTCACAGTTTGCAAGAGACGATCCAGCATTTCTGGTACTTCTTGCTTGCTGGCTCTGTATATCTTCAATTGGGTTTGCCGTTGTTCTGGGTCTGGGTTTCCTCTCCTTCATAAAGTTTCTCTTGTTTGTTGTTTTTGTGGACTGCATCTTGTTTGGAGTCATTGTGGCTACAATATTTTGGTAAGTATTTTTCAAGTTTTATATACTATTCCCAATTTCCAGTGTTTGAATTGTAATTTATTATTGAAAGATGTAGATATGTAGTTTATCTAAAGTACTACTTTTTTATTTTATTTTATTTTTTAAATATTTACCTTATAATAAAAGTACTAATAAAATCTTGATTCTCTATTATCTCTATGAAGCTTTTATCAAACTTTAGCCCATGAAAATAAAATAAAATTTCGAGTATTGCTAAATTAAATTAATGATTTTATTGCAGGATTGTAACCAACAAGTACTTACGGACTGATTATTCTCAGGACGTCGAATGGGGATACGCGTTCGACATACACTTGAACGCATACTTTCCGCCACTGTTCATCCTACACTTTGCACAACTATTTTTGTACAAAAGTTAGTGTAAATTATATATTTTTTTAACCTCAGGGCGAAAAATTAACATTTTAAGCTCAGAGGGTGATAAATGACTTTTTTGAACCTCGGAGCCGAACCAAAAGTAATTCATAAACTAAAACTTTTATTAGTATTTTTGAAATTTTTAACTGTAATTTTATCAGTTTCATTATTAAAAACCTCTTTTTGACGTTAATTTGGACTTACAAGTGGCTCGCTTACAAGTACTCTCTAATTACTTTGCATTTTTTTCAGTTTTAATCAGCCACGATTACTTCTTCTCTCGTTTCGTTGGAAACACATTCTGGCTTGTAGCTGTGAGCTACTACATTTACATCACATTTTTGGGTTACGCAAGTAAGCGTCCTAAGATTTCTAATCATTATTATAAAATTTCAGTTTGTGATTAAAATTTTTTCTTTGCAGATGTACAAATACTCCAGAAAACACATGTGATACTTAAATTTACAGTACCCGTTGTATTATTGACTTACATTGTTACACTCGCGGCTGGCTTCAACTTGAGCCAAGAAATGATGAGATTTTACCACGAACGAGTTGTGTAGAAATTAAAGAGAAAATAAATTTTTTAAAAGTTTTATCTATTTATATGATAAGTAGGGTAATCAAAACAGTTTTTAATAATTTTTTTTTTGTAAGGAACATCTTGTTAAAAATATTATATTTATTTCACAATATCTTCCAGTATATAAATTAATGCATTATATATAACATGGTGTAAATACTTTAGTGTTATTGCAAATGCAGTTTTTTTTTTTTTTTTTTTTTTTTTTTTTGTATAAAGCATTATTCATTATAAAATTACAAATTCGATTTTTTATTATTCACATTTCATTATCGTTTTTCTATTTATTTACATATTGCCGAGGTTTATTAGGCTAGTGTATCTTGCAATATTTATATAAACAGAACTTAAAACAATCTCAGATTCTGAGAATTTGGTGTTCTTTGTTTTTTGTTTTTTTTTTTTTTTTTAATTTTGATTGAAAGGATCAACAAGGTCAAAGAAAAAGTAATGAAAACATGTAAAAATTACTCCTAAGCCTAGTCTGTACAAAAAAAAAAAATTAGTATATTTTAATATATGGCCAAAATTTCAAACGTCTATTGAAAATAATAACTTTCATTATTACTATCAACTTATCTGGCAGCTTGAATTATAATTTTTTTTACCTCAAAATATACAGTTTCAAAAGTTTATCATTTTTAATAGTTAGTCAATTAATTTGATTTTTTAATTTTCAAATCCCAGCACCAAATCTTTTTTTTTCATATTAGTTGATAGTATCAATAGTCATACAAGTCTTTAACTATAATCTTAAGAGAGAAAAAAAAATCTTTGATAAATGAGTTATGTTTATGGCTAGATTAGATACCTAACTTACAAATAAAAAACGTCAATGAAAAAATTTGATTTTTTTTGCGACCTGGTTGTAAAAACAGGTGTAACGTATTGCTTTGAAACATTGGCAGTAACATTTAAAATTTCATTATTTTTTTTAAAAGTTCGTAATTTGGAAAAAAAAATTCAATGTTAAAAACTTTTAAGACTCAAGAAGATAAAACAATAAAAAGTCTCACTGCCTATTACTAAATATCACGCTTTAATTCTAAATAGTTACTTTCCTCTGTAAACTGGAGGCACCCATGAATAGTTTTATTTTTCTTTCTTCTTAATTATAGTAATTCTAAGCTTTGAATTATATGGATATGCATAGTTTTAACATTTCAAGACAACAAAAATAACAACTTTTCTAGAATATAATTAAATTTTTTTTTTTTTCATGCGATGTGATTGCCATTTGATTTTTTTTTGTGTATAGCTCTCTAAAAAAATCAGTCCAAATGGGTTGTTAAGCCCAGTTAGTAAACTAATCAATAATAATTATTATTTTTAGTATTATCAATTAGATTCAACATTACGACGCCTCTCGCACAATTTTTAAAATCAGCACCGTTATTACATCTTGTAAACAGGATAAAAAACAACAAAAAAGCTAGACGAGCTTGCAAAATTGATCATTCAATTTTAGATGTGTTTAAATTTAATTAAAGTAATTAGACTTGACCATTTTTTTATGATATGTAAAAAATGTTTACAAAGGTTTTATAAGGCAATAGTTTCAAGTTTGATAATAAAATTTATCATATTAATTGAATATGGTCAAAATTTACTTTAATTTAAAATTGAATTTACCTATTATAATTAAATTACAGTAGAATTTGATTATTTGATTAATTTATAATAAAAATTAATTGTTAACAAATAATTCAATTTAATTATGAATCTTAATTGCTGTAATTAAACTATAATAAATAATCAAAATTCATTATTTGGATAACTAAACAGTTTAATCATAGCAATTTCAATTTTATAATTAAATTTACTATTTCGAAACAAAGTCAATTTTCAAAAGTTAAAAAAAAAATGTTTTAATAAATCATATTTAAATATTTTGTCCAGTTTTTAAACTTGATATTTAACCCTTAAAGGCCACACCCAAATCCAGAACTGCCACACTGACAGTTATGTGGGGTCATTCTGACCCCGTGTGGCATTTAAGGGTTAATAAAGAAAAATATAAAAAATGACTTGTAGTTTACAGTTATTTGGAACATTATTTTAAATTTTAGTGTTTCTTTGAAAATTGACTTGCAACGAGATGATCTGTCTTTTGGTTTTTTATGTTTTTTCAATCAACTTTAATGAAATTCATGCTTCAAGCCTACCAATTGCATCTTCAAAGTTCTAAATCTTTGCATTTTTTAAATATTTTTTCATGAGTTTTCAAAGAAAAAAATTTTTAGCGTCTGTACAATTGAGATTTTAACTAAAGAAGAAGAACTTTTAAAAATCCTCAATCCAACCTGATCAAACGTGAAAAATGTATTTGAAAATGAGACAACAAGTTTCCAGATTTTAATGAAAATTTAAATAAAATCTTCTTATAATTTAAAATAAAACCAGGGTCAAAAAAGTCAGGTCCGAATTTTAAGTTTTGGTTTCAATCAGAATCGGTAATTCAATAAGTTTTTTGAAATCATAACTAAAAACTGTAAAATATAAAAAAATTTTAAAGCTGTACAAATTTAAAGATTTTGAAATTTTGAATTTTTTAAAAACATTATGCTTTAATAACTAAAGCAATTTTTTTTCATTTTTAAAATTTTAAACCCTTTTACTTTTAATAATTTAGAAAAAATTAGAAAAGTTATGGAAATCCAGAACCATAAGAAAAATTCCTAGATTTTACAGATTTCCAAGTTTTCCAGGTAGAGTACAAATCCTACGTTTTGATTTTTTAAATAAATTTTTTACAAAAAAAATATTTTTAAATAAACAACATACAATTCAGATTTTTAGAAAAAAAGCTAAAAAAAGAGCTTACAAAAATCTCAAAAATTTCTGCTTAAAAATTCCCTAGTAAAAAAAAATTCTCAGGTTTTTCAATTTCTTCAGATTTTTAGTAAAAACCCTGACTGAAACTTCCCACGTCATAAAAGTTCATAAAAATTCCCTGATGATTTTAAATTTCCCTTATAAAAAAAGAAATTCCCTAGTTATTCAGGTTTTGCAAGTTTTGAGCACAAATCATGAATTCATTGAACTGATTTCAAGTTAAAAAAAAGTCGACTCCACATCATACTTTGTCGAAAAAATTCTACGAGGTGGAATTGTGGTTATTATGATGGTTCCTTTTGGGCTGCAAGCCAACGAGTCTCTCGCGTTCGTCCTCCTCTTCGGTGAATATTCTGGTGATGACAATGTCCCCTGTGCTAAGCGTCTGACATGCAGTTTCTTGTTTCTGTGGCTGAGTACTTTTACAGCTGCAACTAGGGCACTTGTTATTGGGGGAGGATCTGCTGCCGGCCGAGTTGGGCGAGGACGAGTTGTCGAGGTCGAGGCTCGAGGGATCGGCCACGGCCGACAGTATAGCCTCGATACGCTCAATCTTCTCGAATCCGTCCATCTGACCGTCGGACAAAATTTCGTCCACCATCTGCATTGACTCTGTCAGACTCGGGGGTTCAGAAGAGTTCCGAGGGGATACCACGCCGCCTGGAAATAATGTAAAATGATAATAATAATAATTCTTTATTCACCATACAAGTAAAATAGTTACTTGTACATAGGTTAAAATCAAATAGGTATAAATTAAAATCTGAAACCACAAAAAAAAAAATAATGATAATATTGAAGAAATACAGAATGCCAAAACTTGTCGCTAATAAATTAAATTCAAAATGTTCACATGAGAAAAATCTTATATAAAATTTTCTGATAGACAAATTCCATCATTTTGAAAGGAGTAAGTTGAAAGAGTTTTTATTAAATTAATTTAACGATATTACCTGAGTGAGAATTTTCTGAGGTGTAGCTGTCGAGACTCGGAAACTCGGCGTCGTCATTCTTGTCATCCTCGTCGTCGTCCTCGCTGCTGTCATTTTTATCCTGTCCCATGCTCTCGAGTTTTTCCAACTTCTTCGCGACTTTGTAGCTTCCCTTAAGCTTCTCCTTCTCCTCTTTGGTCAACTCTAAATATCTCAAAAGTCGGATCTCGCGGTTGCTCAACACGATGTTTTTACCGATCGTCTCGTCCATCTTCTTCCTGAGGTCGGAAACTTCGGTCTCGATCTTGCGCTGTTTCTTACGAGCTTTGACTTCGTTGGGGTTTATGTGCATGAGCACCTGTTCCTCGCACAACTCGGAAAACAGTTTTTTGTTATCCGGGTTTATTGACCTGGTGAAATAATAAGCAAAAATGAAAGCACGATTTTTTTGACAAGTGTCAAGCGCTTTGATTTTTTTTCTGATTTTTTACAGGTTTTTTTGTTGTTATTTTTCTATTTCTTAATTTATATAAATATTTAAAAACTTAAATAAAAATATTTTACATCGAAGTCAAAAAATTTTTTTGGAACTCTTAGAATTTTTATTTTTGGTCTAAATTTAAAAAACTACACTAAAAAAAAGGGGTATTTTATGAAATTTATTGAGTTGACTTCGTTTGGGTTTGTCTACATCAAGATTTTCAATAAAACTTTTAAATAATTTTGATAAATTATTGACTTTGGTTAGTCTCGAGCTTTTGGAATAAAATTATTGTCGAATTTTAGATAAAAATGACAAAGTTTTTACCATATTGTAAGTCAGTGTACCTGTACATACATAAACTGTCAGATTCTAATAAAAAAAATATGTAAATAAAAAATGATTACTTTGACATTGCAGTATAGATGAGAGGCACCAAATTTTGTACGTCGCTGCTCGCGTAAACTATCATGTCTCGTGTGAGTGGCCTGCGAGCCCAGTAACGCTGATCTCTCCTGAATATATTCTTTAGCTGTTCCTTCAGTACGTTGCTAGGAACTCCGTAGAGCTCGCAGAGTGTGTTTAGATTCGCATTTTTGACTTTGTAAACCGGTTTTCCCGTGTTTTGGTATTCTATGACACTGTGAGCTGCCTGAAAAACAAAAATGTATATAATTAGTAGATATTTTTTTTAATTCACTCGAGTTCTTTATAAACGTGTAAAATATCTGAGAATTTTTAAAAATTAGTTGTACTTATAAACTCTGACAAATATGGTTGTTTTTAAAAAATTACAGTTTATTTTAGTTATACCTTAAAATTTACTGTTGAAATAATTATTTTTATATGTATTTTTATCTAATAAGTCAGTTTATTTATTGTATTTTTAACAATTTATTCACATACCTGGGTATCGAAAACGTTGTTGAGCGTGAGGCCGCATTGAAAGTACAAATTCGCGCTGTCGTTTTTACAATCGTGTATCACCTAAAACAAAAAATTTTTTCAAATCATTCCACTAATCTCATAAAAAATTTCCAAAAATTTTAGTCAGCTCGAGGCCAATTATCGAAATTAGAACCATTCGAAATTAAATTTAAAAAGTTCGAACTTGACTTGCCCTTATGGTCCAAACTAACAGCTTGAACCTGACTAAAGGGTATAGCCGGGCAAATTTAAAATAAATTAAATTTTATCACAATCTTTCTTCATTTTTTAATTAATTTTTTTTTAATATTTTTGGTCAAAGCTCAAAATTCAAAATTTTGAAAAATCTGTAGAAACTCATCCCACAAACCTTCACAACGCTCTCGCTCTCCAAGAGCTTCTGCAATCCTCCAGCCTGGACGATGCCCGGGCACGTTATCAAATCGAATACGTAAACCTGCCCCCCCATCGTCCCAATCTGGACCAGAGTGATTCTGCCCTTCGGCCCAACGTTGATCCCCTCGCAGTCGAACGAAACGACGCTTTGCCCTTTCCTCGGGTGCATTATGTCGTCCACGATCTGTAGCGATTCCTTGACGTTAACCACGACCTTGGTGTGCTGGGACGCCTTGGACTTGATAGCTTCACCTATGACCGGGCTCTGCAAGCTCTTATCCCTCTCCGTGTTCTCGGCCAGGGTTTTTATCAGTAGACTGTTTATCCTCTGCTTTAAGGTCTGCTGCTGCAAGCTCACAGGGGGCGACGAGCTCGTGTTGTTCTATAATTATAATAATAATTTATTTTGAAACTATTTTTTACATAGTAAGATGAAAAAAGTCACCTATACATGGGATAGCTTTTATAAAATAAACATAAAAATAGATAAATATTGGAAAACTAAATATTAACAAAATATGAAGTATCAATTTGCCAAGAATCCGTGCTTTGAGTTTTTTGTTATTGATTTATCACTTTTATTAAGAACTTTCAGATCATTTAGTGGGTTGTTGAACTGTCTTATTGCAGTGATGTAGTTATTTTTGTTACTAATTGTCTTGTAGTGTTTAGGTGTTCTGATTAGTTTAAATGCTGATAATGTTAGTTGATTATTGTTCTGATTCAAAATATTTACATTGCGTGATTAAGTACACAATTATTTATCAAAGATCTTACTAACTTCATTGTTTAATATAAATTGTTCAGTCATTAATTCTAATCTGTTAATTTAGGGTCATTTTAACATGTTACTTGGCCCTTAGCTACTTTCTTACCGGGGTTGTTTCCAACGAATTCGGCTGAGACGCAGGAGACGGCGAGTGGTTGTTTTGGATTCTGTCGGGCTTCCTCGGAGCTTCGGATATGCTTTTTTGGGGCTCGAAAGGCTTCGGTTTACCTATCAGGGTGACACAGTTGCTCTGCACGTGGAACGCGTCCGGGGTCATTTTCAAAAAGGTCGACAGGTCCTGTTGGGTCTTTAACATAGTCTGGGATTCCGGGAATTTGCCCGTGACCAGGCTGAAGAGTTTGTCGACGGATATCGCGCCCTTTTGTTCCAGACAGGATTCCAGGAAGTTTAAGAGTTTGGCCGTCACCTCAGGGTCGATGGATATTTCGGGTTCTGAGAAAAAGATGATAATTTAATTTCTTTTTAATCATTACTTTTGTTTTTACCAACAAAAATTTACTTTTATAACTATTCATTTAACATATTTTTTACTATTTTAGATATTTTTAATTGATTTATGATAATTAAAATGGTTTTTTGGTTTTTTGAATTCTTAGGTTTATCATTTTAAATAATAATAATAATGAAATTAATTTGCTGTTGTGATAACCAATTGATTAGAAAATTTCAAATAAATAAATAAATTCTACCCACCAAGTTCTTTAAAAGGCTCAGCTTTCATCCCCTCAAACTGCTTTAGCACAACATTGTCTTCCGTAACCACAAAGGCATCCGGGTACTTCATGAGAAAGTCCTTGAACTCTCTAAAGTGTTGTCCGGAAATATGCCTGACCTCAGGAGAAGCCTGCGACCTGTGTCCCAGTAAACTTTTTATAGGCACTTCCGTCCCAGCTCCATACTGTATGAGCTTGTTTGAGAAGTATTCGACAGCCTCTTGGGCATAGTCCCTTGTCTTGGCAGTCTTTTCCTCAGCCACTGATTCAAATGTATTTACGCATACAAAGTCCCCATCAATGTTAAACAGTGCCGGATACTGGGCCAGGAACTTTTTTAGTCCAGACTGAGAGCCACCAGCTATCTGCCTCATTTCCTTGGTGAAGCCCTTTGCTCCGAATTGACAGCTCAGGTCGTGTAAGGATCTGGATTGAGCAGGACCTCCCTTGTCCATCAACCGCTCAAAGAAGAACAAAAGGGTCTTGTTGCGCTCTAGTTCATACTGGGAGCTCTCCATTCTTTGGTTGTGGTGGGTTGTTAACCTGAGAAATAAAAAAGAATTGAGTGGTTTATTGGTTTTGGTGGGAGTGAAAGTGGGAATTCTCATTTCACTTGAATGACAGTAGCTTGATGATATAAAGAAGAATATTATTATTGTAAAAATTTTTTTCTACTTTATAGTAAAAAAAATCCCATAAAAGTAAACAAGTATACCTATACATAGGTTTGGCATGTAAAATTACAATTAAAAAACAAAATATAAAAATTATATAAAAAATTATATTATTCCTTATTATGACATCTTACTTTTTGTTATTATAACTGCTACTATATAAACTTACATTCATACAAAATGTAAAAAATAATAATTTTATAGACCATTATATGAGAAAATTTAATTTATTTGTAATTATTTAATTTTTTATACTTTGTTTAGGGTGTAGAATCTGTTATCTATGTAACTTTAGTAAAGATGATATATTTACAAAAAGTTGACCATAAATATAGAAACATATATCCACCAAATAATTCTATACATATGTATACTTTCCTACTATTTTTTGAAGTTAAATCTTTATTTTTAAAATAATTTGCAGTGAACAATTAAAATGAGTGTGAAAATTCAAGAAATTAAGCCTTTGAGCAATTGTACAAACTAATTACACTGAAAATGTAGCTTTTATATTACACTTGAAATTATATTAGTGATTTACTGTAAGAGGGTATCAGCTTTGCCTTGAGTCAAGTACATTGAATAAATACATAAAAAAATAAATGTTTGATAAGGAATAAGTTTGTACTAAATAAATAATGTAAAATACATAATGTATAAATATTTAGGTAAAATGACTAGTTGTCCACTTAACCTGAAATCAATATAAAATAGTGTCGGCAGGTAAACTGTAAATAAGCCGATGACAGAATTTAGGACGTCTAAGATTTGCAAGGACAGAATTAATGGTATCTACATATACTAACCCTTTTTAGCTATCAGCAACTCGGAGCTTGAAAATAATCATGAAGTTTTAGGTCGTACTCCAGATGCAGCAGCAGTCAAGCAGTTAAGACTTAACCGAGAAATAAATAAAAATAGGCTGCACGGCACACACTAGCTAAGAAGAGTTGGATCGAAGAAGAAGAAGAACTCGAGCCGCTCGTTCCATGGTTTGGTATTCGGCCGCACCTGTCTTGTGCCTACCTACCACGACGATACAATTCCACACGCACCATACTTAGCTATATAGCTCGCTACAGTCGAGTGTGGGCTGCGGGCAGGTTGGCCGATCCTACCTGTGAATTCGGTGTACCTATTCCAGGTATACCCGAATTGAGATTATCCGGCTGCCCACCGCGGGGAGGTTAGCTGCAGCTCTCAGCCCCGTCGAGCCACACACTGACTGCACTGTAAATGCAATATGTTTCCGCTGCGTGTAGGTACGTAGGTAAGTATAGGCTTGCGGCGGCTTGAGAACTCGTCAATTAAAATCAGCTAAGATACCGCGGCTCGTGGCATGCGAGCTTACATCATCAGTCCTATACTACGGCTGCTGAATAATATTTTTTAATTTAAAAATTTTACTCGAATTGCAGAGACAAGTTTGAGAATTGCCCGTTAATCTGGGTCGTTGACCTCGTTAGAGCCACTTGTTTAGCTAATCAAATTTGAAATCGAATCGAACGCGATGTTCGAATCACGAAGCGACCGCGACGGTTTAATATTGTTTTTCATAAGCAGACGACGCATCATTTTTTAAATTTTTGTTTAATTTTTCGAACTTTTTGTATGCTTACTATACGTGTTATTTTCCTATGATTTATTCTATATTTTTGACAACTTTTATACCAGAAATAATAATTTTTTTCCTCATCTTAACGTGAAAATCAATTTGTTTTGACGAGAGCTAAAAACGTTAATTACCTCAAAACGACTTTTTAACTATTCATGCTTTTCTTCAGTTCTTTACGAATCTTAATATTGAATGAAACAAAAGCGACTTTCGCCAGATTTAAAAAAAAAAAAAAAAATCCTCGTATAGGCCGCACTTGCTAGCTAATCAAATTTGAAATCGAACGCGAACGCTCCGTTCGAATCAGCCCAGAACCAGCTGATTGGTCCCCGCAGATCGATGCCGCGATCATCGTAGTCGGGGGTGTTGGTGGGGGTTGGAAGCTCGGGGCGCATGAGCTTACAGACAGCTTTCACGGGATGCAAGCAGGCTGCAGCCAGAAACGTCAAAGCCGAAGCCACTGGCGCCAGTCGCCCATCAAAGGGACCGCGGGGCGCCACCACCCCTGCACGCGTCCACCCTTATTCTTCTTCCTCCTCTTCTTATTGTTTATCTCTTTCCTGTCTTCCCAGTGCTAAAGTGCGGGTGGTAATTGTTTAAAATGTTGTGACAGTTTTCGATGAGCTTGACTGGTCTTCGGCAGCCGACGAGGTGAGTTTTTTTCGTCCTGTCTTCCTGTACGTTACATCACCTGTCCGTCTGTCTTCCAGCTGGACCAGCCCGCGATGCTGGAATACGCGTATAAAGCTCCCCCGAAAAAAGAGAGAGAGAGAGAGAGGAAAAAAAAAAGTGCGCCCGCGCAACTGCGAGCTTAATCCTCCAACGAAAATTAATTACTCTAACGGCATACGAAGAGTTTAGTTTTTCTTTTTTTATCCTGTGTCCCACCCACGCGAAAGCTGCCTTTTTTTTTTTGACAAAACAGAGCTTTTTGAACAGGTGCCAAATGAACGAAAAATAAGTGAAAAAGAGAAAAAAAAAAAAAAAAAGGAGGGAAAGTAATCGATTGGTAGCCAATGCCGTAATTATCGGGTGTAAATGAATAATAAAAGTTGTTTGTTTGGGCTTTAATCGATTGATATGTTTTGATGCAGCGACAGGAGGAATAAAGGATGCAGTCGAGCGAGGCCGAGCCGCAGCAAAATCAGAAGTCGGGACTGACCATCGACCGGGCCGCTTTTCTACTGCTGCGGGTCAAGAAGGCCTTCAAGAAGAAGAAACAGCAGAGATCATGCAAGGACAAAAAGTAATTATTTTTCTATTTGATTTTGCTTTTTTTTAGGGGAGGTTTTGGTACGAGTGGAATTTAAGAGGCTCGAGCGTTGGGAAAGGATTTTTAAAATATAAAGAGTTTGAAATTTTACGAGCTAGGCGTTCTAATGATTTTTGATTTAAAAAAAAAATTTTCTGAATTTTAGGATTTTTTTTTCTTGATTTATGTTGTTTTTTCGGGGATCCCAGAGTGCGTAGCCCCTCGAGGAGCTTTTATCTGATTATCAGGTATGGAAGATCAACTCGAAAAGTCGTTTAAAAAAATAAATCTCAAAAGTTTTTAAGGATTTCTAAATATAGAAGCTTTTGAGAATTTTAAGCTCTCAGAGTGTAAAATGACATTACTTCGTTGAGACAATTTCCCAGATTATTTAATCGCTGATAATTAAATTACGCAACTCGTACATAAAAAAAATTTTTTGATCATAACACGTGAAATGGCTCTTGTTAGGGCCATATTTACAACTTTTTAACCACTGATAATCGATTATCTAAGCAAATTCTCGCTTAATTTTTCTTACAAAATTTGATTAAAAAAAAAAATAATAATACGGTAAATTTATAAAAAAATTAATAGACTTTACTGACTTGTACAAAAAATAGTTACTGTTTTTATTTATTTTTTGTACCTGAGTTTACAAATTGCTTGATTGTATAACGGTAACTTCCAGATGGACTATCTCTAGGCTGAAATTTCACTCATTTGTTTATTTATTTACAATTTCAATTTAAAAAACAAATAGTACAGTAGATTTACTTTAAAAAAAAGATCTAAAACAGCATGTTTCCTCAATAAAAATAGCACAAGCTTTGTTTTTTTTTACTCGATACCAAAGTATACAAATTGCTTTATTGCAATGGTATCTTCTGGATCAATTCCAAATTTGAATTGACATTAACTATTATATACTACCTTTTAATCGAAATTTCGCTTATTTATTATTGAAAATAGTAATAATAAACTGAAAAACTAAAAAAATTACTATTATGTCTTTTTTTTTTTTTTTTTACTTGGTATTGAAGTTACACAAAATTGCCTGATAAATCTAACTAATATCCATAAGGATTTAAATATTTGAATCAAAATTACGAACAATTTTATCTTCAAACTCAGATTTCGCTAATTTATTTATTAATAAAAAAAAATTTAATTCTATTATGACAAATAATTTCGTAATTTGCCCAATATATTTTATATATTTCAATGATCGTAACTTGGATTTGGAGAGCACAAAATTTTTATGATTTAAAAAAAAATTTTTTAATTAAAATACTTTTAAAAAATGTAAAACATACTTATTATAGAAAATAATATAAAAATAATTTTAATTAAATAATTTTTTTTAAAATAATAATAACTTTGTGTTCTCCAAATCCAAGTTACGATCATTGAAGTATATTTAATTCTATTACTTATTTTATTTTATTTTTTTATTTTTTTTTTACGAAAAGTTTAGAAAAAATTGACTTATGAATCTAAAAAACTTCCATATCGATAAAAACACAAAAAAAAAATATAAAACTTCAACAGTTCGTCAGCCGGAGAGTCGGTGAAGGACAAGGGCAGGTCCGGCTCGGTGATGCAGCAGTCGAAGCCAGCCCCGTTGCTGAGGTCCCGCACCCTGCCGGCCATCGTAGCCCCGGGACTCAGCATCCTGCAGGCCCAGATCGACGCCCGTTACGCACGTTAGTTTTTTTTAAATATTTTTTAAAGTTTCAATTTACTGCGAGCTGCCTTTATCTCTTTTTGAGCATGAGTACTTACTTGAATTTTGAATTTCGACTCATAATTTTTACCAGGTACACTGAGAAAAAGTGGTTTGTGGATTTGGAGTATTGTGAATTCTTGGAGAGCATGGATTTTTTTTTTACTTTTTTGAAATGTAATAATAATAGGGTTGTCAATAGAAATTTTGTCACAATAAATAAAATAAAGTTTTTTATGTTACCTTGAAAATAACATAATAAAAGACCAATTTTGTTATTTTAACGATAGCAAAATTTTAATACAGCTAAATTAATAAAACTTTTTTTATTACCGTGTCATTGAAAAAATATGAATTTTTCATTAGTTTTTGGTTTTATAAACCGGTAATACACAAAAAAAAAAAAAAATTATTTTTGTTAGACATAGCTATAGTTTTTTTCTATGTTAATTTTTTCGTGAAAACCAAATCTGAAGTCAGATATGAAAATTTGGTGATTTTTTTTTCGAATAAAATCTCAGAAATATGATAACTTTTTTACTTTTATCGATTTTTTAATCATATTTGCTTAACTCTTTTAATACCTCATTATTCAGAAAAATAAAAAATTTAAATTTTAGACTTGAAAAAGATTTTTAAATCTAAAAAAAAAAAAAAAAAAAAACCCTAAAGTTGTTGATCAAAATTTCAACTTGGTTTACTAAAATTTGATTACAACCATAAAAAAATTAATTTTATCGTAAACCGCAAAAATATGATATAATTTTTACCTCATAAAAGTCAAAAATTACTAGCGCTCGAGAATTTATAACATATTCCTGCAACGATGACGTAAACATGGTAAACTGCGTAAAACATTTTTATTCGTTTGCTTTAACAACTTGATCAATATTTTTTATTTTACAACCACGTGTATACTCACTTTTTCTCAGTGTACATTTGTAAATAAAAATTTTTAAGCCATCATCATTATTATTATACTCTGCATGAGTTATTTTGAATTTTAAAGATAGTTTTTTTAAAAAGTACGGTGACCAGAACAAGTGCGCGTCTGTAAATATGAAAAAAAAAAAAAAATTTTTTTAAACCCTTCGTAAATAAACAAACGTAGTACAAGAGGGAGATCAAGTTCAGGATGTCGTTACATTGGGTGGAGTCAACAAGCGCGACAGTTGCGCATCCTCGATCAACGTTAAGACTTCTTCGATTAATACGAGCTGCAACTTCCTGACGCCACGTATTTACTTCACCGATGATCCCCTCGGTAAGTTAACTCAAAGCATGCATAAATCTTCTTATTTGCACACTTTTAGGTTTTATTTGGTCTCTCGACACACTTATTAAACACTTATCTTATGCACGACTCGGCATGTTAATTTGATACATTTGAAATTCAATTTGCACTGCAGAACTTATTAATTTCAATACTACTGCGTCTTATTTTTCTAAAATAGGACGATAATCACATCTTTTAAGCACCTAGCGTGAAAATAATCACTTTTTGCACTAGTTTTATGGTAACTTGATTCAATTCCATAGGAGATTATGAATTTATTTAAATATTTAGGACAATAATAATAAATTTTTACCATGGTTTGCGAGTAGTAGTTTATACACTATAAGGATTCGTTAATTTTAACGCCTAGAGAAAAGAGAATCATTTGCCTTAGCTCAGTGCCAATTCTCGATTCAATTTTACAAAAGTCTAATTATAAATAGTTTAAGCACCTAGAGCTATAAACTGTGTATAACGTCACTTTATGCTCTAGTTCATTAACTTATTTATGGTTATTTCTAAGCACCCTCGGTAAAAAACCATTTATTACCTTAGTTTACGAACAACAACTTCCGAGTATTTTCAAGCACCCTCGGTAAAATCATAACTTTAAAAAAAAGTGTATTAGTAACTTGTTATTCTTCCACAAAGAGTTGATGTCGAACACTTAGGACGAAAAATGTCACTTTATGCCCTAGTTCAAAAATAACTTGATTTAAGGTTATTTTTTAAGCACTCAGAGCTTAAAAATAATTTATTGCCCAAGTTCATGAAAAATTACTCGACTCATGAAAGGTATTTCAGCCGCACCTAAGCTGAAAACAATAACTTGTTACACTTTCCCATAGAATTGATGTTACGCACCAAGGGCGAAAAGTACCTATTTCTACCCTACTTCCGCGATACCTCATTAAATGGTTAGTTTTAAGCTCACAAAAAAACTCGTGTTTTCCCCACCGGTGTCCAACAAAACAAAAACCCGGCCCTCTTTCAACCCCCGATATGCTTCCAGAGCGTCGCGTCTCCGACACCGGACCCAACTACTACCAGCAACAACAGCAGCAGCCCTCGTCGCGGGCTGGCAGGAAGTCAACCGGGGACGCCTTGGGCTCGTCTCCCCGGGGGTCAACGACCCAGCCGCTGTCCAGGTTGGCCGCCCGGTTCCTAAACCAGCGCCCAAGTTTCGTGGCCGCGGACGAGCTGCCCCGTCGCCTGTCCTGGGAGAGACGCAAGTACAGCAATGTCTCCGGCGTCGGCGGAGTGGGGGGAATCGGCTACAGCGGCTCGTGTCTGGCCAGGAGCAGCAGCATCGACAGCGTCGCCGAGTGCTGGATGTCCGAGCACCAGCTGGTCCACCCCCAGAGCAAGAGAAGCCCGAGTCCGCTGCTGGGCGCTACCAACAGGCTACAGGTCAACTCTGGTTCGAGGCCGTCGGTTTCGGGAGGATCGGCCAGGCCCAAGGGACACAGGGCGCTCATAGGTGAGTCTAAATTGGGACTTGTTTAAGGTTTTACCACGAAAATAACGACTTAATAAACGTATTTGTCGCGAAAAAAGAAAGTTTGCTTGGGCGCTTTCTTCATTGAAAAAAAAAAAAAAAAATTATCGTTCTTAAGCTTGATTTTTGCGGTAACTTCAAAATAGTATCTGTGTACGTTGCAACATCAAAATCGTCTTTATCTTCGTGGTAAAATCAACACAACTACTCGTATCATCTTTGAACCTGCGAAGTTGCTGCTATAGTGGACGCTGGGCCTTAAAGGCTGCATCTCTGAATGTAATAAATCCGCGAGTCCGCGAGTGAATAAAAAGGTGGTGGGGGACCCGCACTCTCCTCGAGTGTGTGTAGCGTCGGGACCTTTTTCCGTAACAGTATAGCGTATAGTGCGGTGCTCGCGGTGCATACCTGAACTGCACTTTTTTCTTCGGTCGGTGCATGCGTTTCCCAAAGTGTTTTTAACGTATTTCCCCCCACGTAAATAAAACAAAAGGCGGGGGAAAACCGGTGGTTTGGGGGGGAACAAAGGGGGCCCTTTATTTTTGTTTTAAAATTCAGTCCGAGTCCGTCTTCCCCTCCCACTACACCTGGCAGGTACGCCTAACCGAGAGACCAACAGGTTAGTTGGCCGTCCACCGTGAGGAAGTTGAAACAATGTGCGAGTACGCGAGTGCAGTTGCTGGGATTTAAACTGAAGAAAAATCACTTATGATTTACACGGCGGACCACCACAAGAAACAGCAGCAGCAGCAGCACGGTCAGCAGGACCTATGGAGGACCATAGCCTGTTTGGGTATACCTAAGAAACCTTTTTTTTTTTTAATTAGTATTTTAATTTAATCACGGTTAAAGCGCGTAGGGGAATTTTGAACCTTTTTTTTTCAAAGGAGGGGAGATAGGTATCGGAAGTGCCTGGCGGTTGCACCTGCTACGATTATTACGCTAACCGTGCCCCACAGCTGGCCTCGGTCAGTCGGTCCTGGTACTCCTTACCTCTTGCTAGTTGGTGTACCAACTACCGTGCGTTTTTTATTTTTTAAAATTAATTGACGGGGAAAAGTTCGAGTGTGCGAAAATAAGATCGAAAGTTTGAGTGCGTGCGAGCTCCAGTCTCGTTAGAAAGTTTTATGGTACACCGCTGCACCAGCAGCAAACCGGATGGATAGATAATTTCGCGCGAGTTTCACCGAAACTCAAATTTTCCTACGACTCTTTTGTGTTTTGTGTATTGTGTAGGAGGAGGACGATGGGTGTGAAAAACCCGACCGTGAGTTTTAATTTCGTTTTTATTATTTATTCATTACTGTTATTGAGTTTTGCACTTGCGATTTTTAGCGAGAGTTCAACTTTCGCGGAACTTAACGTTCGAATTGTTTTAATTCAAATCTGAATATCACCCGATTACTCGTATATACGTTGGAGATTCTCTAATTAAAAATTCAATCCGGCGTCTCGAAGCGAAAGTCGTTAAAAAAAAAGCAGAGCAGAGCACCGCGCTCGCGGTATATCCTTCCCCGACTCTTGTTCTTCTTCCCGCAAGGAGTTGAAAACTAGTTTTCAAGGAGGTAAAAAAAAAGAAAAAAAAATATGGCCGCGAGCGCAGGGGTGGGGAGGATGGGTCCTGTCCACGGGGGTCTCTCTCTCTTTCTCTCTCTTGGTGCGCATGCGCGTGCGCAGCTGTTCCGCGATCGTCGTTTGGTTTCGAGAGTTCGTTACGTTGCCGTTCACGCGGGGGGGACGCGTGCTCTTGTTTTTTTTTTTTTTTATTTACTGCGAGTAAAAATAAAACAACAACCACTTGTTTAGTAGTAGTTACTGTTTGATTAGCGGAGTGTGCAGTGTTTTATAAACCAAAGTCCGAGTGAAACAAATTGAAGAAAGAAAGAAAGAAAGTCGCGAAGCTGCTTATTGGATAATCGACAGAAACGACGATGGAACAGAGTGGATGTTAACAATCAAAACAATTGAGATCCGAGATCAGCTCAATTGGAAGAGTACAGTTTACTTAGCCCTCTTTTTATTACCACCTACTTACACTGCCAATCGGTTGGGATTCTTACTGTTGGTTTTTGCAGTCTTTCGAATCTCTGCTAACCGATGCAGTCTGCTGGGGAATCTTTTGGTGGTTGAATTGATGTCTTGAAACTGCAGAGTAAGTGTCGCTACTTTTGTTATATATTCGTTGAATTTTGGTCCAAATTGGCGGCTTTTTTAGTATTAAAAATAGTGGTTTTTTAATTTTCTTTTCAATAAACTTTTTTCAATTCTCACGGTAATAACATAAAGTTTTACTTTTGTTGTTATCATAATTATTCAATTTTCAAAACAACAAAATTAACTTTTATCGTATTATTAATCACAAAATTATATTTTTATTATGTTACCTGAAAAATAACATAACAAAAGTAAGTTTTGAAATTAATAAATCTTTACTTTTGGCATTATTTTTGCGATTTTTTTTATTTAAGATTAAATCCTGGTTCAAGTTCTTAAATATGAACTTGAATTTTATATAAAGTGAAAACTAATCTTAATTTTATTAAAGTAGATAACTTTAAACTAAGAAATATGTAATTTCGTACATTAAAAAAAAAAAAAATTGAAAAAGTTTAAAAAAGAAACAATGTTTTATGCAAGAATAATAACAATTTCATTTTTGAAAACAAGTAAACAAGTAAATCATTGTAGACAGCATTGCCAAAATACTTGTTTTTTTTTTCTTTTATCAAATTTTGAGAAAAAAGATTGACGCGCGAGTGTAAGACATTTTTAGTTGATTTGTTTGTTTATTACATGCAAAAAAAGAGTAACCCAAAAATAACTTAAACCCTCATAGACATTTAATTTGCTAATTCTAAAACCATTTTTTATTTTTACCTCGATTTATTCAAATTTTTAACTTCTGTTGTAGTTAAAAAAAAATTTTCCAATTTTTAAAAGTATTATTTTTAACTGCTTGTAACTTTATAAAAAAATTTTAAAAGTTCTGACTAATATGATTATTATTATTTTTTTTTTTTTGTACGTCCATTTAACGAACTCAATAATCAGGATAGTTTTCAATCTTTATTTTTTTATCAGTATTGAGATTTAAAAAATCGAATTAGAGTTGTCAACAACTTAAAAAAATCTTAAAATTAATCTCGAAATTAATCAATAATCAAGTTATACCTTATTTACCAGTACATGGTTTAAAGTTTTTTTAGTAATACATAGAAATAAAGTCTGAAGGGATCAAAATTTAACAAAAAAACCACAACACACCAGATAGCCTCACCAAAAGATTCCTCCATAAACCCCACAAATATTTTCAGTATGAAACAAACCATGGAACCTTGCACAACAGAACCCGCATAAAAAGATGCCCAACCATAACATTAATCATCGCTCATCAGCTCCATCCGGAAGATGAAGTTCCGCAAGTCATCCACTCAGTCCCCCAAGATGGAGCTGATCCACCAGCGTCGTCCTACCTCCAGCATCGCCAGGGTGTCAAACTTCAAGCGTTCCAAGTCGGTCCGTGCCTCGGTCAGACTTATAACGAAGATCCGTAACAGGTCCAACGTCCCCAGCTATGATCTCACATCAGTATCCTTGAATCCCAAAGGAAACTCGTCTCCTGTTAAAAACAAAGTAGACCTGGCGGGTGACCTAGAGTCCAAGCTCAGGATTAAGGTTGTGGACGAGCTCGAGGCCAAAAACAGGGCCCACAAAGCCTACGAGAACCCGACCTTCATAGACAGCTCGCTGGACTCTTCGGTGTCTAGCTTCTTCCATGAGGAAGACGAGTACGAACCACCTCCAGAGGATGACGTTGTTGTCGAGGTTGATAAGAAAGAAGATGAGGGATTGACGGTTGTTGTGGGAAACAACGAGGCCTGTGCCAAGACGAGGAAGGGTGGATTTTTCGGAGGATACAGGAAGGTACTCGAGGATAGCTCGAGGTTTTATGTGGATGATAGTGAGGACACCAAGTACGAGTATTTCAGGTTTTCTGATAAGAACGAGGGACAGAAAAACGACTTTTTTAAAAATAAAAGGGTAAATTTTGGAAGAGTAAACCTTTGCCTGTACTGAAATTGAGCCCAAAAAAAAAACCAGGAAAAAAAGGGTTTTGGACTTGATGGAATTCTTTAAATGGGAAAAATTAACTTACAAGGAGTTAATATGTCCTTAGGCACCTGGGTTTTCATGAAACTTGGCACACAACTTGTATTTATCATAAAAACGAGCCCTTCTGTTACTAGTACTTTTAGAAAAAAATTATTACAAATTTTTTTTGAATGATTTTGTTCGTATACATTCTAATCCAAACAGACTGAAAATTAGCTTTAGAAATCTGAATTTTACATGGATAAAATCATTCAAAAAAATTTGTAACAATTTTTTTCCAAAAGTACTTGAAAATGGTAAATTTCGACCCTAGCGCGACGTCATCATCGGGGCGATTTGAAGGCACCGAGGGCAAAGCGAAGCAGAGCCCCAGGTTCGTCCAACAGCCCTGCTGACGATGCACACTAGTGCGTAAAACCATTTCAAAGTTTATTTTTTACACTCTAATGTCGAAAAACGAAAAAATGCGAGGTCTAGATATTTCTAAGTATAATACGGTCCAATTAAAAATTTTTCCTTATTATAAGGCCAAAAAAAGCTTTTTATTGGAAACAGACTACATTTAAACACAAGGCTATATGAAAAGTAGGTGAAAAGGGAACCATTCTGGAAATATACCACTGAAGATCTTGCTTTATGATGAATACTAACTGTGTGTAAAGTTGCATAAAAATCCAGGTTCCGAAGAACAGATCATCTCCTTGTGAGATCTATCGACCAAATACGAATACTTTGCATGTAAAAACCATATTTAGTCAACGAAAGTCTAAAAAAATTATTTCTTCGTAATTACGATTTCAACAGGTTTTATCTTTTGAATAAGAAGCTTTCTCATCTAAAAATTTCATGTAGATTATAGATTTTTCCATAAAGTAACTTAAACAATAAAATTCATATCTATATCAAGGGCTCTAAAATGGGCTAATTTTAGGGTTACTCTTTAGAAATAGATCAACAATGATCATTTATATGACCATGAAAATTAAAACTTCTGATTTATAAATTAATTACAATAATTTTAGGTATACCTTTCAATCTAAATTATTATATAGCTTTAAATTTAAAATCATGT
Organism: Encarsia formosa; assembly: GCA_038277355.1. Classification (NCBI taxonomy): domain Eukaryota; kingdom Metazoa; phylum Arthropoda; class Insecta; order Hymenoptera; family Aphelinidae; genus Encarsia; species Encarsia formosa. The sequence goes on from CM076184.1 coordinate 4,087,398, forward strand.
GTGAAAATCCTTCAACTAATTAATTTATTTTTAGCTTAAATCCTTTTAATGGCCCGTAAAAGTTAAAAGTACTATTCGGACTGTTTTCGATGTTAAAATCTGTGACCATAGTTGCTAGATTTAAACTAAAAACTGATCATACTTATAAATTTTCAGCTTAAAAATAGTTAGTTTCCCTACCTGGGGAAGTACGTAGAAAGTCATTACAAAAATTATTCTTTCTACAATGTTTTCATGTCTTTGGCTCTCAAAGTTATAGAAATAATAATTTTCTTGATACAATAATGATACTCTAAAAAATTAAACTAAATTGAAGTAAATTGAATTAGTTATTGATTAAATAAAACACTTTAATTTTACGTGAAAGATTTATACAGAATTCGAGTTAATCTTGTTATCTCAAATTCAAGTCATGCTTGGAAATATCTGAAAATTACTTACTAACGCGTGAAAAACTTGAAAAACTACTTCTATGCAAAGTTTGAAAACTTTTTTGAGAAATTAATTTTCCCGGGGTAACTACTTTGAACTTTTAATAACTCTAAAAATTAATTACTTAATTTTACTTTTTTAATTTATAATTAAAACTCTATTTTTGTGAATAGTGTAGTCAAATCTTCACTTTCTACCAAAGTTGAGTTCATTCTTTAACAAGAAAGTTTAATTAATTAACTAATCTTGCTTTTTGTACGCTACATGGAAAATTTACAGTTGTGAGTCTTCTACCGTGTTATTAAAGTGTACCGTCAAAAAACACAAATATTACTACGTTCACCCCTTTTTCGATTACAGATTGTGATTATTGATAAGAAAATAGGTCTCGAAACGGTTCAATAAAATAATTTTTCTAATTTTTTGTAATTACGTATCGATAAATAATAAAAAAAAAATTTTCTAACTTGGTAGCGTAAAAAAGCAAGGACATGGTAGGAAAAAAAATTTTGTGACTTTTTTTCATGCTATCATTCTGTTATTTTTCTCATAATAAAGCTTAAAAATGCTTTAAAAATTTTTTTTTTTTTTTTTTATCATTTTAGAAATATTAAAAAAAATTTACCGAGTCACCGGTAAAAAATTTTTGGTTACCACCAAGTCGAGAATAATTTAACTTTGAACTGCATTCAATGAATGATAAATTGAGTTATGAATGAAGGATTTATCACGGGAAGTGGCTCAGCTGGGTTTTTTATAATAACTTTTCGGGTGTCCAGTGCACTATCAAACGTTAGTTTAAGCTTGTCCTTTGGTTCGCAAAGTCTAAAAAGTTTAAAAAATGAAATGGATTTCGTTAGTTTCATTCGTGCCTTTATCACAGTGTCTTACCACGAAGGTGACAAAAATGTATTCCGGAGTTGTAGAAATTTTTGCAGTTATTTTAACGTAAAGGTATTTTTTGAGATCATTTTCTCAGTCACAGGCAAAGGTTTCAAAAACCAATGAAAAAAAAAAATTCAGATATATTAAAAATCAATGTAAATGTTAGAAGGGCGCAGGAGCCAAGAGGAACCTTAAACTTCTGGGACTGGAATTTTCTTCGAGTGGACCGAAGCAGAGAATAACCTCGGAGAAAAATTCAGAAAAAAGTACGTTATTCTGAATCAATCAGAACAAAAAACTTTTAATTTGAATTTTAATATTAAGAATTTCGATATTTCAACCGAACTGTACGATATTTTTGGCAAATAAAGTACTTATAATGAATTTTCTTAACCATACACTATTTTACAGTTTACAAAAAATAAGAATGTTCTTAACTAAACGCAGCTACGAATTAACGGACGAAATTTTAATATTATCAGTCAAATCGAATGACATTTTGGCAAGTTTTGAAATTATAATAAAACTTGAATTTTTTTTATTAAAACTCTGACATGACTTTATATTTAATAAAGAAAGAACTAGAATTTGTAACAAAATTGCGCAATACCCATCCGAGATTTGATTTTATTTATCGTCTGGGCAAAATTAAAAGAGAGAGAGAGAAAGAGAGAGAAATTTTTTAAGTTAATACCGCCCGCTCGCAAGCTCGACTAAAGTAGTTTAGCATCGACTTCCTTAATTCCGAGAGCTGACGCTGTTTAAACGGGGGACTAATTGCGAATGCAAATTTACCTGCACCGAGATTTCACTTCACTTGCAAATCAAACTTAAAATTTTTCATTTAATTTTGGAAAATTGACAAACTAAAATTTTGACAGTTGTATGATTTTCCATACGAAAAAAAAAATTTTATACACTATTAGCATGTACATAATTTTTATAAACAGTTGTTATCTTCTAATTTAATAATAATAACAATAAAATATATTTCATTGTTATGATTATTACTTAGAAGTAGTTACAATTTTACAATAATATTTTTGTTACATGTAAATTATGTACGCACATTAAGTAAATGATATATACAATAATATGACAGTTATTCTAAATTAAATATATTTTTATTAACATAAATTGTTTATAAATTTAAACTTTCAAAGTATATGCGTAAATACTTAAGTGTGATTTACTCGGAGCAGATTTGTTGAAGTGGACAGCTCACGCGAAAATTTTCTAAATTTAAGTCGCGAATCGAAATACTTAAAAATATAAACTCGACAACAGCGGCCGAATCGATCGAAGTGATTGAAATATTATCGCGCGGGACTTTAGGAAAGCGAAAATCGATAGTTAGGAGAAAATAAACGACTGAATAAGTGTTTTGTTTGATTTTGAAAATCTCTTAGAGCTACACTCGTTGCGGGGCATGGAATTTTTAGAGGGATTCGGCAAGAGAAAACAACAGCAGCAACTCCAAAGAAGTCGTCAGATAAACAATAACAACAACTTTGCCAACAATTCCTGCATTCTCAGTCACCAGCAAAATCACAATTCACCCATCAGCATACATTTGCATGGTATTTTTATTTATTTTTTTTTTCCTTTGTTTATATTGTTCAAAACCTTTTTTTATCATGAAAAAAGTAGATGCATTTTAATGTAATTTATTAACAATAATAAAAAATTACATTAGAAATTATTTTAATTTTTCTAAATACATTAGTTGTATACAACTCTTGAATTTTCACAAAGTTGTTTTTGTTTTATTTTTCACAACATTCAATTTTCATGAATCATTTATTTAATATTCTCTCGATTTTTTTTTCTTTTCTTTTAATTTACATCAAAGACTTAATAATAAGAATTAATTAATTTTTACAGCTCTTTTCGCGGCTGTAGAGCATGGAAATATCGACAAGGCGAGGGCCATACTAGAATCGACCGATGTCGACATTAACAGGTAAGATAATTAATTTTATTTAATTTTCTCGTAACGATTCATATACATGGACAAGAACCCATTAATTTTACAAATTTTTAATTAAATTATAATAATGTAATAACGGGACCATTTTCTTTATTTTTAATTATTAAACTTAATAGTTTTTCATTGAAATAAATGTTTGTGTATATCTTTAAAATAATTTTTGATTTTTTTGTATTAAAAAGGTTCATTTTATGCATGCTATCAAGTCTAAATTGTATCTATTAACGTATAAATTTTAAACTCAAATAACTTGGAGTGTTTTTTAAATAGCGTCGTTCATGTTAGATGCAATTAGAAGAAACTCTTCAATTATTGAAGTGAATTTACACAAATTGGATTTTACTCCCCGGCTGCTTTAACAATTTTTTAACCATTAAGAAAATTTCAAGAAAACAGTAGTTTCTAATTAGATTTTTGTGCCCAACAATTAATTCGTCGAAAAACCCCACTAGTGAATTCAAAATTATTACCCGGTACAACGAAAAAAAAAAAAGAAGAAATTTATCAAACTTAATTAACAATTTCCTTTAAATTTCATCCTGCTCTTAATCCTAGAAAATTTTTTCCAAGACACTCATAAATTTATAAGCTACTTAAATAAAGATTAAAAATTTCTTTGTCGCGTAGTTTGAGGTAATTGATTTAGCGCTCGGGGCTGATGACGACGATAATTTAAACTATCTTTTTTTATTCTCTCACTCTCACTCACCCCGTTTTTTTTTTTTTTTCTTCCCGGTGATAAAGTTTTTTATTCTCGTCCGGGTCCTAGGAGACAGTAATAAAGTACTGCGCCGTGCCTTTTTTTTTTTTTTCAAACTTCTCGGAACAAGAAAAGTTCGTCTTATAAAAAGAGTTGGGAGAAACAAGATATAAACTGTATTAGCTATACACTCGTAGTAAGCCAATAAAACCGTCGACTGGGTACGTAAGATTATCAATAAATAAAAAATCTATTTTTTGTTTCTTTCAGTGTAAATAACGATGGTCTGTCGCCTCTAGACGTGGCGGTGTTGAGCAACAATCGCTCCCTGTCGAAGATGCTCGTGTCCTTCGGTGCCCAGGAAGGAAATCAATGTAAGTGGTTTTTTTTTTTTCTCTCTCTTTTTCAACAACGACAAATTGTTTAACGAGATTAAAATTGTTTGAGAAGAAAAACCGTGGTGGTCTCAGTCTCCGACTCGCCGCGGGGGTTGAGAAACACAATTTCGTGACTGATTGCAATAACCAGCATTGATTGGGGCCAGGGTAGTTAGTTTGTTAGTTAGTTAGTTTAAGTGTACACCGGCCATTGATGCACCCAGCCTCAAACACATTAATATCGTTGCACTTTTGATATACATCCCACCACAAACTTATATTTTTGTTTAATAAATTTACATTTTTACAGATTGAAAAATTAAAAAAGAAAAAAAAATTTTACTAGAAATTTAACAGTGTTACGTGTGTGTGAATCATCACTTGGCACACGTCTGAATCGTAAAGCATTTATTATTGAACTCGAGTCAGTAAATTTTACGTTAATATTCTCAAGTGAAAACGCAAAAAGTTTCTAATTTTTTAGAGCTTGAAGAGAATGTTGAAAAAATTATACATTGAAAAATAATAATTTTCATGTGCACTATCAAAAGTTAAAATTACATATAAAGTATGACTAATAGATATATTCACTCATCCTGATTATTATAAATCTGAAAAATGAATCAATTAATCACATTTATTTTGCTTTTCTCGGAAAACTTATTAGATTAAGATGTCATTTTACAAAACACGTTTAAATAAATATTACAAAAATATAATAGTAAAAAAAATAATAAAGTAATCAAACAATATCATATCGCGGTACATATCTAAAAACGAAATTTCGATATTCCGTTTTGAATAAAGCAATTTTTCAAAATTGGCCCGTGCAACTTCTGCCTATCTATTCATGTATGTCATTTGTAGTATTTCTTTCAAATAATATCCTAAGGTTTCTTACATAAAATCTCATATTTCTTTTATGGAAATAAATTCAAAACATCCTCGGTTAAAATAAAATTTTTTCAATACCTTGAATGATAAATTTTTTAGTGAATTTTCACCGTGAATTAATAAAAACATAAAATTGTTACCCTCGACGATACCGTAGATTGAAATTGATAAACAGTTCAAACAAAGATTTGTAATTCTCAATTTTCAAGGTCCTAGTTATACAAGGTGTATCATTATTTAAATCCACTTGAAATGATCCACCAATGTATAAACTATAAAATTTGATACTACTCCTTATAACAAAGTTACATCATAATTAAACACTTCTCAAGCAAGTCACGATTTCCGTGCAACCGAACAATTGAATAAAAAAAAAACTTCTTTTTCATTTACAGTCAAGTCATCAGAGTCGCTTGGATCTCACCTGGCGCTGTTACTGTCCGAGGCCGAACACAGGGTCCAGGAACTGAGCGGAGGTTCGTCCTCTTCGGGTGACACCCTACTGACCGACCCCAGTTCCACCACGACGATGGCTATGCCACCGGGAGGCGGTGGAATGCCCCTAACAGCACCACCAATGAGCCACCGGAGTAGCTTCTCGTCCCAGCACAACCTCACGGGGTGCGGGGGCAGCACCGAGGACAAACAGCTCGCGCTCTGGGAACGAAGAGCCAGGGCACTGAGAAAAATGCTCTACGGGTTCGACCAAGCGAGTAAGTTATATTCTTATTTAAAAAAAAAAAATTAATTTAGTATTCGGCATTGATCTTGAGCATTATTGAAGTGTAGTACAATTTAAAAATTAATTTACAAAATCAACAGTCTAAGAGATTAACTCATCTTGTAATGCTTTTTAAGATCAATAATTAAACAATTAAGTTCTCCAAGACCAATTACGTTGCTTTCAAAGTTGAACTAAAAATAAGTAGTAATTACATTAATTTAGAGGTACTTAAAAACACATCAGTTTAAAACCAGTTTATACAAACACTATTTATTATTGGTTTTTTTTTTAATTTTACAGGACCTCCGGATGTGCCATTCGTGGTAACTGTGGACGTTAGCGGAAATACATCGGTGACTGCGAGGTTTCAAGAGTCAGATCTCCGTGAATCATTCATATGTACCAAATTTAAAATCCAATGGAGCACGAAGGAGGACTTTTCGATTGTTCATGGAGAGCGAGAATTACTGGACGTCAAGGACAAAGAGTGCTGCATTAGTAATCTAATGCACGGACACAAGTACTATTTCCGTGCCGCGGCGGGAAACATCAAGGGCTACAGTAGGTTCCGACCCACGACACCGGCCTTCTTAACACCCAGCAGTTAGTATCATTTTCTTTAATTTGATTTTAATTACCTGTTATGAGTATACTGCAATTTACATATGTAAAGTATGACCGTTTTCAGTGTAATTTTTAATATAATCTTCCTATTTACCCTGCATGGATATGATCCCTGTTGTAAATAAATTCGTATAAAACAAAAAACTCTGATTACTTTCAAGAAAAATTAAATAATTTAAAGATTTTTGTATTGTCAATAATAAATTGTCGTAAAACTCAAAATGTATATTACAAAAATAGTTTCCAGTGAAATTGATATATCGAAAATTATCGTAAGATAACTTTGGATATATCGATTGTGTAAGATGTAAGTTAGTTAAAATAACTTTTAAACTTAAGTTTCACATTATAATGGTTCTTTTACAGTTTATATTCTTCGGTAATGTATTCAGTTATCTAAAAAAAATCCAAAATTTTCATTTCAGGTTGGCGAGACGTTGACAACAGGTCGAGTCGTTTCACCGGCAGACTAGAGCAGCTGGACACCCTGATGGTCGACATCAGGGGCCCCGAGTTCAACCAGGAGACCCCGGCTCTTCAGCGTCGAAACCACAAGAAGAAGACTACCATAAAGCAGCTATTCACGGCTACCAGCAAGTTCCAGAAGAATCTTCGCCGGGGGGTCTACCTGGCCTGCCTACTCTACTACGAGGACAAGGTGTTGGTGACCAACGAGGACTTTCTGCCCGTCATTGAGGTCGACGAGACCTACCCGAGCTGCATACACAACGACTACAACTGGCTTATCAGGGTAGCCAGCACTTGGGACGACCTTAAATCGCTAAAGCAGGACATGGAAAAGTGCCACAGCAGCTCGTCACAGCACTTTAGGATAAAGCTTTTGCAGGCCGCCACTCAGATGCAGGTAAACTTTATCATTTTTTAGTTTCACTTTTGAAATTTTTATTTATTATCTAATCAGAGTGGTTGTATGATCCAATTGTACTTACCAATACTTGACTTTTGACAAACAAAAATTAAATTTTTCCAGACCGCTTTTGGCATCCAAGATCTCGGCCAGCTGTACCATAAGCCAATCAGGGACGTCCAGGGAACTCTAGTTTTTTCCGTAATAAATACCGTTAAATCGCCAAAAACCGTGTCAATGCTGAACAGCAGGTGGCTGTCGGTCGCAAAAGTCACCAAGAAAATCATAACTCACGAGGACAGCAACGTCGCCGAGATCCTCATGGCCAGTATACAGGACCAGATAAACTATCATCAACTTAGCGGTATTAAGTTAAACAGAGGCCTTTACCTTGGTTACTTGAAGATGCAAAGCAGCGTAGATTCCATTCAAATAGTCGTACCTACAAAGTCACCAAATTTTCTGCCCCACTGTAAGATCCGGGATAACCCTCACGTCTCAGCGTAAGTATTCTATGTACTGGAGTTGATTTACCAGCAGATTTTTCAGCAAGTTTTTGGCTACTCAATTTTGGAAAAAAATAATTGAATTGCAAATGCATTTTAGGGAAGAGTGGGAGTGTCTGAAGCGGGTTACCAGAATGCACCTGGACAACAACCCTGAGGATGACGAGGAGAAGGAGAACGAAGAGTCACCGCACGAGTTCCAGGGCACTGAGCAACAGAAGGTGTTCATTGACATAGTTGCCGCCGCGGCCAAGCAGCTATTCGGCCACATGGACATTGGCCCTAGTGAATCCCTTCAGCATCGGATCTACGACATGGAGGTTGTCGACCTGAACGACGAGGTCTCCTTCCTGGTGGCCGTGCCTCCGGCGGAGATTGCTTGCTCCGTGCCCGGGACCAGAGAGATCCTGCTCCAACGTGCGGATTTGCTGTCCCTTCCCATACAGGTCTTCGAAATGGTACACCTTAACACCTACCAAAAAGAGCTTATAAACCGGTACTCCAGGCTAAGTCTTCTCTTGGAGCTCGACACCGCCCAGGCTCAGCACAGTCACCGGGAAGCCTTCAGTAATTCGGAACTCAGCGTTGCAAAGGACAAGCTAACGAAACTCCAGGAGCTCCAGACTCAGATGAACTCAGTTTGGAAAGGCGCAAGGTGGCTCGTGGACCTCATTACCTTCGCGAGGGATCGAGGAACTTCGTCGACGGTTAGTAGTTACTTTTACATACTTATCACTTTGAATTAGTTAACAAAATTTTCAACCATATTTTTTATTTGGCTAACCTGAGAATTATAATTTTTATAAACATAAAATCTTATTCTTATCTTTAACGATTAATTTTTATACTCAATATATATTTTTGAATTTTAATTTTGTTAAAAAATTAAGTGTTTCAATCATCTTTTTATTGTTGTTAGAGCCAGCCCGTAATAATATGATATAGTAAATAAAAAAAATAAAATATTTTTATATTGCAGAGTGCGGGAATAATCATTAAGAACCTGCTGAGCCTAGAGCGCAACAGGAGCCGTAGTAATAGCAACGGCAACAACGTTAACAGCCTCAAGCGCAGTCTCCTGCAGCTGCCTCCTAGGGACCCGAAATTGGTTAAAGCCAGTCCGGGTCGGGGTAGCTGGCCAGGCCCGAGCGTAACAAACTCGAACGAGAGCTCCCAGATAAACCTATTGAGCCAGGAGCTGAGTAAGAGCGAGCAGCAGCTTCCCCTGGGATCGTACCCCCGCAAGGGCAGCAACAGCTCTAATTGTTCCTCCGTGTCCGAGCCATATAAGTCCAGCTGGCTCAAGGCGAGCAAGCAACAGCCGCAGCAGCACGTTTACCTGCCTCCGTCCAGGTCCGAGGACACGCTGCTCGTCGGCAAGTACAAGCAGCACCAGCAGCAGCCAGCGCAACCCCTTGTATCCAGGAGTTCGGCCAACTCTGCTTCCACGAGTCCCCTGTTGGGAGTGAAGATCCCGGTTAAGTCTGGCTCCGATAGTCTCCAGTCCGTCAGTAGCGATGAGTCCGGAGTCAGGAATAAAATTGTCAAGCCTACCGCAAGCGTAGCCGCCATAGCTGCTGCCGACAAGTCCGAGCTCGCCGCTAACGAGGAGTTCCACTCGGCCCAGGCACCGCTTCCTGGTATTTTACAGGTAATTGAACTCTTTGTTTTAACTAGATTTGGTATTCATGGTACTTAGTAAGGGTACATAGTAACATTTACTGAATTATAGGGTTTTCATCCATGTTTAAACTAAAAACTGAACTTATTATTTGTTTTAACTGCTTCATCAATGCTGATCAAGATTATCCTGAATCCCTTACAGGTTTACGCGGCCTACGAGACAGGTCTGGCGTCGGGTACGAGCCTAAAGCTTCACGTTACAGGTCGTACGACGGCGCGCGAGGTGGTAGACCTGGTGGTGAAGCAGCTCAACATGGCGGTGGTGCTGAAGGGCCTCGAGGGTCCGGTTTACGGTCAGGATGAGTTGCAGAACTTCTGCCTAGTGGCCGTGATCGGGGCACGAGAGCGCTGCCTCAGGGACGACTTCAAGCCACTCCAGCTACAGAATCCCTGGAAGAAGGGCCGGTTGTACGTCAGACAGAAACAGGACGTTTTAGCCGCCCTGGAACACAGCAGCAAACACACGGCCTACTTATAGCCGAGTACCAATCTCTTGCCAATTATTAGCCTACGAGCCTCCCTACCATCTACGTGTTTTTTCGCTCTTCCTGTATGATGTTTGTTTGAATCTCCTACCCCCGTTCCTTGTGTGGATATGATCCATGTTGTGATTGAACGCATGTAACTTACACGTGTGAAAATTTAGTGTACATAAGTTGTACATGAGTTTAATGTGTAAATTATAAATTTAATTTTTACTCAATTTGAACTTTTTCACGTTTCACGTAACTTGTATAAAATAAATTATTACATGTTACGCAGCACGTGCAAAAGTGCAATTTTTATGTGTAATTTTTTGAAAGTTAATTTGTATGTATTGGTTTTATCGTGATGTTTTTTATATGTAATTTCCATGTGCCAATTTTATAAAACAAGTTGACACACCAAAATTACACAAAAAATATCACGATTAAATAAATAAATTGAAATTGGCTATCAAAAATTACCCAAAAATGAACCAACGCGTACTAATATTGCGTATAATTTACACTTTCACACGTGTTAAGTAACTTATGTTCATTTACAACAGGGATACTATTGTTTTAAATCGACTGAGAATACTCGAAAACACCACTAGTAGATAGATAGATAGAGACAAGTACCCAGTTTTTTGATTGATCTCAGTGTGCTGTTTTATTCTTTTTCGGTGTAGGATTATGAGGATAATGATGATGATATTTTTCGAAACTCTGTTATTGTTTGTCTTTTGAACTAAAGTAAATTTCAAAACTAAGTGTTTTTAGATAAAAAAAATATATATAAAAGATACAACAACAGCAACAACAACAACAAAAAATGTAGAAGTCAATTATAACTTCTATTATAACAACAAAAAAGGTAACGGCAGTCAAGTAGTTATTTAAAAAAATATTAAACAAAATTTTTAAAAGACTTTTAAATGGAGATTCTTTCAAGTTAATTATAATAATATTAATTAATGATAACTGTGACACCAAATAATTACTAAGCAATCTTTAAGAGAGAATTTTGAATGCCGTCGTCAGCAGCATCTGAATGAATATTTAAGATGATAATATTATTATATTATATTATATATATTAACGCCAACGAGGGCAAGTCTGTATTGATGATTTTTTAGATAGATATTATTATATTATATGAAGATGATAATGATGATGATGATGAATAAAATGATGTCCACGATCAATTTTTTCAATGTTAGACACAACGAAAGTACCAAGTTCGATTTGAGGTGTCAAGGATACTTAAAATCAGAGGAGGAACTTAAGAGAAAATTTTTTTATCTATCATAAAAAATAAAAAAATAAAAAAACAACCAAGTCTTATGATTCTAAAAATAGTAACGAATGTTTAACGTGTTTAATTTTAAATCACTTGAGGGACCATTTCAACTCAAACACATCGCCAAAGAGTAAAAAAAAAAAAAAAAAAAAAAAAAAAAATGAAAGAAAGAAAAAAAAAATGTTTTGTAACAAATTTAAGTCTGCGTTGAATTTTAATGATATTATAATTATGAAAAATTATAAAAAGACTCCTCTAACGTTCTTCTTCGCGACTCATTGGAACCACAAATTCGAAAAAGAGTGTGTGTATTTATTGATTACCGTAAATCATATTTATTTTTATAGATGAATAATTAATTAATGAAAGTATGTAAATTTATTTAACAGTTTATTGAAAAAGAAAAAAAAAATAGAGTTTTTTAAACAATTTCAAGTTGAACTTATAGTAAAGAAGGAATATTTTTTTACGCTCGTTAAATTTGAATGCGTTTTGTTGATCGCGCGATAAGCAGCTCACCAAATCGAATCTCAGAGTCATTAAAATTCCGATGGATTCTACGAAGCTTTTTATTTACGATGTAATTACGAGAACGCGAGGATTATTAATGTCGTGAGCTGTTGATCCGCGAATAAACGATATTTTGGCTGTTAATTGATGTTTGAATGTAAATTATATGCGTAGCTTAAGTGTTAAAATTAATAATAATAATAATGAAAAGGAAGAAAGAAAATAGAAAATTAAAAAAAAATTTAAAAGAAATGAGAGAGTTTGAGCTTGAAGAAGCGTACGTGACTTACAGTGAAACGTCCAGTTTAAAAAAAAAAAAAAACACCCGAAGCGAGCTTTCAGAAGGATTTACGCCTAGAGTCCTTTGTTTTTGTAAGATAATTAAAATCAACCAACCAACCAAGCTTGGTGAGAAAAAAAAAAAAAATACTTTTTTCTTATTGTAAAAACTCACCATGAGATTGCATATTTGTATGGTTGAAAAAAAAGAAAAAAAAAAAAAAAAAAATCAGAAAACAATTAAGAGATTATATATTATATTAAAATAAAGAGAACACAAACTAGATTAATAGCGTATAATATAAAAAAAAAATAGATTAAATGTCTATGTGATAGAAGGTGGTATTCGTCAGTACCTCGACTTTAAAAATAAAATAAATAAAAAATAAAAAAAAAACGCTCGATCTCCGAGAGACGCTTGTTCGTCAGATGTAAAAAAGAAAGATTTAAAAAAATAAAATAAAAATGATTGTTATACAGTATAAACTTGAAACGTTGTGTTTTTATTTAATAGCCTTGGTTTATTAAAAATTTATTTATTACAATTTTTTTTAATTAAAATTATAAAATACTTATTTTATATTTTACTGAATGAATATTGTTTCATGACATCTTTTAACTTTCCCACAATTGACAAACTATTACACTAGCGTGGCATACAAGATAAATCTTAAAATCATAACTAAACCCTCATTTATACCCATAAATCTCAATTACAATATTTGATTCTCCAGAACTTTTGTTGATAATAATAATTTAATGCATTATTTTTGTAAGACTGTATATTAGAGTAAACCGTTCAGTTTATGACCCTTTTTGAATTTTATATAAACTTTTATTACTTTAGTTTGAATTTTTTCTCTTTTTTTATATATCTTGTGCAGATTATTAGATTTTGTTATTATTTGTATAGATTGTTGTGAAAAACTAACTTATGCATTGTACAATTACTAATGATAATTGAATGAAATTATTATTTTTACTGGCCCAAGTCCAGGTAACTTGTTTATCTTTGTGGGATATTTATTAATATGTATGTGTTATCTGGTAATATCGTCGGTCTCAGCGAAGAAAAACATAAACCGAAAATTTGAAGATTTACAATCACCAATGAAAAGCTGAAATGAATAAGAAAATAGGAAAGAATAAAAAATTTGATTCATTAGGTACCAGTTCATTAAGATTTTCGATTTTTCTGATTTTTTTATGAATTTCAGCCTCTCATTGGTGATTTTAGATTAGCAGTTTTTTGGCTAAGGTTTTTCTTCGTCTGGGTCCATCGATATATAAATAATAATAATCAAGGCATAATCAGTAGAATTTCTACATTTATAAAGTGTAATGTCAATTTAAGTTTGCAAACTTCAGTTTCAGGGTTGGCAACTTTTTGAAATTTATAATATTTTTTTGCTTATTTAGTTAAAATATCGAAAAATAATCGACACGTATTTTTTCTTTTTAAAAAAAAACTAAAATGAAAGGTACTACAAGTGATTAAATTTTTAAAAATTTCGATATATATAGATATACTTCTAATGGGATTTAGGGTTAATAGTTTCAAAAACTTTTCTTAATTTTTTTCTTGCTAAATTTTGATTTAAAAATTCTAAAAAAAAATGTTAAAATTCATTAAAAATCGAGTATACTTTAAAAAAAATATATTTTGCCAACCCTATAAAATATAAAATTTATGAAAAATGATTGACGTAAAAAAAAGCTGCGACGGTTACATCGCGCCGGAGGAATATAGCGGTGAGCGCGTCGACCCCGCTCGGGAGTAGGTAAGCGGCGGCGGCGGCGATTGACCCAGTGAGCCAGCGATCCTCGCTAAGTAAGAATTGTTGTTCGCTCGGCTCGCTCACTTCTCAAAGTCGTCGCGGACGCGAGCCGGTCCTGCTCCTGCTGGTGCTACCGTGTTTTGATCAGCTGCGACCATCGAGTTTTCATAAACGGTGAATAATATTACTATTTTTTTTCTCTCTCTCTAATCTGGTCTTTAACAAACTAATAAAAAAAAAATTTAATTGTGTGTATTAAATGTAAAGAGCTCGAGATGCAGCAATGATTAACCCACATTTCCAGGTGAACGGCTGTCGGCGGTGCACAGGAGGTATGCAGTTGCACTAATTACATCGTCAAATGCACCTGCGCGCACCTGTAGGTAGCCGTACCCCCCTAGTAACCTTTTTTTTTTTTTTTTATACTGTAGCTTATCGCTAACATCTGATCTTGGGAATTTTACCAGACATTAAGGTGATTTTGATTTTTTAACACTGCTAGATTTTTTTTTTTTTTTTTTCTTGGGTTTATGTTTTTATGGATTTTTCTTATAATTTAAACAAAAATAATCGTTTGATTTTTTTCCTATAAACCACAAATACATTTTTTTTTTTAAGTTTTGAATAGCCAATGATTATCTTGCAAAAATTGAATAGTGCACAAATTTTAATTTAATGAAAAAATTTTTTTTAAACATAAACAAATTTTTTTTTAAATTTTACTAATCATTCATTATATATAATATTTCACCAAGTTTTTTTTTTTTTTTAATTCAATAATCACTATTTATCCAAAATTTTTTGAAAAAGATACTAAGATAGTACTAAATACGGAAAAAATCCATTGATTATTTTTATATAAATTATGAAAAGATCTGATCAAAATTCAATACTTTTAGTACCATTATTTGTTTATTTATTAATATTCGCAAGCTAACATCACAGTGTGATATGGGATTCGAACGACATTTCTTAATGTTTTAAATTATTTAATTTAATTTTTTTTCTCAAATTAAATTGTACTGAAGCACGTTTCAAGCAAAAATAATGTAAGACAATATAAAAATCAATAGTTTAGAGGGCAAAAGAATTTTTTTTTTCATCTCTCTCTTACTTTAGAATTTTTTATTTATTATTGTTACTCATATTGTGAGATACGATTCAATATATACTTTTTTATTGTTTTAAATTATTTTATTTTACTTTATTCTGGTTGAACCTATTGACTCATCAAATTATTATTAACTTAACATTATATATGCATGAGAATGAGGTACACGATTTATAAGTAAATTATTACCCATAAATATTCCCAAATTAATTATTAAAAAAGAAAACAAGTAAATAAATTTCAATTTTTCGTACTTTTGGGAAACTCGTTGTAATTAAAATTTTTCAATTATCCACATCAAGCTTGCACATATTTCAACTTACAATAAAGATACAAGATTTTAAAACAAAATTGACGTTTCTTCTATAAGTAATGATTTATCGTAACCCGCAGGTAGAAAATAAAATAAAAATGTCCTGGATGTAGACCAAAGATGTCGGAAGGTCAGTACCAGGGCACAGGGTCGGGAGGATGCGGCAGCTGCAGTACCGGAAGCGTGGGTTCGAGTCAGCACCAGGTCCAGCAGCAGCCAAAGATGCGACGGGTCCAGATACGGGCCAAAGTACTCTACGGATCGGGACAGGCCATAGCCAGCCTCAAGGCACAGGAAAAGGCCGCAAGACACTGATACCACAACACCTTTTTTTTTTTTTTTTTTTCTTGTAAATAAATACTGGGGTTAATAAACGTACTTTTGACCAACATACAAAACTCGACTGTTTTTTTTTTTTTTTTAAATGGGATCCGCAGGGTACATTGACATTCACGTACGAGACAACCTGTTTTTAAGTAATCCTCGGGAGAGAGAGAGAAAAAAAGGAGCACTTTTACGAAAGGAGGAGGAAAGAGATTGTAAAAGTGGCTGCACCGCGAGGCGGTGTTAACAGTAAAAAGCGGTCGAAAAACGGTGGACTATCATCAACCGCCGTTCTTCTTTCACCTCGGCTCACTTTTTTTTAAATATTCTTCTTCCCTCTTTTTTTTAATGTTTTTGTTTATAAATATACCTGTTGGAACCGTTAAATGTGTATTTTTATTTTTGGATTTGAGTAAATGAAATTGAAAGAACGCGGTGTTCTAAAAATTAAGTTGGGTTCACAATTATTTAAATATCTGAGGTCAAGTTTACAATGGAATTTAAAATTGAAAAGAACACTGTGTTCTAAATTGTTTAAATACCTAAGTTTTAAAGACTTCTTTGTTTTGAAGAACTCAGCTGATCAAGTTCGCAATATATCATACTGTATAAAATTATTTAAATACCTCAAATCAACTTAGAATTTAAAATAAGAACAAAAAACAGGAGGTCGCTTGTAATTAAAAATTTTTAATTTGATCAACCGAAAATAAAAGAACACAGTGTTCTAAATATTAAGTCAAATTCGCAACTAAATTCTAAATTGAATTTAAAAAGAACACTATGTTCCAAATTATTAAAATACTTCAGGTCAAGTTCACAACAAAATTAAAAATTTAAAATTACAACGTTCGAAATTGATTCGCAATTAAAACAAGAAGTAAAAAAATTTGAAGATCCAGATTTCATAATCCAGCTGAACGAGTTGAAAAAAAGTAATAAAGTACGAAACGCGGCCGGTCCGGTGTATGATGCAGTCAAGAAAGAAAGAAAGAAAGCAGATCGCGCGGCGCATGCACGAGTTCGGCGAACTCGATGCAGGTGGTTTAGTTTACCTCAAACCGGCACCTTATCCACCGCTCATGAGGCGCTCTTCTCGCACTTGTCACTAACAACTTCACTCGCGAGATTAAGTTTGAAAACCATGTGGTTCAAATTCGCACTGTTCTTCGTCATCGCCGCTGAGCCCTTGAGGATTTTGGGGAACGAGACGGATTCGAGTTTGCCGGAAGCCAAGTCGGTCAAAGGGTTTTTTAACTTCGTCAAGGGCGATGGAACCAGGAGGGAACCGGAACCCAAGGAGGAGGATCTAATCGAGGCCGCGGATTACGGTATCGAAGCCATGAACGATTTGTACAACGTCAAGGAACCAAAACTCTACTCCATGGGTTTGTATTTGCAGTCAAATTAATTTTCTTCTACTTAAATAATTGGTACAACTGAAATTCAAAAAAAGGATTCAATAAAATTTGACGTGAACTGGGTCCCATAATTCAAGTCTTTAAAAATGTCTGAAATTTCTTTTTTTTATTAAACTCAAACTTGAATTTTTCTTCAGCTTGCGCTAAATCAATGATATAGAAACATAATTCGGGGGTTCCAGAGTTATAACTATTAAATTGATTTATTAATAATAAATCATCGAATTCAGTAAATTATCTCAATGTGTTGAAAAAAAAAAAAAAGATAAATTTATTAAAATTGAGTTTAACCAGGATAAACTTGGGTAAACAAGGATCAACTAGGATAATTTTGAGATATTTCAATGCCCGATTTTTAGTTTTTGAAAAATTTATTTACATGAACCTTGACTTTTTTTAATCATTCCAGTTTATCCCAGAATACCTCGTTAATTTTCAAAAGTTCCCGAACCCTTGTAAAAATTATTTTATATAAGTAAATTAATTTCGATACAGCGCTTAATTTTAAATACATATCTCTAATGAACCAAATTTATTGTTATTAAAAGGAATATATTTGAGCGGTAACAACCCGGCGAAGTTCCTGGCAGCGTTCAGCTCGCCCTCTGACGAGGCCCGTGAGTTATCCAGATTCGGTTACGCCGCACTCGAGGCCACCAGGAAGTTCTGGACCAAGTGAGTTTCATAGAAAATCTAATAAAAAATTTCATTTTTCACCTTCTTAGAGGGAGTTTGGGGTTAAAAATAGTATATTTCATACCATGACGAAAAAAGCTACTTCTCAGCCTCTGATAGATATATTTTGTACCGAGGGCCCGCTATAAAAGTCAATTTTTGGAATTATTGAACCTGGTTTAGTGGGTAACATTAAATTTTGCGCCCTTGCTTCAAAAAACACATTTTACACCTTGGGCCAAGTACTTTATTACCCATCGGCCGAAAAGTAGAATTTTCCCTCTTGGTACGAAATAAAATGTTTCAAATAGTGATTGTTGATTTTTTTGGGTTTAAAATAGGTTTCCCGGTACAGCTCTCAGACAGACGAGTCTCGGTCCCCACTTCCAGAACACATTATTGAGTCAACAGTGCCCGAAGAGGGGACGACCCGAGTGCACTCCCGCGAGTATGAGGTACAGGACGACCGACGGGAGCTGTAACAACAGACGGGAACGGTGGTGGGGATCGTCCATGTCCAGCTTTCAGAGGTTTAATATATTTTTTTAGCAAAAAAAAATTTCAATAATGGATACTTCATCGCATAATAGGTTTTTAAAGATTTTTTTTTCAAATGAGATAATTTTGAATAATATCTAGATTAAAAAATTTTTATTGGCACTTACAAAATGGTCATGGTATATAGAAAAAATTTTCTGAATCAAACGTATTTACACTTTCTCTGATATCAGCACTACAAACTTCAATTCACTTTTTGTCTCTTAACAATTGTCAACTTTTCGATTCGAGCTATTCGCGAAGACTAAATTCAAGTTGATTCCTTCAAGTCTCTTCCGAATGGCGAATCACTTGTTTTTTATCGCAGAATCAAAATTTCCAAATATTTTGCGGGAATTTTTCTTACTTGTAACTCGGCTAAAACATTGTTACACTCTTATTGTGAGAAGTGTTGAATAATATATATATTTATTTTTCTTTCGATTTTTTAAATAAAAAACAGTATTTTTAAAAAATTTACATTTGAAAAAAATAATTTCAAAATTATTGAATTAATTTTTTCCAATTTAAACATCCTGGGAATCCCACAAATTTGATGATTCATGTTTACTAAAAAATTTGCTACAGATTTCTACCGGCGGTGTACGACGACGGAATAGACAGCATCCGGAGATCTACCACGGGACGGCTGCTGCCGAGCGCCCGGGACGTAAGCGACCACATCCACGAGGAGCGGGACGCCCCGTTGGTATCCGTGTCCCACATGCTCATGCAGTGGGGGCAGTTCATCGACCACGACATGACCGGTAAGCCCTTCACGAGCTGATGAACCAACTCCGAAATTGAAATAGAAACCCAGCTGATTCTCAATTGTTGAAAAAAAAGTAATAAAAAGTCAGAGTGCATTCTAACTATCTTATTTTTTTTAACAACTCGCAGCCACGGCCCAGAGCAGGGCCTTCCGTAACTCCATACCCCAGTGCTGCATCTTCGGCGGGGTCGGGTTCCAGCCCCCCGAGCTCATGCACCCGGACTGCATGCCCATAGTCGTTAACGAGCAGGACAGTCACCTGGGTAGGTTTGAGGTCAAGTGTCTGGAATTCGTCAGGAGCGCCCCGGCACCGAGAGAGGACTGCCAGTTTGGGACTCGGGAGCAGCTCAACCAGGTCACGAGCTTCCTCGATGCCTCCACCGTGTACAGCAGCACCGCTCGTCAGGGTGACACCCTGAGGATGTTCCGTAACGGTAAATATCTAACCAGTGCGTAAAGTACTGATTTTCGGTACAACCTGAGGATGTTCCGAAATGGTATTTATCTGACTAGAGCGTAAAGTACTTATTTTCAGCACACTACAGCATACAGTGCTTTAACACCCTGTATTGTCGCAGGTTTGATGCAGTACGGCCGGGTCGAGTCTCAGAGGCCGCTTCTGCCTCGTCAGCACGACGACTCGGACATGTGCCGACGGGGCTCGCTGTCTACGAGTTGCTTCAAGGCCGGGGACGGTCGTCTGAGCGAGCAACCGGCCCTAATTTCACTGCACGTGGTCTTCCTGCGTCTCCACAATCGTCTCGCGACCCAACTGGCCGGGCTCAACCCCCATTGGAGTGACGAGAAGATATTCCAGGAGTCGAGGAAAATCGTAGCCGCCCTGGTGCAGCACGTCACCTACCGCGAGTTTCTGCCCATCGTTCTGGGAAGCGAGGTCATGCGGATCTTCGGTATTGAACCACTCGCCGAGGGCTACTACCAGGGCTACGACCAGACGGTAAACCCTGGAATTGCCAATGGATTCGCGTCCGCAGCCTTCAGGTTCGGGCATTCTCTGGTCCAGCAGAGCTTTGTCAGATTCGACAGGAACCACCGGCCCATCTTCAACAGTGAGTTTTATATACCCAGGTCATATAAAAAAACTTCAAGTCTGATCCTAAAGAGTTCCTTTTTTACATAAAATCAAACTTAGGACTCACTAGCATTACGAGCACTAAAATCCGACTCGGAGTCTTAAACAACTTGCATCGATTCCAGAGTTTGGACTTCGAGAGTCCTAGGATCGGAATTTGATCCACAGTATTTTCACTTCGCAGGTAAAATAACGTTAATTTCTTCCAGATGTTACGATCCACGAGGAGTTCAGCAATCCAGGCAACCTGGAGTCGGCGGGCTCGGTGGAACGCATATTGCTGGGCCTGGTGAACCAGCCGGCCCAGAAGCGAGACGTCTTCATATCCGACGAGTTGACGAATCACCTGTTCCAGACCCCGGGCTTCGAGTTCGGCATGGACCTTGCCGCTATAAACATCCAGCGGGGTCGGGACCACGGAATTCCGCCCTTCGTAAACTGGCGCGAGCCCTGCGTTCTGAGCCCGGTTCGTACTTGGGACGACCTTGAGCGTATAGTATCATCTCCCAACGTGGCCAGGAAGTTCAGAGACGTTTACGACACCGTCGAGGACCTGGACCTCTTCTCGGCAGGTCTGGCGGAAAAGCCCGTCGTAGGGGGCCTGGTTGGCCCGACCTTCGCATGCATAATTGCCCAGCAGTTCAGCCACTTACGCCGGGGGGACAGGTTCTGGTACGAGAACCCGTTCCTGGATAGCGGCTTTAGTCCCGCGCAGCTGGAGCAGATTCGCAAGGTCACCTTGGCTCAGATCCTTTGCAAGACCTTGGAGGACTTCGAGAGCGTCCAGCCTTTCGTGATGCTGATGGCCGACGATCTGAGGAACAAGCGCGCTCTCTGCGAGGACTACAACCAGCTGGATCTGGAACCCTGGATCCAGCAGCCCAGAACAGGGAAGCACCGGATACGACCTAGTGCAGGGAACAAACCCATGAGGTCTAAGGTGACCCAGCATAACCGGATATTCGTACAGCGGCCCTTGGGACCACACGAGAACCTGACCATAGTGGTGAACAACCATGCGGTGAACTCGCCCATCTTCGTCAGAGACTCGATCTACGGGTCGAACTTCTACGGGACGCCCATACCCCCCAAACCCAACCAGGATTACGAAGAACCCATGCCGACTTACGGACCTCCTGCAACGACCCAGGATCCTAATAATCCGAACCCGTACTACCGACCGGGACAGTACCCAGGCTACGAGCAACAGACGGGAGGAGGATACCCCACGACCACCAGGAGGCCCAGACCCACGAGCCCGCCTCCTGGGGCCAACTATCAGAGGGTTGCTGAGAATAACGTTAGGTATGACTAGTGCGAAAAATGATTTTTTAATTTCATAATTTCGGAAAGTATTAAGCTTTACAAAGTAAAAAAAAAAACTCTTAATTCCATAATTCCAGGCCATCGGACTTTTACTCGAACTTCAACCCAAACAAGTCCAACCGGGATTCCGAAGAACCAGAGGAGAAGCAAAGCCCTACGACCAAGAAATCCGTGAGCAGCTCAGCCAGGAAGCCACCCAGGAGACGGCTCAGACCCAGCAACTCTCAGAAATTGAAAACCTCGTCGATCAAGCAGAAGTTTAGTCACCTCAGGGAATCCGGAGATGTCGACTTGCCTATCGAAGACCAGGAAGAAGAAGAAGAAGAAGAAAATGACGTCACCACTGTGAGCAGTTACGATACGACGACCGTATTTGACGATAAAGATGTAAAGTAAGATTACATCATCGTCATTTTGTTTGTTTGTTTATACTTTTATTACTTTTGGTAAATGGTTTTATTTTTGTTCTTTCAGGATTATGTCACAATTCGATTCCGAGGGGGTGATGAGAAACGATGCCAGCAACGAGCTGCCAAGACCCATTGTATTTAAAAATAATTGAAAAAATTTTTTATTACGTTGTTTATTTATAATTATAATTACTGTAGGTTAAGGATTGTTGTAAAAATAGTACCGATAATAATGTTGAAGACTGCATTAGTGTGTAAATAATTATAATCGCTGTTTGTAATAATTTCTACTATTGATAGTACCGTAAGTTTATTAAAGTTATTAAATTATATCGAGATATAAAATTTAATGGTCGTAACTTGGATTCAAAAAACATAAATTTTTGTTTACGGTTTTTTTACAGTGAGGCTACTTTTTTACTCGTTGTTGCTAGGTAGTAATTGATTTTTAATAATAAATAAGTTTTACATGTTTTCAATATTTTTTAAAAATAAAATCCTAAATTATTATTATTACCCTCTATTTGTATACATAATATAAATTAAGAAGTTTATTTTTGTCATTTTAAAAAAAACTGTATTTGCCACGTGCACTTATGTGCCCTGCCTAGTGCCCACCTTTCATGCCCATCGTATTATACCTGGCCGGTAAAACTATACCTACTCAATTCAAAACTCTCAAGTTTTTTCGTTGTCTTCAAAAAAAAAAAAAAAAAAAAAATGACTTGATAAATCGGATGGATTTGAAATTTGGTACTCGAGGATTTTCAAGACTTACGCATCCAACATTGGTTTTTAAATTTGAACTAATCAAGTTTGAACTAACAATCATTTACATATTCAAAGTAACAATTTATTTAAAAATTAAAAAAAAAAATCCAGACTTCAAAATCTCAGATAAATTAAAAATTGAGTATTTTGGTATTTTTGAGGTTGCTCATTGTAAATTCGACGTTTAGGATTCATTTATTTTTTCTGATAACATAACTTCCTAAATCCTTCATTGAAAAGTAAAAATAAATTTTTTAATCGGATTTTTAACAATCTCCAGTGGTTTTTAATAATTAAAATTAAAATTGTATTTTTTAATTCGATCCATGCAAGCTCTGTACTTACGTCAAATAACAAATTTTTTTATCCTCTATAAGGTATATTAATAAGTTTATTTGCGTCTGGCAATTGTATTTACGTTGATAAAATATATTGTTTTTAAATAGATTGACTATAATTAAAAAACTTAATTAATTCTTAGTTAAACTTAGTTAATTCGCAGTCGTCGATCCTTTCTTAAAAAATAATAGCCTTATCAGTGAAGCCGATGTAGCATTGACTAATCTAACCAAAACAATTCATGTCATTGGTTGTAAACAAATGATTCACGTCATTGGGCAATCTGAGAGAGTGACAGTCCTTTCTTAAAAAATAATAGCCTTATCAGTGAAGCCGAAATAGCATTGGCTAATCTAACCAAAACAATTCATGTCATTGGTTGTAAACAAATGATTCACGTCATTGGGCGATCTGAGAGATAATTGTCGCATGAGCAGTATGAGAAAAAAATATTCAAAAAAATTTAGCTATAAATAAAAAAAATTTAATTTTAGGCGCGCGTAGCGCGAAAATTAGCCCTTTGGTAACATTAAAAAATTGTAGTGCTCTACGTGCCATCCCATGCAAAATGACCGAACTTTGAGCGGTCATAACTCAAAAACGAGTTCAGCTTGCCCTATTTTTTTTTGTGGCATTGGAAAGCACACATAAAAATGTTCTTGTATGCCGACTTACAAAATTCGTTAACATTGACCTAAAAACCCTAAAACGTCCTTAAGGTGGTTTTCTACCAAAGCTAGTCAAGTTCAAGGCTAAAAAAAAATTATTACACCAAATTACCAACGATTGGTTATTAAAATTTTTTTAAAAACTTTTTGTGGCTTCCGAGATTATTTTCTACCAAAAGAACATTGACAATCACAACAAAACATTTATTTAAACTTCTCACCTTTGAATACTGCAGTTTTGGAGGTTATTCGCGTGAAAATTATTTTTGTAAAATTATTGTAAAATTTGTAAAAGATTTATAAATTTTATAAATCTTACAAGTACATTTTTTTGCGAGTACATTTTCACACCGTCATCAAGATCCGCCGCGAAAGAACCAGTACTGAAGTCACAAGGACAGACAAGCAGAATTAAAGATGAAGAGAATGAAATTAAAAATTATTTAAAAAAAAATAAATAAAAATATTTACATCAATTGTAATTGAATGTATCAATGATAAATGATAAATAAAATTTCATCAACTTATTTTATGAGTATAATTTAAAAAAAGATAATTTTTTTATTGTTATTTGATAAAAATTTAACTTTAAGTTTATGAAAAATGTTCGTACAAAATATACTCTAATTTATTCAAATATTATTTAAAAAAAATATCATACTTAATTTTTTATAAATTGTAAATTTGAGTAAAAATTATGTAAAATTTAACTTGATTTTATGAATTTTTGAAAAAATTTTAACTTGAATTTGATAAAAAAATATTAATATGAAAGTTTTTAACAAAAATTTTATTTTAAACTTACTAAAAAATTACGAAAATTTCACACAAAAATTGCTAATATTTTTACACAAAAATTATTAAAAATTTGTATGAAAATTCTTTTAAAATTATTGAAAAAATATATTCACGAAAATTTCACCTAATTAAATCAATTTATTTTGAATCAATTTATGATAAAACTATTATCATAAATTGATTCAAAATACAATAAAAATATTGATGAAAAAACATAGCGATAATTTAACATAAAATTAACATAAATTTTACGTCATTTATAAATAAGTATATTATGAAAAATTTACGTAAATTTTACGTCAATATAATTTTTTATTTTCATTTTTCAAAAGATGTAAATTTTACGCCAAATTTACGTTAAAAAAAAGGGAAGTTTTGGAAGTTTTCATGTAGTAAATTTTGAGTAAATTTTACATAAAAATTACGTAAAATAGATACAAAATATACGCAAAGAATTAACGTCAATTCTGCATAAAATTGACATCATTTTTTTTGGCTGGGGAGGCAAAACTTATAAGTTTATTAAAATTAAATGTATTTATTATAAAAAATTTAAAAGTGTTATTCCTTTAATAAGCCCAAATATATAACATGAGATTTTTCGAAATTACAATTTAAAAAACGTAGGGGAGTGTGGGGTAAATGGAACGGATACTAATGAATTTCTAAAAAAGTTTTTAATCAGAAAATAAAATAAACTTATGCTCTAAAAATCCAAGTTACGACCTTTGAAGTATATAAAATATAATGAGCTGTGACAACCCCGCAAAAAACTGATTTTTTTTTTGTTCTCTTGGAGAGATTTCTAGAATGTTTTTGAAAATCAGCTAAAGAAAGAAAAACACACGGCCTGCAGAAAAATTCCCGGAGGGCCTTTATCTCTCCCTGTTTACGGCCTGTAGCAGGCTGAGATACGTTTTATTTTTGGCTGGTTGCTCTCCAGAAAAATTCCCTTCCAGAATATTCTAAAACTCTTTTCAATAATTAAATCTTAGAAAATAATTTAACATTGACAAAATAACAATTTATAAAAATTCACGTTAATTTTAACCCTGAGTTCGCAAGTGTGAGCTCTGCTATTGTACGCTAAGTTTATTTTAAATTGAAATCACTTGTGTTTTTTTTTTAATATTATTTATATTCATTATTTGTATAGTACTATTCATTTATACTTACATGACTAAATAGCTACTGCCGTCTTATACAACGGCTAGACACCTGATGAGGAAGGTTGTACTTTCGAAACATCGGGCAATTAATAAAAACCAAATGTATACTAACATCTTGTCTACATTATTTCTGCCTGGATTATCAATACAAAGTCACTAAATATTTATTATATTCATTATTATTATTATATACACGTATTCATTTATACTTAATAAAACTAAAATAATTGCAAACACGCGTAGGAAAACGATCAAGGTAAATTAAGGAAAGTGTACCTAATATGCCCCCCCGCCCTGTTATTTTGAATATGCTCGATATGCGGCATCTCTACAAGATAGGAAAAAATCATATACAATGAATTATGAAGTTTTAAGTTGTTTAGAACATTTGAAAATTATTTTTTCGCTCGCCTTATAGCTTAAACTCGTTTCGTATACCTTCGTTATTATTTTACGTTGTCATTAAATGGTCTGCCAAAAGATTTAGACACGCCTGACCAAAATTTCCATAAGTAGCTTCGATTCGTTATTGTTTCAGCATTAAAACGCGATCTTAGTTTTTGTTCAACTCGTTTTCTAACGGGTTTTATTCCTAAATAACTTTTTATACTGCAGTGTACCTAATATGGCCCCCCGCGAATTAGGAGAAATACCGATATTAAAAGTCCTTAGTTTTATATTTACTTTTTAGAAAACCCTATCCTAATGTTTTTTAGGAAAAGTAAATTTAAATATTACAAAGGTTTTTTTCATTTTATAATTAAAAAAAAAATTCTAGCTCAAAAAACAAACTTTGATAAAAATTTAAAGTTGAAATTTTTCTAGTGGTTGCAAAGCTTTCAAAAAAATTGTAGAAAAAAGCTCAATTTTTAAATAAATAATTTTTAAAATAATGAAAATTTTGAAGTTTTTTAAATCTCATATCGTGATTGATTTAAAAATAGGAAAAAATCGCAATTAATAAATAACTTCAAGGGGGCCATATTAGGTACACAAATTTTTGGTGTCTTAAAAAAACGTGTTTTGGTAAATCCTCTGGCATTTCAAGCTCATTGATCGAAATCGAACGCGTAAGGTTTCATTTTAAAGCTGTTGAATAAACCTTTAAAATGAGATCTTACACGTCAAAAAATATTGATTTAATTCGCCACAACGTCGATTCTCGCTTAGGAGGGCCATACTAGGTACAGGTACCTCATATCTTTTCCTTGTTTTTTTTTTTTTTTTGTAAAGGGAAATCTTCTTGATGACCTGAGTTAAATTTTCTTCTTCAACCTTTATTTATTTATTTAACTTAAAAATCATTAAAAATAAGTTTTCTTCCAGAATTTTCCCATCAGCTCAATTGTAAACACGGACGATTCATCGTCCGTGATTGTAAACAAGCCCCGGGGTAGGAGGCGATAAGCGGAAAAATCTGGAAAAGTCCCACCTCCTCTGTGCCAGGCTACAGAGTCACAGGCCCCCACTACCACCATTCCAAAATTTGGGAGGGTCCAGGGCCACGGATGACGGAGGGTATAAAAATCGATAACTCGCAGCTCCAGGGATCAGTTTTGTTTATCGCGTGCTAGCAGTACCTAGGTCTCTGCTAACCGTATTCGAAGCTCCCGGTACTTAGGTCTCGCGAGTCTTTGTGTTGTGGATCTAGGTCCACACTAGTTTTTTTTTTCGCAAATCACGCAGTTTTTCCCAGGGTTTCCTAGGACTACTTTGGACGATCATCCAGACTCTCTTCCGTGTAAAATTTGCAGTTGTTGCGGTTTAAGTAAGTCTTTTGTAAGCTTTCATAAAATCACAAATTGTAATCAACTAACACTATTATTTTTCTGTAACCTTTTTCCTAAATTTTAGTGTTAAATTAATTACTCCTTTCTCTGTTCCTCGTCCCATTTTTCTTGTAAAAAAATAAAATCATTCTTTTTTTTTTTTGCAAAGACCTAAATTACCCGGCTCGCAGGCGGTAATCCTGCCTGTGAGCTAGGAAACGGGTCTCAGTCTCAAGTTCCCCAGGAAAAGCTACCTCGACTGTGTCGAACAGGCCCCTGAATTCTCCGGCGCTAGCTCGGCTCCTCGAGCCACAGTTAAAAAGCGCAACCCTCGGGACAACTTTGCGGCTTTCCCTCGCGAAAAGCTTACCGAGTAGCTCGAGGCCGGTCTCCGGACTGGGAGGGAGCCAGGTCAAGCGAAAAAGAGGTGAAAAACCCGCAAGGACTTTTATTGAGCCCAAAAACAACAAGAACTCGTACCGATGATAGAAACCCTGAAGCCCAAAAACCCAACTCCTGAAACCAGACCAAGAACCTTAGCTGATAATATTGTTTAAACTACAGTCACCTTATTTCTTCTCTCGTAAATGAGTTTATATTTATGTCAAATATTAAACCTTTTCCTGAGTGAACATCTTTGTTACCCGCACTATTTCTTTACTTTCGTGTGTGCATGCCTAGATATTTAAGATAGCTTAATTTCTAGAAATCAATCATGCCAACTCCCAGGTATTATGACTGCAAAAGCTCCTGTTATGGTGCTTAGCGGTAGTTGAATTAATTGATGTGGATTTAGATCTGTGCGTGACTCGTTTACTAACAATATACATTAAGGATGTTTGGTACTTACAAAAAAAATGCAGTCATTTTGTCAATTTTAATCAGATCTTCTAATAATTTATATCAAAATAATCGTTGGAGTTTTTTCCTATTTTTGTCCGTCTTAGTTTTTAGAAAAATCTAATTATTTGTTTAAACAATTGAAGAGGTGGTCTAAAAAAAATCAAGCATTTTTTTCATTATCACTTGTGACTCTCTTAAAAATGCAGAGATCGTTGAAAAAACTGTGAGGTAGTTTCGGTGACAGTTCAAAGAAAATTTTAATAAATTTTTTTTATTAAATAAAAAAAATATTTAATTTTCATAAGATTACGTGTTCAATTATTTAAACAACTATTTCAATTTTTGAAAAACGAAAACGGAGAAAAATAGGAGAAAAATCCAATGTTTATTTTAATATAAATTATTAGAAGATTCAATTAAAATTGACAAAATGGCTGCATTTTTTTGTAAGTACCAAACATCCTT
Source organism: Encarsia formosa (assembly GCA_038277355.1). NCBI lineage: Eukaryota > Metazoa > Arthropoda > Insecta > Hymenoptera > Aphelinidae > Encarsia > Encarsia formosa. The sequence goes on from CM076184.1 coordinate 4,116,216, forward strand.
AAGATTGGAAAACCCAAAACTAATAAATTTGAAATTTTCTTTTAGGCAAATGGACCCCAACATTCCAAGGGCGGTTTCTCGAGCGCCTAAACGCACCCATAGAGCCGGAACCAAAGTTAAATTTGACAGAATGCTCAAGTCTTATTACACAATATGAGAAGAGCGCGGTGAGCCCGGTTCTCTCGAAGACTTTTTACAAAGACACCCCCAAGTAGAGCAAGACCCCTTTTACCAAAGGAAAATAAGAAGACGCCCGGCCTTTTATCAAAGGAAGCGAGCACGTGGGCAGAATACCATCACCAGCGGAGGCCAGGAAGCCGAACAAGCCCTTGGGACTGAGAACAGCATAGGTGAGTCATCAAACAACGCTAGAAAAAATGATGATAATTTTGCAGTGTTTATAAACTAATTTATAAGTATAAAATTTTTCAAGAAAGTTTCAATCAAAAATATAACTGAAAATTTTACAATTACCGATTTAGTGTTTATAAGTATTCAGAAAATATACATATATATTTTTTAATGTAAAGTTTTAACGGTGAGTTGGTTTTTTGACTGAATATTTTCTAAAACAAAATTATCATTCAAAAAAAGACAAAACAGGAGAGAAATAAAATCTAAAACAAATAAGTCAACTGGCTTGCTAATCATTTCTTTGTTGGTTATTTTTTTGTAGATAACTTTTCCATAAATCGTTTCATAATTAGAAATATAATCGAAAATTCATGCATAATAATCTGTCCTTTAATATGTCATTTAATAGATCTGAAGAAAAGATTCATTTTTAACAAAGTATGTAGTTGAAATCGCAGTGGGTCGAAATGAGTTTTTTTACTTTAACTTTCTAAAAATTGATCATTTTATCGTTAAAATATGACATTGCTTAAAGTTTTATGGTTAAAACAATAACGAGAGTCTCTTTTAATACAACATAAGAACCATATTTCGACGGCCCGTGCGAAGAAAAACCTTAGCCCAAAATCTGCGGCGAAAAAAGTAACAACGGAGGTACTTTTAAACAGTAAAATGTCTATAAAATACTTTATTTATTATTTTAGCCACGACAAAAAATTTTAAAATGATCTTTGCTACCATACCGTTGATATATTATTATAAAAATAATGTTTTCAACGCGCTAGCCGCGAATAAAATAACTCCAAGTTTTAAGCTTATAAGAATCGCAAAGAGTCATTTTATTCACGGCTAGCGTGTTGAAAACATTATTTTTATAATAATATATCAACGGTAATCGGTATGGTAGCAAAGATCATTTTAAAATTTTTTGTCGTGGCTAAAATAATAAATAAAGTCTTTTATAGATATTTTACTGTTCAAAAGTACCTCCGTTGTTACTTTTTCGCCACAGATTTTGGGCTAAGGTTTTTCTTCGTACGGGCCGTTGATTTAAGTTTGATTAAGGTTGATTTTTGGCCCGAACTTCAAGTTTTAGAAAACAGAGCTGGAATCGTCAAAATCTCATAATCATGATTTTTTCAAAATTAAAATTTTTTATAGTGTAACAAGGCATGAAAGTTCTAAAAAAAAAAATATTTTATTTCGTTTTTCGAATAAGTATATGGCAATAAAATCTGTGAACCACTCAGAAAGTTACCTTACTGCAGCGGTAAGAAAGTTTCCTACAGTTATATACTCAATTCATTTATCTCCAGCAGGTATTGAAATAAGCTCGGTTGAAATCAATGAAAATTTTAAAAAAATTTCTCAGATGGTGTATCCTTAGTAATTAATTAATTAAAATTTATTTTGATTTAGTTTCCAATAAAGATTATCATTTAAATTTTTGAAAAGTATTTTCTAAACACTGATAAATATTAAAAAAGTTCTTAAATTAATTATTTTTAAATGATATGTTTTCTTTAATTTTGACACTTGGTGTTAATAATGAAAAATGAAGATTTTTGAATTATTTATTTGTCAGTTTTCAATTCAAATTTGCAAAATTTGAGCTGCGTATTTAGTGAAGAGAATAGGTACCGAAAAAAAATAAACAGACTTTGATGAATTAATCATCGGATATTTATACAATTTAAGTGATCATTAATAATTAATTTATGCGTTCTTTTTTCTCATTTTTAGTTCTTTCAATCACGACTCTTTTCTCAAGAGCAATTTTAAGTTGATGTGCGCGACACATGAATGAACTATGACATCATCTTAGAACACATTAAAATAATTTTTAGCAAGTAATCTTGATGATTGTTATGTCATTTTTATTCTCACATTGCTTGGAAAAAAAAAAAATTTTTTTTTATTCATTACAATTTTAAAGTTTGGCCTTTCTTTACATAAAGTATTTCAATGATGAAACTTACTTTTCATTGCAGAATTTTTTTTAATTATTCAATTAGTCTTGGAAAACGAGTTGGAAAATGTCAAAACTCAGTATTTCAGTTAAAACGTGTAGATACTTACTAAGGATTTTTAAAATTTATTCAGGATTGGCAAAATGCCAAAGTATGTCAACTAAACAAATGAAAATTTGAATCCAGCATTACGGGGCTGATAGAGAGTTTTTAAAAAGTTTCAAATCTTGGCTAAGCATCAAAGTTTTTGTTTCAAAATTTTCCTTTTGTCATCTGATGAGTCTAGGGATGGGCGATTATGGCCGATTAATTTTAATCGATTAATCGATTATTTCTATCGATTATTTTTGAGACCGATTAATCGATGCTGATTTTTTTTTTAATTGGAATCGGTTTTTATAAACTTTTATTCTAAAAATTCAAAAAATACGTATTTTGTAGAAATTTTTAAACTTTTTTTAGTTTAAAAAAATTTTGATTCTTTAATTGATCATGGACGAGTAATTCAAAAGAGAATTGGCAATAATAAAATTGATGAATATTTATTTTTAATAAAAAAATCTTTAAAAATTGTTTTTTTTTTTAATTGATCACACGCTCTATAATCAAGATAAGCAAAAATATTAAAGATTTACAGTACTTACATTTACAATTTAATCTTATATTAATTTTTAAAAATTATTTTATAATAATCGATTTTTTTGATTACGATTAATATTTTACAATTAATCGATTTAACAAAAATTGATTAAATTTTTTAATCGATGTTGAATAATCGTCGATTTTTTTAATAATCGCCCATCCCTACTGATGACGAGATATTTTGAACGTATATGATAAAAAATTAATCAACCAATGAAATTCTACGATTTTCAAAAATACGGCAATGATTTGGTAATAATCTACCAATAATTAAATTTATTATTGTAAAATTCATCCTTTTTTTATTGAGGCCAAAATAAATTGATTGAAAAAATTAAAGTATAAGTTTGAATCACAAATTCTCTGGTGTGTGTGTTGTAAAATTAGTTTATAGATTAATTGGCCTGCCGCTAAGATAACATTGTTCGCTTTATGACTTTAACCCATATTTTACAAACATGTATAAAAGAGTTACGTACTTATTGAAGTGATTTGTGGTCTCGGGAAATTTTTTTACATTATATAATAATTTTTTTTTTCAAAGAAGTTAAACGTGTTTGTTGTGATCTAAAACTGCCTAAAATGACTTAAAAGCTTCACAGCCAATGGATCGAGCGCTTCTATAAACTAACGAGATAAACCGGGACAAACTGAAATAAACTATGATAATTTTTAAATAAATAAAGGCTAATATCTCGGTATGTATAAATAAACTTTTTAAAAACGAAAAGTGGGACATTGAAATATTTAAAAATTATCCAAAATCATTGCAGTTTATTTTGAACTTCCTGGTTTTTCTCAGTTTATCTCAAAAATAAAAATTGGGATTTAACTTGAATAACCCTGAATAAACTGGGATAAAGTAGTATAATTTTAAAATAAATTAAGGTAAATATAAATGAATTCTACAAAAACGATAAGTCGGGGGCTGAAATATCTTAAAATTATCCAATTTATCCTGGTTTATGCCATAATACCTAAGTTTATCCCAGTAAATCTCAATTTTAACAAATTTAACAAAATAATACTTGATTAAAAATCGGGAAAAACTTGAATAAACCAGGGCAAACCGGGATAGTTACCAGTGCCTTACCGATAAAAAAGGACCATTCAGAAGAATTATTAGTTTCTTTTTTCATCTTTTTGTGTTTAAAAACAAAAAAGATCTTGGGCCCAATTGTCTGGTCACCAAGATTTTAAGATTTCCCGGGAATAATCGTGAGTATCAGCCAATTACTTATAGACCTGGTTGCAAAATCAAGCATGAAAGTGAAACACCGAAATCCATCATACTGTAATCTACCCTAAGTGGTTAATTCACACATCGTTACGATATTATGATTTAACCGGTATACTCTGGCCCTTATCTCCTGCGGATGCGAAGGTAAAAAAACTTATCGACCGGAAGCGGGACGATTATCCGAGCCCTTCTTCCGTCTTATAGCGGTACCGGACCCTTTTTTACGCTCGAGTTGGTATTCAACCCACCGCGAGTCTTGAATCTTTTATAGTGTCTGGTGATCTTTGTGAAAACTCTCGGTGTGTGAATCGTTTATTATCATTAAGGTGAAGACGTAACCGCGTTTTCATAAAATTTTTCGATTGCAATTTAAAAAAAAATAAAAGAGAAAATGTAAAAAAACGCTCTGTAGCGCGCTAGATAATATTTTTAGCTATTTTTTGAGCCTTATTTGATAAAAATTGGTTAACAAATAACTTCAGGAAACTTGGAAAATCGGTTTTCTTCTTATTCAGCAAAATTGTAGTAGTGTATGTCGTCTGCTAGTTGCTGCTAGTGAGCGAAGGATGCAGTACTTTCAAATATAACCAATAATTTTATATGCATCAAGCAACAATTATTAGTGAAAACTAAAAACAAAAACTACTTTTTAATATAAAGTGTTAATTCATGACAATAGGATAAATAAAAATAGTAAAAAAATCAATCATTTTCTTGTGAGCTATCTAGTGTTCATAACTATAGTAGATGTAAATAAACTAATGCTTTTAAATAAATTTATCTTAAAAATGTTTTTGTTGACTCCTCCATCCAATTTGACTGTTGCTGCGTTCTCTTTAATACTTGGCGTGCAATAAGAGAAATCAAACTAAATTTTAAAAACTATTACAGTTTATCAAAACTAAAATTGTTCACTCACTTTTATTTAGTAAAAGATTTTTAATCAAACATTACTTTTAAATAAAAAGTGGAAATTCATAACTACCAGATATCTAAAAAAGAAAAAAACTCTCTTGTGTTCATGAATCATAGGTGTAAATGTATAACGGCTGTTTTTAAATAAATTTTGCTAATATAAATTTTTGTTGTTTTCTCAAATTTGAGTGTGGCTTTTTGAATTTGATGAAGATTTGTGGAAACCAACGCTTAGATAAAATAATTGTGTACTTAAGGGCACAATAAGTATAATAAAATTAAATTTTAGTTGCCCACAACTTATAAACACTACAATTTTTTACTCTCTTTTCTCTAGTCAAAGGATTTACTATTAATTAGGGTCCAGAGTTTCAAGTCAATACGTCCATTGGTTTTTTCATAAAAATTATACCCTCAAAAAAAGAATGATACTTGGTTTTATCAGATTTTAAGTTTTGACCTTATCTGCTTTAGTAATTAAGTTTATTAAACATCTTTAGTAATTGATTAGAAGTGTAAAAAAAAATTTCTAAATTTATTTAAAATAACAAGAAAGCAGGGTCCAGAGTTTCAAGTCAATAGGTCCATTGGTTTTTTCATAAAAATTATACCCTCAAAAAAACAACGATACTTGGTTTTATCAGATTTTAAGTTTTGACCTTATCTGCTTTAGTAATTGATTAGAAGTGTAAAAAAAAATTTCTAAATTTATTTAAAATAACAAGAAAGCAAGGTCCAGAGTTTCAAGTCAATAGGTCCATTGGTTTTTTCATAAAAATTATACCCTCAAAAAAACAACGATACTTGGTTTTATCAGATTTTAAGTTTTGACCTTATCTGCTTTAGTAATTGATTAGAAGTGTAAAAAAAATTTCTAAATTTATTTAAAATAACTAGAAAGCAGGGTCCAGAGTTTCAAGTCAATAGGTCCATTGGTTTTTTCATAAAAATTATACCCTCAAAAAAACAATGATACTTGGTTTTATCAGATTTTAAGTTTTGACCTTATCTGCTTTAGTAATTGATTAGAAGTGTAAAAAAAATTTCTAAATTTATTTAAAATAACTAGAAAGCAGGGTCCAGAGTTTCAAGTCAATAGGTCCATTGGTTTTTTCATAAAAATTATACCCTAAAAAAAAAAACGATACTTGGTTTTATCAGATTTTAAGTTTCGACCTTATCTGGGCGTCCTGGTTTTTTTATCAATAAAAAAACCAATGAAAAAATTATCTCCCAAACTATACAACCCAATAACGCTAGGCATGCGAGTTTTTTATAAGCAAAAAAATTTATAAACAAGTTATCCCCCAAGCTTTACAACCCAATAACGCTGGGCGTCCTGGTTTTTCTATCAATAAAAAAACTAATAAACAAATTATCCCCTAAACTATACAACCCAATAACGCTGGGCATCCTAACTTTTTTTATCTAGGTAACAAAACTAATAAACAAATCATCCCCTAAACTATACAACCCAATAACGCTAGGCGTCCTAGTTATTTTATGAATAAAAATACTAAATAACAAATTATCCCTCAAGCTTTACAAGCCAATAACGTTGGGAGTACGGGACTTTTTAAAATTAATTTACCAATTCAATAAATGAACAGGCTTAATCGTATCACGAGGCACTTATCTTTGATATTCAGAAAAACTGCAGTTGATATGTCCAGGATTAAATTACCGTTGACAACAACAAAAAAACAGACGCCCAGCGTTATGGTTGTATAGCTTGGATATAATTTGTTTTTTAGATTTTTTTATTGTTTAAATAACTAAGATGCCCAGCGTTATTGGGTTGTTTAACTTATGGGTCAATAGTTAGTTAATTTTTTTTTTCATAAAAAATTCGGACGCCCAGCGTTATTGGGTTGTATAGCTTGGGGGATAATCTTATAATTAGTTTTTTTATCGATAAAAAAACGAGGATGCCCAGCATTATTGGGTTGTATAGTTTGGGGGATAATTTGTTTATTAATTTTTTTATTTATAAAAAACCAGGAGGCCCAGCGTTATTGGGTTGTATTACTGGGGAAATAATTTGTTTATTAATTTTTTTAATTACAAAAAACTCGGACGCCCAGCGTTATTGGGTTGTATAGCTTGGGGGTTAATTTGTTTATTATTTTTTTTACTTATTAAAAACTTGTACCCCCAGCGTTATTGGGTTGTAAAATTAGGGGGTATTTTATTTATTGAATTATTAGTTCATAAAAAAAGCTGGGCGCCCAGCGTTATTGAGTTTTTTGTTTGCCTGATCTGTGCCGGAAGATTTTCAAATTTCGCGGTACTACCTGGGCCGGGATCGGTCACTCTGGTGCAGACGGGTGCACTGCACACTGCACACAGGTGTAAACCAAGTGTAAACTGCAAGTTCTGTGATTACTTTGGTTCATTTAGTTTTGATATATTCTTCTGTTTTTTATTAATACTTGACTAAAATGCATGAAAACTATATTTTTTAAAATATATTCATCAGTCTAAGCATGTAATTTTTCTTTTATTGATAATTAATTATCTTACTGGGTGACGGCAAGAGAGAAGCTTTCAGTGTTAGTAAAAAAAGGAAGATGATTATAAGAAGAAAAGTAATCGACACGGTTGCTACAAGAACAGGATCTAATAAAGTACCCATATCAAGATAATTATTCAAGAAATTTCAGACAGTTGGGGAAATAATTTATTAATATTGAAGAAAGAAGAATTATTTATCACTGCCTGCTGCTTGTATGATTGCTCACTAAAATTTTTTTTTTTCTTTGCATGTGCTGCATGAAATAAATAATTTAAAAAATTTAGAATTTCATTGAGGGAAATAAATTTTAAAGGTTATGAGAACGGGTGCATGTGCGGTTCGTGCATTTACTACGCGTGCGGTAGCAGACGACGCAAGGATCTGCTACACATGGTTAACGGGAGGAAAACGATTTTCCAAGTTTCCTGAAGTTTTTTTTTAACCGATTTTCATCAAACAAGGCTTAAAAAATAGCTAAAATTATTATCTAGCGCGCTACAGAGCGTTTTTTTACATTTTCCCTTTTATTTATTTTTTATAGCCACTTTTTACTTCCAGCGCTGGTTACGTCTTCACCTTAACGGGCATGCCATAGTCGATGCCAATGAAATTTTGACGCCTATAAGGAGAAAAATTTATTACGGAATCGTTTGTATTTTCAGAGCTGATTGCTTTTATAATGAAATACATAGTTCGATAGTAACAAAAGTATATTTTCTTGTAACAAAATTATTGCAAAAATTCAAAGTTTTTTTACAAGACTGGTTTTAGGGCAAATATAATGTCTAAAGGCAAGGCGCTCGTAATTATTCAAAAATTATTTCAGTTTCTTTCTGTTTATCCTAGTTTTTCAGTTATTATTATTATTATTTTTTTTTGAAAATTTGTAACAAATATCAAATTAAAATTATTAAAACTGAGATAATTTTGAGATGATTCAATAACAAACCTTTCGTTTTTGAAAAATTTATTTATATTTATCTCAATTTATTATGAAACTATCTTAGTTTATCTCCCCTAGTTTATACCCCTTCAATGAAAGTAATTCGGCAATCAAAAAGCAAAAAAATAACATAATAAAATTAAAATTTTAAGATTTATCGGCCTCAGGAGGAAAGTAAAAAATAAAATAAAATTACTAGAAAATCAATAAATAAAAAATTAAATAAAAAATAAATTATAATTTAAAAATATAAATAAATTTGTGAATATTTCTCAAAGCTTATAGCGAGGGTTTACTAAACAAAACCAAGAGAAAATTCACTTGCTTATTGAAAAAATTGAAGATGTAGAAGGTTAGAAAGGAAATTGTATAGAATAAGAAATATTTCGTCCTTACTATGATTCATCAGGTGAAAATTCAATTTAAAAAAAATTAAAAGATTTGTTTTTTCTGATTTACTGTTTGTAAATTTTTTTTAAATTCATAAAACATTCAAAATTAAAATAGTACATAAACCAAAAACGAGTTACAAAAAAACTGCTCTGAAATCAAGATTTGAATACTTTGAGCGCTCACATTCGTAACTATAACACTGAAAATCATAGCGAGAAAATAAATAAATTATGCAACGGAGAAAACGTTATCCAAAAACTTTAACAGAGCGCAGCTTTTTTAATTCACCGATTCGAGAACTATGATTATATGTTAATGAAACTCCGCGTGGAAAAAATATATAAACTCATACGCCGTTTTTTTTTGTGGACCGTTAAAATTTCAATTTAAATAACCTTTCTCTGCAAATTGGTAACTTACACAAGCTGTTTTTTAAAATTTTGATTTAGTCTCGCTTTCACATAGTATGTTAATCAGATTTTTTCTTCTTAATTACTTCAAAATACATCTGTTTACATGTAAAGTAGTGAATATGAAGTTATTGAGCAATCGGAAGATTGCTTAAAATAATTTTTGAATCGAAAATAAAAAATACACGTGAAAATGTCTCCTTCTGAATGAAATGAAATCATTCGTCAGAAAAACTCGAGTTACTGTTACGCGAAAGTCCCATTTATTTTCATCAAGAACCCTAAATTAAAATAAAGAAGAATAAAAAAAAGACTCGGTTAATAATGGAAAGCGCTTTTTTTAACGACTCCATTGTACTTTTATTCAATTCGCACTTCTTCGAAACAAAAATTATTTCTATAATCTCGTCACTTTTTAATGATAAAAAGTAGTGAAAACACTGCACCTTAGGACTGATCTTTGAAATCAGAAATTCAAGTTTTCAAAAAAAATTCAAGGATTGATCGATAAATGAACTTTTGAACGAAAATTACTATCTCTGCATGAAAATTGTACACAGCAGTAAAAAAGCAGTCTCACGTTACACTTTTACTCATTCCCGGACGGATAAATTAAATGCACTCGTACTCGTCAAAGTGTGATTAAAACCGTCGCTTCAACACCTCGATTCCTTATCTGTTTTTACTTAATTGCAAAAAAAAAATTGAATTCTGATTTACTTTTTAACTCTCTCAAATTTTTCAATTAGGTGTTGTCTGTTTTTGAGGTTGATACAAATTTTAACAGTAATTTAAAAAAATTTGGTGGGAAAGAGATGAATTTATATTTTTTTTGTCGAGAAATTACGAAAGTTTTTTAAAGAACAACGTTTCATAGTAATTATTATTTAATGATTCAAAATAAGATGTATATCATCCGATTAATAAATCTGATCACACTGACACCATACAAATTTATTTGTTCAAAATTTTCTGAAATTATTTATTTAAAAACAAAAAAATAGTAATAATAATAATAATTGTCTTAGTAAGTTATTGTTATCTAAATTTACTGTTTGGAATAATTTCATGATTCTAACAAATAGTATTTTTCATGAAAGTTCCATTTAAAAACAGCTAGAAGTAGAATTCAGCAGCAGACGGTTATTGTGGCGAGCAGGCCTGCACTCGATATTTCTCTTTATATTTTATTTATTTTTTTTTGTATGAAGCTTTATTTATACTTGCGCTGGATAATTAGCTAAAAAGTTTAAATAATAATCATATATAAAATTAAAAATATAATAATAAATAAAACAAATTTATCCAAACTAAATTAATAGAATCTTTATTCATATTCCTTATATCCTTCCTCAAACTATGGTGACTTAATTCTGTGGCTTGCAGGAAAAATTAGATAAGTCCATTTTAAAAAAATTAAAAATATCGACGATTAAGTAAATTTTATGGTTTTCAAAATATTAAAAACATATTTATTTGGTACGTACTCGCTAAAAAAAAATTTATACCTTTTTTGGAACTAATAACAACGAGGGGCACTTCAGAATCTAAATCAGTAATTTTTTTTTTTTTCGTGATTTTTTAGATTTTTTTATTTTTTTTTATTCTCTTTTAAATATTTTTGGGGACATAAATCTTAAAAATTATTTTAGACCTAGAATAATTTTTATGAAAAAAGCGCTTTGCGCAGTTTTCAAACCATATCAACTACTTCACATTATTCATTTTTTGTGACTCTGAAGTGCACATTCCCTCAAACAATAAGCTAAACTTTATTTTATTGTTTACTTCAAATATTAACTAATTTTTCATTGAAAGATAATTTCATTCACATAATCTCACCATTACATAATTTATCCAAGTTCAACGTTCAACAAAAGAATTTTTTTTTCAACTCGTGATCAAGAATTTTTAAACATTAATGCTCATTAATCGAACCCGAGCCCAAGGAAATAAAAATTCACACAGTTTGACACATGTTGCAAAACAATTCGATCCCGTGATTACTTGATAAAAAAAAAAAAAAAAAAAAACCGAAAATCATCGTACAATATTGGAGGTATGTATTAAAAATAATAACTGCCCTCGGTCAATATAAATGAAAGTTATAATGGTGACTCGAAGGGTGTCCGAGATCGGGAAACCGGGAATTAAAAAGTATGATGCGTCAAATCGATCGATATCGCCTTTCACTAATACAGACCGGACGGACGGATGGATTTTTATAATGTCTTAATCTCGTCTCGAGAGCTTACGAAAGCGTTAATGCCCCGCGCACGCAAATTTTTACCCGCGACCTCATAGGTGTAAACTTAAATGAAGTTCAGAGCAAGTGTAATTAAACGTGTCAGAAAAGCCAAAATTTACGTATAAAATGGTCCCATATAACACGTGTAATTTTGTGTAATTACACTCTGTTTTACACGTGTATATTAGCAGTAGTGAGTACTAAAAAAAAACAGTTTTCACCGTACACTTTTTTAACCACATCGAAAAGTTCATTTTTTTTTAAAACGCTTGAACAATAAGTTTTCTGACATATCTGATTTTTTTTTAGATCTTTCCGAGTCATCGGAAAGATCTAATCTATCTATCTTTTTTGAGATTATTGACTATATTTTTTTCCCCTAGAATACAGTTGTGTGGCGACCCGTGGAAACCCGCCACAACAAGCACAGCGGCAACCGCGCAAGCAGAATCTGGCACCGCGCGCTGTGTACTGTGCGGCGCTCATGGACAGCGCACACACACCAACACCGATGCAGCAAGGCGGCCCTTTTGGGCCTGAGTTTTCTTTACTATTGTTTTTACAAAGCTAAAAAAATTATTGAACGAGTAATTCATAACAATGGATATAAACTTTGAAAAGGAAGTAAATTTTTTTTTTTAATTCAGTTTATTTCTAAGGTCTCTAAATGATTGAGTCTAACTCCTTTATTGCAAACATGTAAAATATCAAATTTTCCCTTATAATTATCTCCAGAATCCAACAAATAATTCGCAAAATTAGATTTTTCGGGGTGATTGTTTTTAAAAGCAGCTTTGTGTTCTGCATTTCTTTCGCTAAAAGTTCTACCTGTCTGTCCAATGTAGATACAATTGCAATTAACTGTGTTGCATTCTTTTTTGTTGAATTTTTACGAATTTTATTCTAGTTTTGCTTGCAAAATACATATTAAATCGAAAATTAAAATTTTTTTTTTAAAAGAAATTTCAACGAAAAAATTCGAAAATAATTCATAAAAGTCCATTAAAAGAATTTGTAACATCGAAAACAAAGGAACGAATTTTATTTAATTATTACAAAGTTCGTAACTTGGATGTGGAGAGCACAAGTAAATACTTTTAACTGTCTTTCAATTTGAAAGCAGCAGAAAAAAGATTTTTTTTAGAAATATTATCATCTTATAACGAAAGATGAATTTTTAAAAACAAAAATTGAGAAAGAAAAAATTCATGCTTTCTAATTGAAGGACAGTTAAAAATATTTACTTGTGCTCTCCACATCCAAGTTACGACTTTTGTAATAATTGGAATTAGATGAGCTAATTACAAACTTAATTCTAGAAATCAAATTACAAATTACTAACTCTAATCTAGAAGTGGTGGTGTGAATCATTAATCTTGTATCTCTTCCAAATTTTGTTCACTTACTAATTTGTTAAAGATGTTTCGAAATTTTTTTTTTATTTTCTCGGTATTTGGTGAGTTTATTTATATTTCCTTGAATAGTTATTCATATTCCTATGAACTCTCATACGAAACATCAAGTACAAAAAAAACATAGCTGCAAACGTGTAGATAAGAAACATTTAAATCGAGTACCCATTAGATTTAATTGTTTCTGGCCAGTCACCGAAAACCGAATCATCCATTTGTTTCTGAAGCTTCTCTACATCGTCCAAGTAGTGCACAATAGAATCTAACGTTGTATCTGCATGTGATTTGAGAATTGGAACGTTTTGATTTTTGAGTGACGTGAGTTCCAACTTTGAGTAGGCAGTTTCCAATTTAATGGTTTTTGTTTTGACGCTATGTGAGCTTGTTTTAGGTAGAAATGTATGTGTAAGAGATGACCCTTTACAATGAGGATGAATCTTAAGCACTGTGGCGTTTTCAATTTTGATGATATCATGGAATTCGTTGTCACAAGTTATAATAATGATTTCCTGTTTTCGCGGCAATATGTACCAGGAAACACTGCTTTGTAACGAAGAAACAAAAGTTTCTGTTACTTGGAAATATTTTCTTGAACACTGCAAGTCGTTCTTACGTAGTAGTAAGTTTGAGTGACAATTGTTTGTTTCATGCAAACGTTGGATAGGGTTAACCAATTCACACACTTTTTTATCATCAGCGGAATGGCATTTATTTTCATCTATCGTCGAGTAATCCAAATGTGGTGAATTTAATTATTTAATTGTATTGCCATCGGTTTACTTGCCAGGTTACTATAGATGAAATATGTATCGTTAACACTCCTGATTGGAAGTGCAGTCAACTTTTTAACCGTGTACGGCAGGCTGGTGGGGATTGGTATGTGTATTGTATAAAAGATGATTCCTTTTTGTTTCGCAATACTCTATTTTTCCTTTCGTTGGTTGAGAATCCTCGGATTAACCGGCTGGGTGTATTCCATTCCGTATTGTATAGGTACACGTCATGTAATGTTTCCTCTATGAAGTGGCTACTAATGTAATAACTTCATAATGTATTAACTCCTCTATTTTCCTTTCGTTGGTTGAGAATCCTCGGATTAACCGGCTGGGTGTATTCCATTCCGTATTGCATAGGTACACGTCATGTAATGTTTCCTCTATGAAGTGGCTACTAATGAAATAACTTCATAATGTAATAACTCCTCTATTTTCCTTTCGTTGGTTGAGAATCCTCGGATTAACCGGCTGGGTGTATTCCATTCCGTATTGTATAGGTACACGTCATGTAATGTTTCCTCTATGAAGTGGCTACTAATGTAATAACTTCTCTATTTTTCCTTTCGTTGGTTGAGAATCCTCGGATTAACCGGCTGGGTGTATTCCATTCCGTATTGTATAGGTACACGTCATGGAATGTTTCCTCTATGAAGTGGCTACTAATGTAATAACTTCATAATGTAATAACTCCTCTATTTTCCTTTCGTTGGTTGAGAATCCTCGGATTAACCGGCTGGGTGTATTCCATTCCCTATTGTATAGGTACACGTCATGTAATGTTTCCTCTATGAAGTGGCTACTCATGTAATAACTTCATAATGTAATAACTTCTCTATTTTTCCTTTCGTTGGTTGAGAATCCTCGGATTAACCGGCTGGGTGTATTCCATTCCGTATCGTATAGGTACACGTCATGGAATGTTTCCTCTATGAAGTGGCTACTAATGTAATAACTTCATAATGTATTAACTCCTCTATTTTCCTTTCGTTGGTTGAGAATCCTCGGAATAACCGGCTGGGTGTATTCCATTCCGTATTGTATAGGTACACGTCATGTAATGTTTCCTCTATGAAGTGGCTACTAATGTAATAACTTCATAATGTAATAACTTCTCTATTTTTCCTTTCGTTGGTTGAGAATCTTCGGATTAACCGGCTGGGTGTATTCCATTCCGTATTGTATAGGTACACGTCATGTAATGTTTCCTCTATGAACGTTTTGATTTTTGAGTGACGTGAGTTCCAACTTTGAGTAGGCGGTTTCCAATTTAATGGTTTTTGTTTTGACGCTATGTGTGCTTGTTTTAGGTAGAAATGTATATGTAAGAGATGTTCCTTTACAATGAGGATGAATCTTAAGCACTGTGGCGTTTTCAATTTTGATGATATCATGGAATTCGTTGTCACAAGTTATAATAATGATTTCCTGTTTTCGCGGCAATATGTACCAGGAAACACTGCTTTGTAACGAAGAAACAAAAGTTTCTGTTACTTGGAAATATTTTCTTGAACACTGCAAGTCGTTCTTACGTAGTAGTAAGTTTGAGTGACAATTGTTTGTTTCATGCAAACGTTGGATAGGGTTAACCAATTCACACACTTTTTTATCATCAGCGGAATGGCATTTATTTCCATCTATCGTCGAGTAATCCAAATGTGGTGAATTTAATTATTTAATTGTATTGCCATCGGTTTACTTGCCAGGTTACTATAGATGAAATATGTATCGTTAACACTCCTGATTGGAAGTGCAGTCAACTTTTCAACCGTGTACGGCAGGCTGGTGGGGATTGGTATGTGTATTGTATAAAAGATGATTCCTTTTTGTTTCGCAATACTCTATTTTTCCTTTCGTCGGTTGAGAATCCTCGGATTAACCGGCTGGGTGTATTCCATTCCGTATTGTATAGGTACACGTCATATAATATTTCCTCTATGAAGTGGCTACTAATGTAATAACTTCATAATGTAATAACTCCTCTATTTTCCTTTCGTTGGTTGAGAATCCTCGGACTAACCGGCTGGGTGTATTCCATTCCGTATTGTATAGGTACACGTCATGTAATGTTTCCTCTATGAAGTGGCTACTAATGTAATAACTTCATAATGTAATAACTCCTCTATTTTCCTTTCGTTGGTTGAGAATCCTCGGATTAACCGGCTGGGTGTATTCCATTCCGTATTGTATAGGTACGCGTCATGTAATGTTTCCTCTATGAAGTGGCTACTAATGTAATAACTTCATAATGTAATAACTCCGCTATTTTCCTTTCGTTGGTTGAGAATCCTCGGATTAACCGGCTGGGTGTATTCCATTCCGTATTGTATAGGTACACGTCATGTAATGTTTCCTCTATGAAGTGGCTACTAATGTAATAACTTCTCTATTTTTCCTTTCGTTGGTTGAGAATCCTCGGATTAACCAGCTGGGTGTATTCCATTCCGTATCGTATAGGTACACGTCATGGAATGTTTCCTCTATGAAGTGGCTACTAATGTAATAACTTCATAATGTATTAACTCCTCTATTTTCCTTTCGTTGGTTGAGAATCCTCGGATTCACCGGCTGGGTGTATTCCATTCCGTATTGTATAGGTACACGTCATGTAATGTTTCCTCTATGAAGTGGCTACTAATGTAATAACTTCATAATGTAATAACTTCTCTATTTTTCCTTTCGTTGGTTGAGAATCCTCGGATTAACCGGCTGGGTGTATTCCATTCCGTATTGTATAGGTACACGTAATGGAATGTTTCCTCTATGAAGTGGCTACTAATGTAATAACTTCATAATGTAATAACTCCTCTATTTTCCTTTCGTTGGTTGAGAATCCTCGGACTAACCGGCTGGGTGTATTCCATTCCGTATTGTATAGGTACACGTCATGTAATGTTTCCTCTATGAAGTGGCTACTAATGTAATAACTTCATAATGTAATAACTCCTCTATTTTCCTTTCGTTGGTTGAGAATCCTCGGATTAACCGGCTGGGTGTATTCCATTCCGTATTGTATAGGTACGCGTCATGTAATGTTTCCTCTATGAAGTGGCTACTAATGTAATAACTTCATAATGTAATAACTTCTCTATTTTTTTTTTTCGTCGGTTGAGAATCTTCGGATTAACCGGCTGGGGAGGGTTTTAGTCAGTAGACGCATCCTGCATCCTCGTAGGCTCTGCGAATCCGACACTACCCACATTGCGTGGGTGTTTTTTGAAGATTTCCTTCCCCGACAACCTCGTAAAAAAAAAAAAAAAAAAGTCCTAAGCAGTGCAGGAAGAGGAGGAAGATTGTAACACCGTTCATCTGAAATGAAAATATTGCCTAAATTAGACGCGTAAAAGATGGTACAGTCTAAAAGATTGTTTTTGCTCTGACCACGAGAGGAACCTTTGGAAATTTTTTAGTCCACGATAATAATTTTATTTATTTATTTATTTATTCGTAAATGTCAAGTATTGAGCAAAGCTACACCATACTCGTATAGTTACAACAAGTTAACAATGAGTATATATATGATGAATAATATAGTGTGTGATATAATACTTTTGTTTTTTTTATCTTTAAAAATAAAGCGATTAAAATTAAAAAATAAATGAATTAAAAAATACATATATATATTTAATTTATTTAATTTGTAAAAATAATAAAACATTTATTAGCTAAAGTAATAAAATTGACGTTTGTTCTATTGTTCTGAAAAGTAATATAATAAGAATATAAAATATTTTAACAATAATACAAAATTTTGTTACTTTTGTTAAATTGTTTTTATTGTTTTGGTTAATATTTATAAAGTTATATTACAACAATAATCATGTTATTTTTAAAAATTGCGTATCTATTTGTTATGTTTATTTTCTTTTTTTGTATGTAATAAAATTGCTGTTAAAATTCAATCAATTCATTTTTTTCAACCAGTTTGGTCGACAAATTATGATAGGATAATTTCGTCTTGGAACAAAAATTTAAATTTGTATCGCAATTTTTGTTTCAAAATTAAATAAATACAAGAAATTAGACTTTTCTCATAATATTTTTGAAATTAACAAAACAAAAGTGTCAAAATGTTTTGTTAAATCTAAAATACCATAACTTGACTTTTGTTATGACTTAAATTGACATCAATCGACCTTTGTTATTACCCTGGTTTTGGGTGACTTTTTTTTTTATCAAAAGAAAGAGATGTTTTTAGAAAGCGAAGGTGTTTGAGAAATCAAGTGAATGACAGACAATGTTTCTCTTTTTCACTCGCTTGGGTCAATGATAATTGTTATTTTTTTCGTTAAAATGTGTAGCATTTTTTTTTTCTTCTTTTTTCTGCTCTAAACGTGACGTACCAACGACGGTGGCTTTCGAATTTTTGCACTTACCCAGACTTTCACGAATTTTTTTATCGCGGGAGCGCCGACGTTTAATTGAAAATTTACGTTAGGGTTCGGCTGAATTTTTTTGTCTTTTTCTCACTCCCTATTTGCAAGAGGAGATAAAAAATAATTAAGAAATTACTTTTTGTCCGGGTTGAACGCTTTTGATCTTACAATTAACCGCAAGTTAAAATTAACTCAAAATTTTCAGTACTTAAGTCTAATTAATTAGTTTTTTTTTTTTTACTTACTAATTTATTTCAACATTAATCATGAAAAAAAAAATTTTGTTTTTATTAAAGTTAGTTTTTGATCCTATTGTGGTTTTTTACTTTATTTTTTAAAATTAATATAAATTTTTAAATATTTATGACTTAATTATGTTATTTCTTTAAACAATGGCTTTTTTATTACAATAATAATAATGAAAATTTAATTAGTTTCAATTATAATGCCAAAATTAAAACTAAATAATGGAAACAAAATACTGGACATATTTTTTAAATTTAAAACCATAATCATTATGAACTTGTGTTTTTATTCTATTTTTTTGTTAAACTATATTGTTTCATCGAAGACAATTTTTGAGAAAATTTTTTTTTTTCATAAATTTATGTAATGTTTTGACAAAGGCCTACATTCTAGAAAAAATAAGTTACAATTATAAGTCCTTCAATAAATTATGATTGAGTAGTGTATGTTTCATTGTTACATTAAGAAGTATCCATGTTTGTATTCAAGCACTTAAAAATTTTAATCTGAAGGTTCAAATACTAATAAAAAAAAAAAAAACTAATTTAAACTATTTTTAACAATGACACTGCATACATCGAGGCAATCATTAATGATCATAAATTTAGAGTTAATAATATTCGATTTAATAATTCCTACTTAACAATTAAAAAAAAAGCTGTCATTATTCCTACAAAGAGAAACAATCAATCGACAGTTTGAGAAAAAAAGTAGCTCGAAAAAGAGTCAAACGGTGCATGAAATGCATCGGTTATCTCGTTGCGCCTCTTCCACGATAATTCTTCTTCACCTGCTGCAGGTGACTCTTAGATTTTTTTTTTTCTTACGCGATTTCTCCTCCTGCACTTTTGACAATCGAGAAAGTGTCGATTGATTCGATTGATTTTTTTTTTTCTTACCTCCTGCCGATTGGTCTTGTCGCTAACTTCTTGCGATTTCGAAAAGTCATCGATATAAAGAGAGGAAGACCGAAGAGAATAACAAAAAACCACGACCCAGGTAAGTCGAGAGTTGAACTTCTTGAAGGAAAAATTCTTCAAATGGTAAGTTCTTAGAAATGTCTAAAGGCGGCGAAAAAATTTTCTTTAAAAAAAATTAGTATTTGAAAAAGTAGTGAAAAACGGGGAAATCGTGTAAAATTTGTCTATGACCTAATAAATTGAAAAATTCCTGCGACAAGTTGTTCAAAAATTTTATTATGATCTTTAAATTTCCACCTGTACATGATAGTTTTTTGTTTTCTTTTGTTTTTTATCATGCTTTATGAAATCACTATATTTTGGGAAAAAATTAACTAAGAGTTGAAATTTCCGTACTTGAGTGCGACTTTTAAGAATAAACAAGCCGGATAATTGTTGCGGCGAGTTGAGCTAGACATATTGGATAATAATAAAAGATCGAATAAAAGGTTCATCGCACCTTCTACGTGCATACGTGCATGCATCCTTTCACTTTCCTGTGACACCATAAATCTTAACGACTGTCACGATAAACTCGACATTGTTTTACATCTTACGTGCATGGATAGCTTCCATAATAAAATACTTTCAGTTAGTCATCGATTTTATAACCTTTTTAAATAATTTTTTAAAAGGTATTAAAAATGAAATATATTTGTTTATTTTGAATTATTTTGAGACCCTAAAGTCAATAAAGCTTACTAAATTTAAATTTATTTATATTAAATACAAACAAATGACTAAAATTATTAAAAAATTTTTTATAGCTTAAAGAATATTTCTTAAATTTTTAAGTTAATTACATGGTATAAACATGATAACAAATATAATTTAAGTACCTCAAAAATTTTTGAAAACTTTTAAAATTTCTTAAAATTTGATGAAAATTCAAGTAATTTCAATTAATTCAGTTCAATTTTTAAATTTTTGCTGCATTAAAATTTTTTAAATTACTGGTTTTAAATTGCTTTATTTATATAGAATTATTTTATTTATGTATCTATTTTTATTTTTGTAATTAATAATTATTTTGATAATTTTTTATTTTAATAGAATAAATAACGATTAAATATGCCGGAGATAAATATATCATAACTAAATTATTTGGAGACGAATTCGAGTTTCTTACAAGTCGAGCTAACCCATTGACAAATAAAATTCAAAAATACTTTTTTCATTTTTCTTGATCAATATAGTCTTGGATCCTCACATCGATTGCCCGTGCGAAGAAAAACCTTAGACCAAAATCAGCTGATTTAAAGTTGCCATTAAGGGGCTGAAATAAATTGAAAAACCAGTTTTGGGTTCCTTATTTTTTTTATTTTTTTTTTATTTTTATCGTCAGTCTCTTATTGGTTATTTTTAATCGGCAGACTTAGGGCTAACGACACTACGATGAGTGATTAAACATTAAAATTAAATCCACCGAAACTAAAAATTCTCGCAAAAGCTCTTTTCTCGGCACACACACTCAAGTTAAAAAATCCTCTCGCGCCGTGTTATCATCAATTTTTGTCGAAGAAGCCCAAGGAGGCTGAAAAAGAAAAAGGCGAGTTAAGGCTCGACAAGCAGGAGGCTCTCGTACCGTTAAAGCAAGCAGGCTGTGCATGCATATGCTAATCGCATTTCGTTAATTGTTCGGACCACCGATCCCACGCGATCCTCGGGCTGCAGCTAAACACTGTGTCCGCTCCACATGCCCGGGCCTCCAGAGAATTAATTGATCTCCTTTTGCCCTGGGATTATTTCGGCTGAGTTGCGATGCTTTTTTTTTAATTGCTTCGTAATCCGCGAACAATGAGTGGGATTTGGCTAATTTTTAATTTTGGGATTGAAACTAAATTTCGCTGAGATTTGTCAAGATTCACTGTTTAGTTTATTTTTTTCGAACTTCTAGGGATGTATCGCAAAAAATTGATTTAATTCATCATAATTTATTTTCCAAGTTTTTATTTATTTTATTTAATTAATTAAACTTATTTAAATTTAACTTTTAGAAAAAAAAAACAATCATGTACTAACCATGTAAATAATAATTTTAATAATTGAGAAATCTTGAATTTGATTAAAAAATTGTTGAAAAAATAAGTTCAAATTCATTAGAAATATAATTCATTTAATTTAATTTAATTTAATTTATTAATTTTCTTTACCAAGGGCTCATGGTCCTGTCAGACATAGCATTACATGTAAAAATACAGATAATTGATAAATCAAAATAAGCACTGATAGTGATTAGTTATTAATTTAAAATTAAATACTCAATAATTTTTAAAATAAATATAAAAAATCGAGAACTTTAAGAAAAAAATATTACTGAAAAATCGTCATATAGCCCCTCACAAGATTAAAAATTAAACAACATTTTTCACGTATCATCAAAATTAACATTAGTATCGCCCGGTAAATCAAAACTTTGCAATTTAAAAAAAAAAAAAAAACTTCCTGAATAAAACCGCCGGATTAAATCGCCCGCACTTACAAAACTCCGGGTAAAAAAAGGGGTACGCGTAAAATTTACGAGTCAAATCCTCCTCGACCTTCCTCGTCTGACTTTTACCACCTCCAAGTGGGTTAAGGCTCCCGCAGATTTGATTAATTCACTGCGACGGTGCGGATTGATTAGTGTGAGAAAATAAAAACACGACCGATAAATAAATAAATAAGTAAATGAAAAAAAAAAACAATTATACAGGAGAGCTTGCAAATCTGAATTTATCACCGTTGAAACTGAGTTACTCGGATAAGTTGAAATGATCCGAAAGAATTTGTTGCCGTAAGTGTAATTTAATTCGTTATAGTTTAATGCGCTCTCCAGTATTAGCTGGATTTATTCGACTTCGGTAATTTTCAAAAAAAATAGAGAGAGAGAGAAAAGATTCATATCTTAATTTTAAAATTTTTTTAAACGGTTATTGATAGTTTAGTTTTTTTGAACTGTCGTTATGGGTGTCAGGTATTTATAAAAAAAAAAAAAAAAGATTTTTTTTCTTGACGCTTCGAAAGTTTTTTTTGTAAGGAGGTTCTAAATTCGGATAGGCTGTGATGAAATTTTTGTAATCATTATATAATTTGAGACAAGGATTTATTACTGGACTGAAAACAATTATTGAAGAAATAAAAACACAGAAATTTTTTGAGCTGTGTTGATAAACACGCGTTTTAATGGCACGTTTGAGGTAAAAAATAAATTTTTGTCACTCCCTACTCCTAATATCGTAATTATTATTCATGTAGACAGAGAAATTTTCTGGCATAATTTTTTTTTTAAATTCAAGTATCTAATTAAAAATTTTCTTGTTCGGGAATCGAACCCAAGACAGTAGACTCGCATGCACTAATGCTTTCGACATATACAGTATAAGCCATGTCTCTGAGGTATTTGTTGAGATTCATGTACAATTTCAAGCGGAAAATATGAATTTTTCGAACAAATCCTACGGTGGTTGAATTATTACGCAAAACTTTGAAAAATTTTAAATAAATGTTAGCTCAATAAAAAAATTGATTTTTAACATTTTTTCAAAGTCATGTATTATTAGTCACGAAATTAATTTGTCGGACCTATTTTGATGATTTGTAGTTTATTTTATTGTGAAATCCTAATAACAAATTCAAAATATATATATATATATAAAAACACAATAAAAAGTAAAAAAGGTTTTTGTTATTGCCGGTTCCCTGTTCAAAATTTGTTAAATTGTAAATTTTAAACTTGCCTTATATACTTCTAAACACTTCAAGACTCGTTGTATGACCTTTACACCATTATATATAATATTAATTTATTAAATTTCAATTTTCTATTTAATTCTGCTTAATTAAATAATTTTTGACTTTTGGCTCATTACGAATGAACTAAACTAAAAAAAATTAAAATCAAACAAGGGCCTCTTTAACCCTAAAAATTAACGAAAGTACCTTTGATAAAAGCAGGATGAAACTTTCCTCAACTTCCGGAGTCCCGCAGGTGTCGAGACGAGATCATAAAAAAAAAGGTGGAGGAGGAGTAGGGTCGTCGGAGTGGGGGCGCCGGCATAAGTATAAGACGAGCGCGGTCGCGGGGAAAAGTATTCACTGCCTCAAACTGTGTCGAGCAGGAGGAGGAGTTAAGTCGAAAAAATAGTTGATATGTTTTAGCGTACGCGAGTGAGCTTTTCGCGGGTGTATTTTGTTGACCGAGTGCTGGGCTTTCAGGATTACTCGATGACGGTAAAGTGATATAGCTTATGATTTTAGGAAGTAAGTAGATTGTAGAATTGAAATATATATCGCTCAGTAGGGTAGTTCTGTATACTTAAAGATTCAATTTTTTTTAATCCGCGAAAAGTTTTTATAAACTGAAAGTAATACAGAAAAAAAAAAATTTTTCTCATACTTTCATGGGAATTTGGCTTTTATTTTTTACACAACAGTGACGTTAAATTCAAACCCTGAATAATTTTTTTTTTTTTTTTTTTATCTGGATTGACTAAATTTTTTGTCTTCTTATAATTATTTATTTTTCACTTTAAATTAATAAAAATAATTTATTTGGTACAAAAATTAGTTTTACAAGCCATAAAGTTGATTCAAAGCTTAAAATACTAAATTTTCTCAGTAAGTCACAGATTTATGCTTTAAACATTATAAATTTTAAATAATTTTCACATTCAAGTTTCAACTTATTTTTTATTCTTTCAAAAATTAAAATTAATATAATTAAAGTACCAGAATTAAAAAATAAATTATTTTTTTATGATCTTATTAAATCATCATCGAACATTGAATGTCCTTTATAATCAGTAAATACTTTTTTAAAACTTTGTGTTTTCATATTTAAAATATTAAAATAAAACTAAACTATTGTTGAAACTTGCAGCAGGCTAGCAAACATTAAAAAACTCAAATTTAAATAACCTTAACTCTTCCCTGCAACGGCAAACATTAAACAGTCGGTTATAGATAAGAGGTGCAATAAGTACTTAAGTTACCTAAAATCGGTCTCGTATATCTTGGTTCAATATCCGGTTGTACCTTGGGCTGCACGCTAGACACTGCCCTGGCGTGACGCATTTCCGTTATTCTATGAACAAAACCAACAATCCATGTCGGAATATCGATCCTGGAGCTATCTCTATGTCCCGATCCAACAAATCCCGCGATTTTAAGGGTCGACTTAACCGATAAACAATCGATGTGCTTTTACCAGAAACTCGGTAGTAACATAAGTTTTTTTATTTATACCATTACAAAACGGGTTTTTGAAGTGTTGTTTCTTTTTGTAACAACATTGCTGGAAAAATTAAAACAATTGTTATGTTACTGCTTCTAGGTCGAGATTATTTTTCCTTTTCATAATTTTTCTTCCAAATGAGCTAAAAAAAATTGAATTTTTACAATAATTTTGTTATCAGGAAAAAGTTTGTTACTAAAAATTTGTTTCCAAGAAATTTTTTTGTTAATTCTAATAAATAAAAAAATTTATTATTTTAATTTGGAAAATAACGTAATAAAAGCACAAAATTCTTCGTTATTTATAAAATAATATAATTAAATTAAACGACATAAAATATATTTTGAATAATACAACAAAATTCTGTTTTTTTTATGGTATTATTTAAAAAATTACTTAACTTAAAACTTTTTTTACTTCCTGCGTTTTAGTAGTGTTCAAATTTGATTTAGTTAACTATGACAGTACTTCGAACATTATCGAGCTAGCAAAAAATATTAATAAACCTTTTTTATAAATTTAATTGAATCTCTAAGATATCTATGAATGCAAAGTTTCAAATTTATTTATTTATTTAAATGAACAAGACAAGTCCATTATCAATAAAAATCAACAAATTTAATTAAGTTATTCAATACTGAAGAATAAATTACATACATATCGATACTCTTTGCTGATCGCTGAGTGATGAGTTAAAAAACAATTTTTCTATCACCGAGTGTAACCCGGGTTTTCCACACTAGTTTCAAAATTACGGTTTATTCGAAAACTCGGAGGGTGAGTAATTGATAGTCCGGTGCTGCTACCAGTATTAATCCATTGTTTTAGCGGTAGGTGCAACGTAATGGCTTTATGGTGAGTTGGGCTTGCGGTAAACTAATAAATATCCTGAATCCTGTAATCCTCCTCGCGTCTGCAGTTCGAAAATTTTAGAGAAAAAAGGTAAAAAAAAAAAAAAAAAGTTACGCTGGATTTTCGAATGACACGGTTTTGGGCAATTAAATTCACGCGCGACTTTTCACCTCGTTTCATTTCTCACGGGGTTAGAGCAGTAGTGTGTTAAAAAAAAAAAAAGAGAGAAAGAAGAAGAAAGAAGGCACGTGATAGGATCGGGACGAAACCGTAATTGGGTTTTCGGGACTTATCAGACTCTCATTTGCGTGCGGCGCTAAATGGCCTCGCCCCGAGATTTATAAGCGTTTACCCGACAAGGATCAAATAATTATGGAATGAACACACACACATTCGAGCTAGTTTCTTATTTTTTTTTTTTTTCGGAGAAATTCTTTCACTCGACAATGATTGTACTTAGTTTTGTGTAACTCTTAAATTAATTTTTTAGAAGCAATTTTCTTTTAATTTAATAATACATTGAAAAACTTAAATTGAATAAATTTATTTTTATTATCAACAATTCAGTTTTAAATAATTTAACTGTACATAAATATTTAATTTCATGTATTTATATTTAATTATAAATATATTTAATAAATAATAATAATTTATATACTTATATTTTATTATAAAAAAATTATATCCATTTTTTATATTTAATTGTAAAATTATTATTTGAATATAATTAATTCATAAAATTAAATATTATTTTTAAATTATTTATTATTTTATTATTGTATTTTTTTGAAAATGATTTGTTTCATTTATGAAAATTATTTTAATTAAATTTCTTTAAATTTTATATTTATTTGAGAAAATATTTGTAGCATTGTCAAGTTGGTTCATTGAAAAACTGAATTTGAGAAAAGATCATCTATGTACAAAAATCCAGTGCACTAATGTTTTACCTTATTTACATTTTTTCGTTTGAAAATTAAAAAAAGGTAAAATTTTTTTTTTTAAATAAAATAAATAATTCTTAAAAGTCTTAACGACCCAAATTCGAGAGAATAAATCGAGCAGTCAGGTCGGTCTTATTCACTTGCATAAACTCACAAAAGTTGACATCGTCCATTACGCCGGTCTAACGGTCCAACCCGCTGCACCATATATTAATCATCCGGCTTGATTTTTCGTGGTATCCGTTTCCGCTCCGTACTTAACTTCTTAGGTAGAAAAATTCACGAAGCGTGTACACTGTTTTTTTTCGGGTAAATTGTATACCTTTACCCGCTTATTAATTAGTTTGAATCTAATGGTAGTTTGTAATTTTTTCAAAGGACTTTTCATAATTTTCCATGCTTGATCCACTTACTATAAAAATTAGTTTTGTATAAAAAATATTCAAAAGATACCTCATTGATTGAATTTTTCAATTGACTGCGAAACAAAATTAATTTTTTAGGCTAAAATTTTTTATATTCCAAGTCAAGATTCTCAATTTTGATAGATACTTGTTTTATAAAAAAATCTAAAGAGAACTTTTTTTAATAAAATCTTTCAATCCTGGATAATTTTCAAGGTCTATTTACCCCTTGAATAAAAGAATTTTAAATAAGTCATAAGAGTCATAAAGTCGAGATTCTCAGTTTTAATAGATATACTAGTTTTATAAAAAAAATATAAACAGTACTTTTTTTTATAAAATCTTGGATAATTTTCAAGGTCTGTTTACCCCATAATAAAAGAATTTTAAAAAAGAATCTGAAGGGTACCGAATGATTGATACAACTTTTAATCGTCGATATTACCAAACTCCATCTCCACGATACCCCGCTTTTAATTTCAATTAACCTGACCCTAATGGTTTTTTTTTTTTTTTTCCTTTCGTCAACGGTATCGATATTTCATATTTTTTCCCTGTTAATCGATACGGTTTTTTTTGCCTCGACAAATACAAGATTTACATATAATCACAACTTTCTCTCCCCCGCGAAGAAAGCCGATTATTATCAACTATATCGATAAAAATTTATCATCAAAGCTCGATTACCGAAAGTGAATACCTTCCCCTTTTTTTTGTCTCAAAAAACGGTTCGTGTAATTTCTCCGCTCTTTGATTAATTAAAAAATGATTAGCGGAGAGAAAGATGTTAAGAAAGCCGAAATTCATGTTCCCCGAATCAATTAAAAATGATGAATTAATAAAACGGGCCCTTACAATTGAATCGTCCGCACGCGATTTTAGCGAAATAATTCACCGGTTTTTGGAAAAATTGTTTTCTCACGCCGCTCGTTTATTATTTTTTATCCAAAGCCAAGGCTGAAACGACAATGGAGTGAATCACCGTTGCGAAGACTGTTTATTTATTTATTATTTTTCTGTAAATTCCAGTGCGATCGATAATAAGATTAAATTTACCTGCGTGTGAGCTTTTCTCGGTAGGTGGATTTATCAAGGACTCTTCGTGTAACAAAAGTGTTGCTATTGCGTAACTAAAATAGACCTTTTTTGTTTTTTTATTATAACAAAATTGCTGTAAAAAATCAAATATTCGTTGTGAGACTGATTTGAGGTCAAATTTATTGGACTTTATAATAAGAATTGTCGTCGAAACAAGCTCATATAGACTATTTTAAATTTTTACAGCAATTTTTTAATAAAACAAAACTATTTTTGTTATGTTGTTTTTCTAAAAAAATAAAAGTTTTGTTATGTTTTTTATAATTTATGAACATATAACAAAAGTTAATTTTGTTCTTTTGATAATAATATTATTATAACAGAACTTTTGATTATTATAACAAGTTCCTGGTTTTAATAGCATTCCAGGGTTAATATTGTTATAATATTATTACTATTATTATTTTATAATACTAATAATAATATTAATATTATTTTTTTTCATATAAAATAAAAAATCTATTTTAGTAATGGTATTTTTTTAAATTCTAGTTTGCGTTATTTTAATTATTATTTATTTACTTCTATCTTTTTTATGTTACCTGAAAAATAATGACATAACAAAAGTCAATTTTGTTACTTTGATGATGGTAAAATTATTATCTAGAGGCTGTGCTCAGAGGCAAAAACTGTGATTTAAAAAATTTTTTTTTAATATTATAGGGCACATAGACCTTGAAAATGATCTTGGACTATACACTGAGAGAAGGATTTGGTTATTTTTGGTTTCTCCCAAGCTATGGTTCATGCGACCAATGATTTGGTTACAGGAACCAAATGTATAGATCACAGTCATGTCAAACAGTTCGCTGTTATAACCTCAAAAAATTTTTTGCAGTAATTCAGAAAATTATGAACTCACGAAAAATTTATTAAAATGATCGGTGTTATATTAGATTGAAAACGATTAGTAATTTGATTTAACTTCGCAGAGAAAAATAATTTTGTTGTCAAGAGAAAACTCATATTTAAATAAACTTAATTAATTTTTCAAATTGGCAGGAGCTCGATTTTTACGCGTGGAGTGTGGACCAAACATTTGGTTCCCACAACCAAATTATCCGATTTCTTTTCAACCAAATATATTTGGTTCCTTGAACCAAATCCTTCTCTCAGTGTAATGTTTTGTAAAAAAAGTTCAGCTTATGAGGTTTTCAAACCATTCCAAGTACTTCACATATATAATTTTTTAGTGACCCTGTATTGCATTCCCATTCGATTATAACAGAACTTTTTTTAAATCATACCTAGCATTCCAGGGTTCTTAATATCCTATGATTACCTGAAAAAAAACTCGTGAACTCCCCTTTAATCGAGCAGGGCGTGATCATCAGGTCACCTCGACACCTTCTTACAGTTACCCGGGAACAGCATTTCGGAAATTTTCAAGCGGTCGAGGATTCCCCGAACTTTTTTTTTTTTTTTTTTTTTACGTAAGAGACGATGATTTGGTCGTGTCTCGGCGCGTGCGTGGCTTACATAATAATTATATTAGCTCGCTAGCGGTAACGAAAACGACGTGTTTGCACTCTACAAGCTACCAGCAGCATTGTACTTCAAGCCGTTACGCTTGAATAAGTGGTATCTTATGAATTATGTCGCACTCTTCTTCAAATTTTAACTTTTTTTAAGGACGTTCAACTTTGACTACTCGAGTCGAATCATTCTACAGCATAACTTATTTGTTGCTCAAGTATGAGCTAACTAGGTTTTCTTGTAGTATTGTATTTTTCAGTTGTCTTTTTCAACAGCCAATTACCTATAAGACCTAAAATAGCTACCTAATCGCTTACAAAATTTGTCAGAAGACTTCTTATGCTTCAATTAAGTTTTCTCAAATTTTCATAATTTTTTATCGATGGTGTCCAAATTTTATAAAAATATTTCCTTTATGCTGTATTAAATAGTAGGTAATCAAATAATTGACACGTAAGTTATCTTGAAAACATTAAAATTACAAGGATTAATCTATATGTAGATATGATTCAAATGCGAAATTGGTCTTGACGAGGTCACGATTACTTTAAATTTTCAAATAGTTATTTTTCCAGAAATATTGATACAAAAATCATTAAAAATTCATTAAATTAATTAAAAATCGAAAAATTCTAGAAAAAATTTTATTTAGTAAATGTACATTATCTCTATTGAAGGTTAGTGCAAAAATTTTAAGTAAATCGATCCAATTTTTTTAAAATTAATTTTTCCAAAATATATAATAATTGTAGTTTAGACTTCAAAATTGTGACGACTTCCTGTCAGTATATGTAAAAATGTACAGTATAAATATAAAATTGATTTATACATGGAATATTAAGCATAAGCAAATTTTTCAATTTAATAAATAATATTAATTGAAGTTTTTGAAGTTTAGTTCGTAAGATTAACTAAAATTGAATTCGTTTTCTTACTGTTGATCGGTATCATTGATAAGACAAAAAAAAACCATGTACCACCTAATTTCAATTCACATAAATCACTCATTAAAATTTAGTGTGGAAGCTATGGGTTAGCTGGCTAAATGTCAGTCTGACACCCCAACCGTCATCGGTTCGATCCCATGCAGTTCGGTTATCAAACAACATTATTGAACAAAAAAAAAAAAAATATGTTTGGCAAATTCTGAAATTTTTTTTCATTATAATTATTACAAGAACTTTTTTTTTATACAGGCATTTCTGATTTTTTATTTTATTTCTAGGTCGGATGATTTTCATGGATAAAACAATAATAAAAAACTACCTCGTAGAAGATATAGTTAGTAATTTCATAATCGAGCGTAAAGTAGTCAATTATACCCTTGGGTGAGATAATTTTATGCAAGGGTCTAATAGCTTTTCCACTTCCGTGTTTATTTTTTCTGCTAGCTTAAGCGCTCGATTTTAATTCCCAGTGCAATTTTTAAAATTAAAATTGAAACAATGATTAGAAGCCGGTACCTTTTGATGGCCGTGCATTATTAAATATATTAACAGCTTCGGTTTTAAACGTACATAAGGATAAACGATTCAAAAAAATTTTTATAGCACAAATTTTAGAGCTTCTCAAGCATTTTTAATTGAAGTATGTCGTTCTTACTAACGATGTAATTTTTTCCTACAATTGAGTTGAATTAAGACTGTATTCTATTTGAGAAGTAGTTTTCTTATAAATAAAAAGTATGAAAAGTCCATAAAATTCTGAGAAGAAATTTAATGAAAATAATTATGAGCTCAAAGTTGAACATCGAATAGAAAAGATATAGAAAGCTTAAAACTACTTTATTAACTTCGTCACGCTGAGAAGATTCTGTAAATAATTAGGATATCAATTCTTCTATTTAAAGCGAAATTCATGCTAGAAAGAATCACACACTCGTACGTATGATTTAACTTTCAAAAAAAAACTTATTTAAAATAAATTTTTTTTTTTATCAAACTTTTAGTACACTGAGAGAAGGATTTGGTTGTGGGAACCAAATGTTTGGTCCACACTCCACGCGTAAAAACCGAGCTTTTATTTTTTATTTTAAAAACAAATTTTATTTATTATTGTATTATTTTATTGTTTATTGTTGTGATAATTTGCTTAAATCAGTTACCTTTATTCTTGTTAAATGTATAAGAATATATTTTAATTTCTAATTTCAGCAATAAATTTCGAAAAATTAATTAAGTTTATTTAAATATGAGTATTCTCTTGACAACAAAATTATTTTTCTCCACGAAGTTAAATTAAATTACTAATCGTTTTCAATCTAATATAGCACCGATCATTTTAATAAATTTTTCGTGAGGTCGTAATTTTCTGAATAACCGCAAAAATTTTTTTGAGGTTATAACAGCGAACTGTTTGACATGACTGTGATCTATACTGGTTCCTGTAACCAAATCATTGGTCGCATGAACCATAGCTTGGGAGAAACCAAAAATAACCAAATCTTTGTTCACACAACCAAATTTGGTTGCGTGAACCAAATCCTTCTCTCAGTGTACCGATTAATAATTAATACATCAAAAATATTTTATAAATCGATTTGACGCTTTTTGTTTAAATAAATTAACGTCAGTTGGAACGAAAAAGATTTATTTAAATCCAAATACGTTAAAAAGTATATAAAAAAAATAAATAAATAAATTAAAAAAAAATAAATAAAAAATAACAGTAAAAAAAATAAATAAAAATACTAGTATAATAATAAAATTTATATATACATTTTTTTAGTGACTTTATGAAGGTTTTGCAACAAAATTTTCATTTAGTGTCTTTTTTAGCGAAATAAATCGTCGATTTGTCGCTTTTTGTTTATTAAAATTAACGTAGAGTATGAATGAAAGAAACGACGATTAAATCCAAAAAAGGCGGAAACTACAAAAAAAAAATTTAATTAAAGCTTAGTAAAATACCTTTTTTTTAAAAAGTTTTATAAAGTATTCGCAATAGCAAAAGCTTTCATTAACTTTGCTATAAAAACTTTAAATTTAGCTTTAAAGTATACACAAAAGTCGATAGACTCCGCATCGATAAATTAATTGAGCGGTAACTATTGAAAACCTCGATCGCTATCAAAACCAATTTACAGTTTTAAGTCTGTAAATGATACGACGATATTTTTGTTTTCACCGCGTCATTGTTCCGATGCAAAAGGTAAATACGGGCTAATTTCGTACACGCGAACCGTAAAAAAAGAGAATAAAAGAACAACGGACCGCGAAAGAAGAAATAATATTGTGAGAGTCGAAAAATCCGTAACAATGCTAATAGAATCGTCCGCTAATACGCACGTGTCATCGGGACTCATTTCTTAATTACAACGCGCCCGGGGCTTAATTGACCGTGGCTAACGAACGTCTGGCTGAAGTTTTATTTTCGTCTGAGCCGCAACGGGTTCTTTTTAACCAATTTCAATTAAACCCTTTGAGACCCGCTTGAAATTAAAGGACGGTGGGAATTTATTTTTTCACATATTTTTCTTTAAATTCCCCCTGGTTCTCTAATTGTAACTGTAATCTTACCTTTTTTTTGGGTGTACACTGTACAGTAATATTTTATCTGGATTTTTTTTTTTGAGAGTCTTAATTAATTAATGTTGGATGCATTGAAGTCAAAATTAATTCAAATTTTGTCTGAAGACAAGACAAGACTCTGAGTTTTACTTTTTATCAAGATCAAGACGACTCAATGTCAAATATTGGTCATGTCTTGGTCTCACAAGTCACGAAAATGATAATTAAGATGGGATAATCACTTCGGAAAATACTTGTGTACAATTGAAACAGTTTTTGCATAAATCGAAATTTTGGAAATTCCATGCATTTAAAATTTTTTGCATTGACGTCTAGAATCTGTAAAAACGTATTAAGATTTGTAGAAAAAAAAGCATTTCAGAGAAACGAAATTTCAATTTTTTAAATTTGTATTTACAGACCTAATAGAGATTTTTCAAATACAATTTTTTGATTAATCCAATTGATTGTAATCAAATGTGTCTGGGCTTGTTTTGAAGCCCTTGGACCAGCCTTAAAATGAGCCCAGACACGTTAAAAAATGAGCTACAGCATCACTTTGAGCTTAGCTGGCCGAAATTAGGTTCAGTCACCTCTTATATAGATGTACTCTCAATGTAATTTAGGACCAATATCGTGATTTAAAAACTTTTCTTGTTTTTTTCTTGATGAATTTTGATTAAAAAAATTATTTTTTTAATCAAACTGTTCAAACGACAACTGATACATCTCAATAAATCAATCATTAAATCATCAAATGAAAGTAGGATCTCCGAGTACGAATACCAGACTTATCGAAAAGAGATTTGCTGATCGGCAAAAAAAGAAATTCAAAGACTTCGCAGTAAATAAGACCTCACGCAAATCGTCCTGAAAGGAAGTCAAAACGATAACTCCCAGTTCTAACGGTTAAAGCCGCGCGATGTGCGAAAAATAAACCTTCCATTGATCCACTCGGGTTTTGTAAGCGCGACCTTCGAATTTCTGTCCATTGACCGAGGAGTCGGATTGATTTCAAAGTACTTTTGGTAGCTCGCGTGGGAGCTGATTTCTTTTTTTGTTTGTTTTTGATATTAGGAGCTGGAGTGCCTTGAATAAATCAATTTGGGAGTCGAGTTGAATGGTCTTAAGAAAATAAAGGCATGGTGTTGGATGAGGAGAAACGGTAGCGAAAATAAATTTGCCTGCAAGAATGATCGATTGGGTGAATGTTGAATTTTTGTGGGTGATGTAGGAAATTTATTTTTATTTTATGAATTTCTATCCTTTTTTCACTGAATTCTCAAGAAAAAGCTGTTTAAATTTGAATTCTTCAATTTCAAGGATTCATAGTTAGGATTTGCAAGACCAAAAATCGCTAAAGAAAGTGATTATAAATCTAATGTGCAATTACCGAAAAAACTGTTTATTATTCGGTTTTGAATAATCCTACTCCAACAAGGAGATTTTTTGACAAGTGGAACGCCGATCTTCACGAAACTTTAGGGATCGTTTTCTTATTTCAAATGATGAACTAATTGTAAGTCACTGATATCTCTTGCCAATGAGCCTTATACAACGGTTTACTACATAGCCAAAAGGTCAATTTTACCCCATTCTTCGAAGAAAAAAAGGGTTTAGCCATTTTTTTTTAAATTCCTGCTCAAAACTTATCGCACTTAAAGAGTTCTGCAACCCTGAATTTTTTTTCGTTTTTTAATGAATTTTCTGGGAAAAATATTTTTAGATCTTACTTTTTAAAAATTGACCAAGAAAAATTAAGATTTCCTAAAGCACTTTTTATGGTTTTTTAGGTTTTAAAAATCGCAATTTTTCATGGTCAATTTTATCAAAGTTAGATCTAAAATTGAGATTATTTCGGAAAATGGGATATAAACCGACCTCTTGGCTATAAGATAATCCACTGCGTAAAGTTCACACAGTTATCAAGAGATATAAGTGATTTGTTTCATCATTGAGGACAAGAAAATAATAATCCCAAAAATTTCGTCGGTATGAGCATTTTACGTTCCATAGGGCCCTTGTCAGCACGGACTAGTGGATCTCGTACTGTATTTGTAACCCAAAGATCGCTGGTTCGAATCCCCGTCGAATCAGTCGCAAAATTGCTGATTAACAGTACGTAGTGAGAAAAAATAAAATCTATCTTTGTTGAATTTTTTTTTTTAATTTTTCAATAAGATGTATCAAAATTTTTTGTTTTCACCCTTTATCGAGTTTTTGAAAAATTAACCCTGTCATTTAGAATGTGTTATGAAAATCGAGCATTCTCCCAAACGTACAATAGCAGTAATTTTTTTTTTTTTGATTGAATTTGAAAAATATACAAGTTTACTTAAAATTCAAGCTCTGCAATGCTCAAAGTGCGAGTAGATAATGCAGGAACTCGCGTAAGAAGTAAGCTACCGGTGAAAGGTACGTACCCTACCCATGTGTAAGGTAACATGGATGAGTAACCGACAGATGTCAGCCCGATCCTCTCCAAACCGCAAACAATTAATTTTCAATTATCAATAAAAAAAAATTTTTAAAGTTGTTCCATCGGCCTAAATCTTATCGAAGCTTTTTGCAAGAACAATCATAAGAACGATCGTTGCAAGGCATGAAATGGCCAATAATCCGAAATAAGAAAAATAAATGAAGCGTGTAACGAGAATCGTCAGGTGATTGTGAGAAATCCAGCTCGCAGTAGGATTATTGAGTGATTACGAGCTGCGGATTCGATAAAAAGGGGGGTGGAGCGGGGCAATTAGAGACGCCCCGGTTTTTTCCTGCACCCGACTCGACGCGAATTCGTGGAATCGACGGGTTTTGTTCTCCCGATGCGAGCTACCTTGGAAATCCTGCTGCTACTACACTACTGGAAAATCGTTCTATTACGAAGGACTGCAAGGAAAATACTTTAATTTGTTGTTTAGAATAATGAAAATTAATAGAGATTTTTGTTTTTAATTTGAAAGTAGCTTTTGGCGCGCAAGCACGCTCATTTAAAAAAATAATCTCAAAGTTTTCGTAAACAAAATTCAGGCTGTTATTACAATTGTAACTAATTCCAAATTTCGACTCAAACTATAAAACAATTCATCGTTACCGACTGGGTAATCATGGTTTGGATAATTTTTTTTGTTTTTTATTGTCATTTTAATTGAAATTTTAATACATATTTTTTATAAATTTTCTTTATTTTTTCTTTACAAATGAAAGATCGTCCCAGTAAAATATTAGAAAGTGTCTAGGTACCATCGCCGTGTACCGTATTCGGTGCACGGTGCACGGTACACGGTACCAAATAAGAGTTACTTTAGACACTCTGTGAATTTAAGTGGGTTATTTAGGATGGGTAATTAGATTTAAAGTAAAAATTAGTAGTTTTTTAAACTTAAGTGGGTTATTTGGAATAAATTATAGGATTTAAAGTAAAAAGCTACCGTGTACCGTGTACCGTGTACGGTACACGGCGATGGTACCTAGACACAACCAAAATATTAAATGCAGTTTTTTTTTTTTTTTTTTTTTTTTAAAGAAAAAAATCTTCTTAAATTCCCACTCTAAATATAAAAAATAAAAATTGACAGATAATTATTCTACAAAAATTATTATTAAAAAAAAAAAAAAATTCACATTCTGCTTTATATTATATTATTTTATTTTTTATTTCTAATCTAAAGTCGGGTTAGAAACTCGACCGGGATTTAAGTAAGCGGTACTCGAACTCGTCACAGCACGATTTCAAGTCAATTAGATCCTACTCGGCTCGATAAACAAATGTGTCTTGTCAAACAGCAGATCTTCTAAAGTCGTCAAATTAATCGGGGACAATTTCGTTGAGCCAGCACATCGCCACAAGATTGAATCACGATTCGATAGAGCAATAAACACCGTCGATCTTCGCTGCTGCAGCCGGAGTCTTGTTTATTTTTACGCTTTTTCCCCCTTTTGAAGAATTGATGAAGGGCTGGCTGGGTCGTGTTTTATCGCCTCTTGCGGTTGCAGAAAATTATAACTTCAGAGTTTTTAACTCTTCCAGACGTATCGATTTTATTCAAGTTAATCAATCACTCGTTGTTATGGATCAGTACCATAACACTATACCGGTACAGAATTCTGGAACCTCTTATTTTTATGAGTTTTAAAGGAAAAATATTTACAATTTAATTTTTAAAACCCAAGAGTTAAAAAAAGTACTTCTGGAAATCAAAATTTTACATAGTCAAATTTATAAATGCGAGGTTACAGAACTGTAGAGGTGCAATATAGGCTCGAGTCACGAATTTCATAAAAATGATTAAAAAACCATAAAAGTGCTTTAAATACCATAAAAGCTCATTGGCAAAATGCTAGTACAAGTTTGGTTCATTATTTAACAAAAGAAAATGATTCCTAAAGTTTCATGAAAATCCGTTTCTCAAAGGACAGGACATCTTCTGAGATATAAGCTAGTATAATTAAAAAAAAAAATAAATAAATAAAGTAAAAAAATACATAAATTAAAAAAAAGGTCGGGTATTAAAATATCTCGAAATTATCTCAATTTTAATGAATTTATCGTGATTAAAAAAAAAATCCAAAATAAAAATCGGTATGAACTCGTATGTTTCTAAATAATATCGAGATTCTCACAAGTCCCTGACCCTTGTCTCATAACAAAAATGAATTTTTTAAAATAAACATCTAAATATTAAAATTATTAAAACAATTTTAAATTTTTATACAATATTTAATGAGAAAATTGACTTATGGAGTTCTAGTTATTTTCATACCTATAGATATACTTCCCAACGTTAAATACCCCTCACTGACGTCACAGGGGGGGGGGGTAAAATGCTAAAAAATCAATAATTAATATTCATAAAAAATCGCAGACTTTCCAAAAAAAATATTTAAAAAAAATTTGCAATTATAAATAAACAAAGACTAGTTTAGTGACTGTAAATAAAAGCTTGACCATTCACATCTACAAAGTCCGGAACCTCTAATTTAAAGAAGCTTCGTTCGCAGGAGGATAAGAAGAAGACGACGGCTGGCGATTAATATCAGGGCCGCGCGGCTAGCATAGGCAAACATGACGGACCGGCTCCTCCTGCTCCTGCTCCTGATGGGCGTCGTGACCGAGCCGGCTTCGGCATCGTGTTCCGATGAATCCTCCCTGTGCGCCAGCCTCGTTAGGAGGTACGACGTCTCCGAGAACCAAGGCCCCTACATAGACAACGGTGGTGAGGTAATGTTTCAAGATTTGAAAAAAAAATATCAACTTGCGGACTTTTAATTACCAGTTTCGACGGATTTTAAATGAAATTAATTATTCATAAATTGATAAATCTTTTTTGCGCACTTTTTTTATTTAAAATTTTTAAAAAGTTATTAATTTGGTCATAAAAAATTATGTGGGTTGTTGAACTATTAAAATTACCTTATCGATAAACCATGATTGAAACTTAGAGAATTTTTTTCTTTAGAATTAAAAATAACTTTATTATGATAAGAAAATAAAGCTTTTTTACTATTTTGAACATTTTGTGATTAAAAATAATTAGTTTTCATCAGTTGAATGTAATTAAAATTTCAGTCTCAAAACAGTTTTTATGTAGCGTGACTCGATAAACTGCTATATGCAGAAAAGGACTAAATGGTAGTTTATTTGTGTAACAAAAAAGCTCTCTTCGAGTCATAATATCTTTCTTTCACTTAGAGTTTTATGTAATAGAAGTTTTGACGTTTCAGGTTCCAAGTCGATCACCAAAGCGCATGAATTACGTCGAAGATAAGACGAGAACTCTCGTGGCGCAGGAGGTTGGCGGTAAAAAAGCTCTTGGCAGTACGCGTCAGCACAAAGCTTTTTTTGTTAATTACCCCGCATTGCAGAGGGTTCATCAGGTAAGACGTTTACGGCCTCGTCCTATTCTCGACACTAATTTCTTTGAATTTTCAATGAACTGGTTTTTTAATCACTTCTTTCTTTCTCGTTAAGAAGCTATCTAATGCTTTAATCGTGCTGAAAAGACAATCGTTATTTTTTTAATTGTTGCGATGTAGCTGAAGTTGATCGATAAGACTTGTTTAGTTTAAAATTGTAATTTTTTGTCATTTGTGCTATATTTTTTAATTTCGTATTATCAACAGTTGTTGAGATATCAAGCTAGAAGATTTAACCGAAATATTATTTTAAGATAAAAATTAAGCTTGTGTAAATTTATCTTACAAGGGTATAAAGCACTATTTTTTGGCATGATAATAGTTTGAGAAAAACATTTTATTTCACACGATTTTTTAAGAAAGCATTAAATAACTAATCGGAGTGAAATTTTCTTGGTTACTTTAGTAGTATACGTAAATGTAATTTTTACGAAACTAGTGCATAAAGCAGTCTTTTTTGAACAGTTGCACGATAAAACGATTCTTTTTGCTCTAGTCTTGAAAATAATCTGATGTTATCTAAGATACACTTACAATGTACAAGTTATGCAAATATTAATTTTTTCGATACAATTATATGCATATATAACATACCTATCATTTCCAGGACAAGCCCGCGCTCAAGAAGCAGAAGAAGCAGAAGCCCGAGAGTGAAATTTACTTCATAAAGCTCCCGCCCTCGCCCTACAGTTTCATCCCGGGTCTGGGCTACGTGTCCCAGCCTCCGCAGTTCTCGGCCCAGTCGCTGCTCCAGCCGCCCAAGAGCAATAAAAAGAAGGAGCCGTTCATCAATCTCCCGATCGAGTTCGTGAGCAACGGAAAACCAAACTCGGTCTACCGCACCAGGGACAGCCCGGTGGTGCGGCTCAACCGAGGTCCTTACGTATTCGACGGGCGGCCCAAGGGCTCGGTGTACCTCCTGAAGAAGAGTCAGAAGGCCAAGAAGAACAAAAAGAAGACTAGAGTGCTGTTTCGGTGATTTGTTGGACGCTTGGGAATATGTTGAGCGATGAAAAATTATTATAGTTTGAGTGTTGTTTGCAGTAGCTGGAATGTGCGAAAAACCTATATAATTTGTTTTAAGCTAGTTTGAATACGTAAGCTAGCTTGTAGGAGTGGAATTACCTAGTGTAACCGTTGTATGAATGCTTTAAAAAATTAAAAAACTTATGAATAAGTATGGTACGAGCATCGAACTTACGAGGAGATTACCAGACATTTGGGTAACTTTTTTGGTTTTTTATCCAATTTTTAAAAAATTTTTACTCAAAGCTTTTTATTATTTTATTTCCAAATGAATTTTTGAAGAAATATATTTTTGTATAATTTAGATTGACTCTAAGATAAAAAAAAAAGGCTAAAAAATCTGAATCGCAGGTACATAGTAAAATTTATCAAATAATTAAATTTTAATATATTTACCTGAAGATTTACTAAAAAAAAAAAATCAAAAAAGTGTGAAAAGTACCAAACATTCGGGTATTTTTTTTTCTTGTTTTTTGTACAATTTTTAACAAACTTGTGTTCAAAGCATTTTTTATTTTCAAATTTCTGGCACCTCGATTTTTTTTCATATGAATTTTGAGAGAAAAATATTTTTGAATCCATTTAAATAGACTCTAAGATCAAAAAAATGCTTAGGTACTTAGTAAAAATTGTAAAATCATTATAAAATTGTCTAAAAAACCAAAAAATTGACAAAAATGACTTTAAAAACCCTAATTTAAACTCGTTACAGCTGAAAAATAGTTTAAACCTTATAACAATAAATTGACTATACAGGCTTGAAAAAAAAAAGTGTGCCTTGAGTTCAAAATTTGTTAACTGGGGTGTCATTAAAGTCCACCGACTTTTTTATTACTATCAATACTGGTTTTTATCCTGAAGTCGTAATTTAAAATTCGGACGTCTCTGTCGTTGACACGTAAACGAAAAAAAAGCGCCGTTATCCAGGTCACACGTCCGAAAATTCATTCGCGGAATGTGCAAAAAAAAAAGTGTTGGGAAGAAATGTCGACGATCGGTAAAAAAAGAGGAAAGGATGACTAAGGTTTAAATTACACCCGAGCTGCATTTATGGGAATTGAATGATCGTCCGAGCCCGACTTTTTGATCTTCGGGGCGGAACCGCGATTTATTTTGTAAACCGAGACGATCGCTTCATGTTTTTGTTGTTTCAAATCGCGAGCGAATTTTGTAATTGAATTATCCGTGGAGATCGTTTGCTTCGTTTAAAATTAATTAACGATTTAGCGAAATTAGAGACGATAAAATAATTTTTTCGTTTTCGAAGTCTTCAAGTCTTCTTTATATAAATAGTTTTTTTATTCATTAAATATTTACAATTAATTATAAATATATACTTGTCTTTGGATCAATCAAATAATAATTATTTATTTTTTAAGTATGATACGAGTAGAAAAATTAGTTTTTATTGTAAAAAAATTCTGAAACTTTCGATTTTTTTAAAAACTATGAGTTATGTCAAAAATTATTTAATAAATCTTATCTGAAACCATGACTACCACAAATTAAAAAAAACTACCAAATTATAATTTTTTCTTTTTTTTTTTTTTATCAAGAAAACTTTATTAATTTCTTAAAACTATGTTTATTAAGAGAAAAAACTACAAAAGTACTTTTCCTTGACTCGACCTGAGTTAATAAAAAAAAAATATAAAATTTTTTACTAATTATAATTTTCTGAGAAAATTGAATGTGAAATTAGTAATCGAATTTTTTTTTATGAAGATTGAAACTTGGACTTATTTAAAATAAATACCATCCAGAGATTTCAATCCATCATGTTTACCAATATACTGAAAAAAAAAAGCTTAGCTTAGAAGTATTGTTAGCATTTACAGTAAATTAATTTTTTTTTAAATCGACACTGTAACCGAAAGTGAAAGATTAATTATATCTGAATGAACAACCTTTTTTTACTGTTTTGTTTAGCTTGGTTGTTAATGAAAGAAAAACCGGTGCAAGTGTTAATCTGATCGCTTAACGAGGAAAAAAACTGTTACACAGAGTAACTTTATTCACTTAAATTGTGTGATCTTTCTCATAATTATAACACAACGACTCCTCGACTGTAATTACAATTATAAATAAGAGTTGGAGAATCAAATTAGCGTAAGATGCGATTTTATCCTGAGTGATGCCTGCCGATCGAATATTCAAAAATAGTATATTTTAATGTAAATTTTATACCTAAACTTAATTAATGTTATATGCATGTTTTTAGAATTAATAACGCATAGTTATTTTATTATATTCTCATTATTTTTTTACTTTTTTATGAGTGTACAGATTATTGTATTGTAAATAGATGAAAAAATATCTTGGAATGCAAATCTGTTGTTGTGATTCATTTCTTTTTCATCTCTATAAATTTTCTACCTTAGGAGATAAGTTTATTGAATAATATTAAGATATTTAGTAAAAAAATTCCTTTGTTGACAAGCATGATTGAAAATTTTGATTAACATTATGATTTATTAAATTTGATGGTTAACGATTTCGTTGCTACCATTTTAAGTAACCTAAATAGTAAAAAAAAATAAATAAAAAATTTTCCATGATAACAATACTTTCAAATAATTTAAACAAATTACTAGCTGCAAGTAGATGTTTCTCACGAAATAAATAATTTTTCACTATGTAGGTAAATTTGTTATTCTAATCTACTACTTTCTCATCTTTTTGCAGAATTGTTCTTACTTTTTACCTCATCAAGCATTCGTTAGAGACGACAAACTTGTAAATAATATTCAAAATAAATAGGTGACATACTTCAATTATGTTTACATTTACGATTCTA
This sequence comes from Encarsia formosa, assembly GCA_038277355.1. Taxonomy (NCBI): domain Eukaryota; kingdom Metazoa; phylum Arthropoda; class Insecta; order Hymenoptera; family Aphelinidae; genus Encarsia; species Encarsia formosa. Next base: position 4,158,846 of record CM076184.1, read on the forward strand.
CGGATAACGAATTAACAAATTTTATAAGTTTTTATAAATTTTTTTTTTTTCTTCTATAACATTCATTTTTTTAATTTTTAAATTAAAAACTAAGTAAATTATACAATTTTTTCCTCGCTATGACTATTTTCGATAAACTCTTGTACTGCAATGTTGAATGTCTCAAAAAACAAAAAAATGTATTTGAGTAATATTCTCAAACTTATTTTTATTTTAGAATTTTTATGTATTTTTTTTTTTTAATTTAATTTTTCTTTATATTTATTGATTTGCTAATATTTTTTTTTTTTTTTTTTCAATTATTTCTTCTTTTCCTCCAGTGGCTGATAAATCTAGATATTATTCAGTGATCGGTTTCGTCGTTTTTGCTAATTGAAAAATTCTAGAAGCCTATTTAGAGTATACCAACACACAAAATATTCTTTTAACTTCTCTCAAAGTAATCTATCATTATTTTGAATACACAATGAGTAGCCTGAAGGAATAATGTATATATTTAATAAACCAAAGGTCAGTCATAATAACCCCTCTCGCATAATTAAAATCTCACATCCCAAAATAATAACAACGATTGACCGCGAATTTCAATTTCATTTCTCGGAACTTCTCGGTGTGCCTTTTTTTCCTTCACGATTGAATCAAATTGCCCGGTAATTTTGCCCCAAAATCCTTCCTCAATTAAGCCTTGCCACCTCGCATTCCATCTCCTGCTCCAGGAAACAAACTTCCAAAAAAAAAAAGAATCTCGATCAAATTATCTTTGAAAAAGATCCAATTACCGAAAAATGCCTCCGGGGTGTCCGACAATTTTCAGCTAGATCTTATCCGTACCAGTGGTTCTCAAAAAAAAAGTGAAGTGCGGGACGATGATTATGACTGCTATCGGGTCATCGGTGATTAAGACAAGTCCAGTGATGGAAAAAAAATTAAAAAATGTTAATGTTGGGTCGTTGACTTGATGATGGTATCGATGGATTTTCTTGAATAATCAGCTGGGTAACGAAGTGCTCGTCTTTAGTGAAATTTTAGTTTTGCAACTATTTATTTTATTATTAAATCAAACCCTTTTTTTTATATAAATTGTCAAACAGGTAGAATTAAAATAAATTTTATCAAAATCTTGAGATCATAGTATTGAACTTTATGTATAAATTTATAAATAAAAATTTAACAAGTTTACTTTCTACTATATTTAAAAATGTTAAAAACAAAAATTAACAGTGTTAAAAAAAACCTTTAATTTAAAAATGTAAAGAAAAAAATTTATTAATATATTTAAGATTTTTTTTCATTTTTTAGTTAATGGGTGTTACCAAAACTAAATTCCTAGTAACCTTTCTACAAAAAAAAATGTAAAAAAAAAAAAAAATTTTACAGCCCTATTTCTAAAAATAAAAGTGATTCACAAGTTTTTAAAATCCCTTTAATTAATAAAAGGGTAAAACTTTTGGATTCATGATTTCATTTTTTAACTAAAGGGTTTCTTGTAAAGATTTTTTTATTTTAATAAGAAAAGTATTAATTTATAAATTAACAAATACCTACTTCACATCTCATGTCTTCTCAATATATTAGAAATTAGGATCATGAAATGAATAAATAAAAAACAAATGCATGATAAATATTTTGTTTAAATAATAATAATAATAAGTTTATTGTGCAGTTAAATTTACATTACATTTATAAAAAAATAGTATAAAAAGTTATAAACTTCTTTCAATATTAAATATTGTATAAGCTTCCTAAACACACAAACACCCAGTTTACTCACTCACACTCGTTTCGTATCTACAACTCAGCGATGTTAGTTAGTAAAAAATAGTTTTTGAAAAAACAATCTGAGGTCACAGTTTTTTTTTACAATTTTTACCCTTTTTTTTTAATAGTTAGAAAAAAAGTTCAGTCTTTTTATAAAATCGCGCGCAATTAGGCGCTTCGAAAAAAAAGGACGCACTTGGTGTTTATCAAGATCAGTCGGTTCGTTTAAAAAAATAATTCAACTCGACAACTACGAGGGTAAAATTTTATTTTTTTATTTTTTTCTTCTTCTCTTAAAAACTGACGTAGTTAATTTGCTTCGCAAGCTACCCAGCTCAAAGTTATGTCAAAGCTCCGTAGGAAGACCTAAAACTTTCGGTCCCTTTCAGCGCGTTTAATTAGTTTCGCCTTTTGCACACTCTTCCTCCTCCTCGCTCGAACGCAGTAACAATTACATACATTAAAAAAAAAAAAAAAAAAGAATAAGAAAGGAAAAAAAAGAATTTAACGAGTGGCTTTATTTTTTGTCACTCTGTTTTAGAAAATGCATTTTTCATGAGCAATGAAAATTCTAAAGAAACAGGATAAGTAATAAAATTAGTTTAATTGACCCTTAGCTACGAACAATGCGTCCTTCCTAACGTCTGGAATTAAAAATTACTTTCTCTTTTTTTTATATGAAGTTCTAGGAATTTTGTAAAAACTATTATTCTTATTTAAAACAAAATAGTTAGTAGTTTGAAATCTGTTTATTATGATAAAAAATATTGGTTATTTAATATTGTCTTAAGAATTACTATATTTATTTGAAAATATTTTTTTATATTCTATGAAATTATTATTTTTTTAAATATTTAAATTTATGAATAAAGTGTGGTAAAAACACCCACTTCGTACTTAAATTCTATAAAAAAATTTAGTTTTTACAAAATTAATTTGTTGGTTTTTTATAATAAAAATAATTTTGCCATCATTTAATTATTTAATGATTAAATAATAAATTCTCTTTATTAAATTAATTACTACTATTTAAAATTTTTTTAAGAATATTAAAAAATTTGTAAATTTTTTTATAAAATAGTTTGATTATTTTGATTATTTCATATATTAATAATAATTTTTCCTTATCGAATCAATTATTATCTATTATTTCATTTGATAAAAAATTATTATTTTTATATTTTTATACTTTAAAAAAACTGTTTTTTTTTTTTATACTCTATCAAACTATTATTTTTTCTAAATATTAAAAAATTTGTAAATTTTTTATAAAATTCAGGTTCATTCATCCCCCAATTCCAATTTTTTACAAAATTAATTTGTTTTAGCATTGCATAGGGGTAGCCAAGGATCAATCTAATAAAACGCATTAAAATTTCCTTCCGGTAAGACTAATCAACGCCTAGATCTAGGGTAGCAGGGGGTGGTAGTAAACGGGTTTTCGGCTCTTCTCCATGACGTAGAAGGCCTTGGGTTTGCCATTACCCGCGAAGTGTTTGCTTATGCTGGTGGACGCGGACTTTCCGGTCAGGGCCGGGGCGTAGTAGTACGACACCGATGCGGACTTCTTCCGGTGCTTCTTGGGCCTGGCCGTATCCGAGGAGGCTGGATTGGTACGGTGAACGTCGTTGTGCTGCCAGTTGTTCCGGTGCTGGTGCAAGTGCGAACGGGGCTCGTCGTTCAGCCGGTAGTTCTTGTCAGAGATTATCTTGACCTGGGTCGCGTTCTCGGAATTTTGGTTGTTCTTGGCTCTGAAGACAGAAATATTTATTTTTATTGTAGACAGGGTTGCGGATTTTTTAATCGCAGAATTAAATAATTACAATTACAAAATTTTTTTAATGAAATGATTAATTTAATTCTTTTATTAAAATTTATTCAGTTGAACAATTACATTAATACTGTAATTGAGAAATCATTGAAGAAATTCATTAATATTTAGTGTTTTTTTTAGATTTGATTGGAAAATATTAATTATAAAGAAAAAAACGTTTTATTAAATTATAATTATCATGAAACAGTTAAATTTATTATTTAATTAAAAGATGAATAACTAAAAAATTAATATTAATTAATTAAAATATATTTAATCAAACAATTTTTGAAATTTTTTAACTAAACATTAATTCAAATTTAATTTAATTTTTGGAAATTTCATTTAATAATTAACTAACAAACCTAGTCGATGATGGAACATTTTAAAAAAGTTCTTGAAAAATTTTAAAACCAGTGATTTGTTAAACTTTAACTCACAATATAAAGCATCCTCGATGTTTTTAAAAGATATGACATGATCTCAGCGCAAAAAATCTTGCATTTTTTAAACTCGCTCTCATAAATCTCGCTTTATTTTAATCAAGAGGCCTACGAAATTTAAAATTAAAAAACTTGTTTTTTTTTCAATCTTTCTCTGCCTAAAATCATTCATTACCGATGCAAAGTGAAGCCTTTAAACTTCAAATTTTTAAGTTATTGAATTGAAGTGTAGTGATGTATGTATTTAGCGAGGTATTTAGTTAGTGTACCGAACTGGTAATATCTCGTCACCTTTATAAATTTTTATAATTTTTAAAAATCGCGAAAATTTTGCGCCCTAGGTTCGAAAACTACATTTTACACCCACGGATCGAAAAGTGTTATTTTTCGCCCTAGGTACGAAATACCCAAAAACCAACCTGTTGTCGAGGTGTTCCGGATGACTGAGCCACTTGTCGTTGTTCCTGGTGGGTTTCTTCTGTGCCTCGGCGACGAGCTGCTCTTGAGCGAGTTTCTTGAAGTAGTTCATCTTCTCAGCGACCTTGAGCCTCTCCCGCTCGGCCTCCATCTTCTTCCTGGCTTGGTCCATCTTGATCAAAGCCAGGTGCTTCTTCTTCTCGTTGATCTTCTTGACCATGGGCAGGTTCCAGTGGAATATCTTGGCGGGCTTGCCGTTGCTCCGGAAGTTGGGGTTGGCCTTGGTCGCGTTGAGCTTCTGCTTGAGGGGCTTCAGGCTGCTGTAGTAGGGCTGACTCGGGGGCAACTTGACCACGTAGACGTGGCTATCGTGGGGCGAGCCAGGGTTGTGTCGACGGCTCGACGGGTACAGACGGGTCGACTCGGCCAGGCGCTTGCGGTGGTGACCGTCACCCAGAACCAGCGGGACCAGGCCCAGACGGTTCAGGATCGCCGCGTTGCTCGTGCGGACCGTCTCGAAGTCCTCCACGGGGAGCGAGTGGACCAACGGGATTACGAAGATGGACGCCAGCAGGCTAAGTCTGGAAATTAAAATTTGAGTTTTTATTTTTTTTGAGGGGATGGTCGATTATGAATTGATTGAATAGATTTTTTTCTATTGGTTCGTTGACAATCAAATCACTGATTAGAATCTAATTAGTGATTTTTGTATATTGTTTTTTCGAAGGGCTATGAATTTTGATAAGAATCGTAATGGATTTGATCAATTGTATGAGTCAAATAAGTGATTTTTTAGTTTAATTTTTTAGAGTTTCTGTGAATTTCAATGATTGTAAAAAAATTAGTTATTTTTTTGTGATTTTTTAATTTAAATTTATCGAAATTCTGTGCATTTTAATTAGTATCATCATAAATTAGAATAAAATTAGTGATTTTTCAACGTATTTGGTGATTTTTAGAGATGTTTTTTATTCCTTCAGAAATTATGAAGTGCACTTGAAAGTTTTTTTAGGCCCTACTTTGTCAAAATGACTATGCAAATTTAAGATTTTCAAAACTGAAAAAACTCTGAAAAATCTTTATTTTTTGTGGTTTATTTTGTAAAGTTACGACATGAAAAATATTTTTTCCCAACAATTCATGAGAAATTGAAAAAAAATGCTGAGTTACAGAACTAATTTAATAGCAATAGGACTTTTTCAAAAATAAACTTAAAAACAGTTTTTTTTTCGATAAATGGACTAATGCTTGCCCTTAAGGTTCAACGTTACGCACAAAAAGAGAAAAAATGCCCCCAAAGTTTCAAGTCAAGATCGGCCTTCCAGATATCACAACATCTCCTTGTTAGATGAATTATTCATTATTCAATATACCGATAAAGCTTATGAATTTTAATAATTCCTATTAAATCTTTAACTTTTCCACTTAAAGTTTTAAACGGTTTAATCAATTTTATTGAATCACTTTCGTTACGATTACACATTCATATTTCAAATTGATAATACTTCTGTAACCATACGTAATTATTTTAAAATCATTCAGTCAGTAAAATCAATCATTCTGTATGGTTAAAAAAAAAATAACATTTTTGAAAAATTCAAAAAAATTAACCAGGTTCCCAATATTTTAACAAACAGTATCAATTTCAAAAAACTTCGGGTCAAACACATTTTTCCTAACAACCCCCTACCACTCAAAATTAATTTTATCATCATCCAGAAAAAAAAAAACTTGTTAAGATCCGCGCGAGCTCTGAACTACTTCGCTGACGCTCCCAGTTGCATGAATTTGAAGTTAACGCGGTCAAAGCTACACGGCTCTTCGTTGAAAATATTTTGTTACCCAAAAAAAAAATCCCTAGCAAACCAGTTCCCCCCAAAAAAAAAAGTTCTAGGGTATAACTTTCTCAATCTCAATACATCAGGCCGCGAGAGGTGATTAAATCGGTGTTTATTTACAGCCACCTCGGGGAGGACTTTTTTGCCGCCGCTGACCAAGAATGCGGCGCCATTTATCGGGTACTTAATGTCTCTTTTATCGTCCGATCGCGAAAAATAATCGATTAGCCGCGAGCGCCTACCCGAGTGTCTTACAAGCTTAATCCAATTTTCTATACGATTCCTTTTTTTTTTTACGCCTCATGTATATTCACGAGATTGTCGGAAGTCAGGGGCCGGGGATTCGGGGATCGAGGATTTCGGGTCACTACGAAAAAATAAATTTTTTATTAGTAGTAAATAAAAGGTTATTACTTGTATTGAAATTCAAATTAAAAATTTTATGTTCTGAACCAATTACAATCGTTTTAAATCTTTTACATAAGGCTTTTTACTAAGCAGACGACGTCTATTTAGCGGTGGGGGGGGGGCACATTTTTTATAGTTTTATTAAATTTTTTGAACTTTTAAACTAATTTGACTTGTTATTTTAGATTTATATTAATTACTATGTAATTCTAGATACTTTATTAAAGAAAAATTCAGCTCAAAGCTCCAGTTAGAATCTTTGTTGAACGAGTCATTTAATCTTTTGAACTTAAAAAAATTTTTTTTAACAAGTTTTTTGTAGTTTGATGATTATTAAGATTTAATCAATAAACAAATTTTCTAAATAAAACCATAAACAAAAAAATTTTTTTATCGTAATCGAGTAAAGAAGCGTTATTTGATCTTGGTTCATCTTTACATAGAGGGATATTTCTCGAAAAATTTTCATGCATCGATCAAAGACTTTCGACCAATTTTCTCCAACTTCATAAATTCAAAATCGAATAATCGAAGTTTTGAATGGAAATTCAAGTGTCCGAGGTCCAACCTCACTGCATTCACTGGATTTTCGTACCGGAAGTCAAGATTATAAATTACAACCGAGCGGTTAAAAGCTTCTTTGTATATGGGTTTGGTCCGCAACAATCCCCCATAGAACCGAAGTGCGGGTATAAACTTGACTGCGGTGCCTACGCAATCCCGGATAAATTTTCAAGCATTCCGATGCGCGTACGGTTTTCGTATCAATAAAATGATTTACACCCGAGTTAAGAGGATTTTTGCACTTTCTTACCAAGCGATCGCCTTGAATTGTACATCGCTTTTGTTGAGTTGAGTTTTAAATTGAATGGTACAAATTTTTTTTATCATAAAATCATAATATTTATTTATAAAACTTAGATTTACCATTTGCTGAGTCGTAATGTCCAAAGCGTTACAAACATTCCGGATAATCGATTGTTCCAACGGTAAATCAGTGTTCAGTCATTTGTTTGTGAAATTTTACGATAATAATTTTTCATTTTTATATATTTATCACAAAATGGCGATTTCTTCATTGTTTAATTATAAAATTAAAATGTTTACACTCTTACACGGAATTTTTAAAAATTACTTTCGATTGTTGGAACGGGAAATCGGAGTTTAAAAACTTACTCGTACTGTAAATTATTCTTATAAAGTAACTCGCAACACCGGTTGCGGGTCTCTGAAAGGGCTTTTAATATAATTATCGTATTTTTGCAGCGATAACTTCGAAAATTTATTAATAAAGTTCGTTTACTAATTGAATCATGCGGTTCTTGAAAGGAATTCCAAAATTGTTTTTCATTCTTTCAACGGTAAATTGTATTTGAGAATTCATTGACAGTTTCAATTAATTATTTATTTATCTCGATTGCCCGTGCGTAGAGACCAAAATTTGCCACGAATAAAGTAACAACAAAAGGACTTTTTAGTCTGTAAAATATCTCTAAAAGACTTTATTTACTATTTCATCCTGCTGAAAAAAATTTAAAATGACCTCTTGCTACCACACCGTTGATATCTTACAATAAAAAAAAATTGTCTACTCACTAGCCGCGAATAAAATGACTCTAAGTTTTAAACTTTTAAAAATTGTAAAAATTGTGTCGAAAATTTTTTTTTTTCGTTATAATATATCAACAAATTTATAACAAAGGTGATTTCAACATTTTTTTCTACATGCTAAAATAATAAATAAAGTGGTTTAAAGACTTTTTATTGGCCAAAAGTACTTCCGTTGTAACTTTATACGTGGCAAATTTTGGACTGAGACCATCGAAATATTAATTTATCGAAATCGACCGTGCAAGTTCCTGGATAAAGCTAGCCCAAGCGTTGAAAAATATTATACATTCAAACCTCGATAATTCGAATTTTTCGATAATTCGAAGTTTTTTTAGACTCCCAACAAATTTTTTTAGACTTTTTTGACTTTCGATAATTCAAAGTTTCGATAATTCGAAGTTTTTTCTGACTCCCTTGGCACTTCGAATTATCGAGGTTTGACTGTAAAAACTTTTGAGCTTTGATTAGACTCCCAATTATGACCTCTAAACAACCAAGCCCTTCAAAAAAGGTAAGTAAAGTCCATCCTCGAAGATAGTCTCCCGCGGTCGAGTCCGTTCACCTTGAGGCCACCGCGTCCCTCGGATGGGTAAGTGAATCCTTCCCCCACCTAGCCCTGGCGTTAACTCTTGACCGCTTGCATGATGCGGTCATTTCGACGTTTATTTATCTGCGGTCGGCGGTAGTGACGCAACGCTTACACCACAGTTATGCCTGCAGGGACTTTTATATTTCATTCTTCAAATCGTAATCGAGGTACATGATCGATCGGGTTACTCGTGCGTTTATGGTCTGGGTATCTCTTTACGGAAGCTTACGCGACGTGCCTTTTTTTGAGATGGAGGTATGATGAACCTTTAGATACCGGTGGTCACTTTTTTATAGTAGAAGAAAAAATTGAATGACGTTCGAAAGGACGATAAACGAAGATTATTTTGAAATTAATCGAGGTATATAGTTAAATTATCCAAAATTATACCAGTTAAATATTGACGACTTTATCTTGATTTTTAAAAAAATTTTCTAGAAAAATAAAAATAGGAATGAATTTAAATGAAATTGGATAAATTAATACAGTTTTCTACGCTGATCAATCTGAAATTACCTCTTTAATTCGATGCAGCTCTTTGTTTCACGAATGACATTTAAATAAAATCATCATGAATTCTGGACTTTGATAAAAAGTCAATAATATCAATTCTTTATAAAAAAATTTTTAAAGCTTTGCCAAAGTTACCTTTATAATACGTAATTAATTATCATTGATTTTCAGCGGAAAAACCTCTTTTTTTTTCACCTAAATAGAAAAACCAAAAAATTATATTTTGAAAATGGCTGGGTTAAAAACTATCATTCAAAAATTACAAATTATTTTTTAATCAGCCTGAAATTTATGAAAAAATTCCGATAATTGGGGTTTTTGGCTAAAATTTTACATAAAATATGAAAAAATTAGTTCATAAGCGACCAGAGAAGTAAACCAGGGTTATATAATAGAAATTTATTATTACAAGAAAAAAAAATTATTCTAATCAACAGTTTTATTTTTTTAACTTAATTTTATTTCTTTGAAAATACAAAATTATGGTTTTAAAAAATAATAGCATTAAATTTTACAAAATAATTCGGAAAGAAGATCCGCACGTTTCGATTCAACCATTTTTTTATAACCACTCGTCTCGATGACTTCACTTTTATTTTCAAATACAAAGTCCATACAGTTTTTTTTCAAATATTCAGTTTTCAGAAAATCTGCCGTGATAAAAACTTCTATGACATTGTCAACGGTCAAATTCTCGTTTATGCGATTCTCGCAAACATGTATTAAACTGTACATTGAATACTTATCTGCTGCTTTCAAAAGTTTCAACATCACGTCAACATTATTGTAATCTAATTTTCCATAATAAATGAAGTCCAACAGTAGATGAAAAATGTTTACTTCAATGTCGGTTATTTCAACCTGGCCGGTTTTTTTCTCCAACATGTCGCTTTCGAACATTGCGTTGAATACAGAGTTACGGGCTGATAATATTGCCTTGAAAGCTGGAATCTTAACATCTCCGATAACAAATGTAACATCCTGACATTCTTCAGTTTTTAAAAGAATTGAATAGTTATCAATTGCTTGTTTCAAACTTGGACTTTCATGATAAACATATATTTTAATGAATAATGAGCTATCTTTGTCATTGTGTAAGACACATGAAAGCTCTGGTGCTCTCTCTTCGGAATTATTTGAGTGAAATAAATTTTCAAACATAAAGGATGTAGTATTATTTGTGAAAAAAGATACTGCCACTTTAGCTGTATTATTGCGTATTAGTTTATCAAGCAACCTTATCTTCATATTCTTAACTGAAAATGGCATAACTATATACTCAAATTCCCACTGAAGCTTGCATTGATCGTCATCTCCTGGAGTCATAATATTGAACTTCGTTGGCATCAACTTTTGGTTGTCATCGAAAAATCTTCTCCTAAAAACAAACGAACATTCTTTGTGGTAGGTTATGTTTACTTTACTACACTTCTCCATCACTGATAAAAAAATTTTAAAAGAACGTCTTTATAAATTATACAAGCTGAAAATAACTGTCGGGTTAAAAATGGTCTGGAAACACCAACAAATAATGAAAAAATTTACAAACGATTCTTTGAACATGTGTAATCAAGATCTACAATTCACATTTACACTGAATGTTCATGCGAGTGCCGCACACAGTGCACCACTGGCGGCAAAAGTAGAAACTAACAAAAATTATCGAAGATTTTGTTAATATCGGTAGAGTTATAAATTTGGTAAAACTAGTATCCTTTAGGGCTCTCATTTATTTATTAATTATAAAATAATGTCATAGTTTTCATAAACAAAATTCAAGTTATTATCATGATTTTAAAAGTTGACAAAAATTGTCATTAGATAACCTATAAATATTAAAACTTCGACGATTTATTCGTACTTGACTATGTTCAATTTAAAAAATTCTTATTTTTTGTAAAATATAAAATAATATTTAGTTTAAAAAATTATGTAAACGATTCACTATATTTGTAACAATTATCAAAATTCGTAATATTAAAATTCAAACTTTAAATTTTATGTTGTGAACTAAAAATTTTAAATCGATCTCGCGGGATGAAGCTTTTTCATAAGCAGACGACGTCTTTGAGCTTGGAACGATACTTTACACTTTACAGTTTTATTTAATTTTCCGATTAATCATTATTTTCAAATCTTATGATTTATTTCTGACAAGTTGGTTGTAGAAAAATTAATTTTTTTACTACTTCAAAGACAACCCGGAGTTAATAATTTTAAGTAGGTTTCTGCAGGCTAAAATCATACATAAAATGCAGGTTCAGAGACATTTTAGTCGGCAAAAGTAGCCCCGATGTAACTTTTTTCGTGGAAGATATTTTGAACTAAAGTTTTCTTCGTTGGAACTATCGATTTCTTTTTTCACTATATTCAACTTTAGTTTTTTCAACTCTTTAGGCTTCGCTAAGTAAATAAAAACACGACCCCTAGAGAAAAAAAAAAAGGTCTCGCGGTGGGCATATACTCCACACTTCCCATAAAGCTATCTCTTTTCATCCTCCGCGGTCGCACATCACTACCTGCACGATAAACCAACTCTCAGTCGAGCAAAGCGTCCATTAAATTATTCGCGTCTTATCCCACCCGCGATCTCTCTTTCCGCTCACTGCTGCCACAGCAAGAAAAAAAAAAAAAAAAAAAAAAGAAAGAAGAGGATCGAATAATGCACAAATGATCTGACCTGAAAAATTCATGACGGGTAACTGCCTGCTCCCCAACAATCGTGCGTGGCGTTCTCTTTTCTGTCCGTTGTTTATTTGTTGCTTCTGTTGTAGTGGATGCGATGGGAAAACGCTCGGTTTATTTATCCTGTCGATCCTCGGGATTCCGGTTGGTCGTATTACCGATACGGGACTACTGGAAATAGCTTCATCGAATAACCCCCCACGAGACCCTTTTTTACTGCTTTTACAATAAGTTACAGCTCTTGTAGAATCTTTTTTTTAAATTCGTTTAAAGAAAGTTCTGTAGTGTCGCGCGGCAGCTTTGAGTTTACGAAATTATATGTATTTTTCATTATTTTTACTATTGGATTGGATTTTTTTTATTTAAATGAAATATATAGATATACACGGAAGAAAACAAAAATATAAGGGTATGATATAAGTAATAATGAGCAGTCGAATGTCTAAGATTTAAAATGATTGTGATTGGTTCAGAACATTAAATTTAAAATTTGAATTTTCTTATTTACGTTCATGTTTGTTGCAAATTAAGTTTTATGGTAAAGGAATCATTTGTATTATTTTTTTAAGTAAAATATAATCGAAGATTGAGGTATGGGTAAATTTCAAAATTGTAATAATCTCTTGAAGTTTTAATGAAAACTTTGACTTTATTTACGGATAGAAAGTCATTTTTATGTAAATAAAGTTATTATGGCTCTTTCAAAATTATTTGCCGAAACTTCCATTACTTCAGTTTCTTCTTCACTTATTGTTTGCTGCCATCATTACTTTGAGATTGTTTGATTGGCTGTTAAATAATCCAATAGCAACTGTATAATTATTCTTGCTACTCACAGTTTTGAAATTATTTGTATGCTTTTTATTTTCTCTTTGGAGTAGGGAGGAGAATCAGCCCGAGTAAACAAACTTTAGCTTAAAATATTGTTTTAAAAAACTTTTAATAATAACTTTTAAAAATATTAAATGTCAATTAGGAGTTAAACCAACATTAATTTTTTCTTCTCATACTAGATGAAACTTATTCAGATAAGTTTGGCCTAGTTCAAAATTGAAATAGAGCATGAGATTGAATGAATGGCTTTTTTAATTTTATTATCTCGAAGAAAGTGTGTGTTGGGAATAATGTAAATTCGTGAATGGCTTAATTGTATATTATCTCAAACTAAACCTGGAACTAGGAGCACGAAAATTCTTCGAATAATTATATGTCTTACTTATTATAATTGTAACTCTGCTCAACGTGAAATTAAAAAGGTCAAACTGAATATTAATACAAACTTTCATTCGGCAATCAATTAAAATTATAAAAAAACTGAATGAATTTTGTTTGTTGCAAATTTTTGAAACGAAAGTTTAACGATAATTTGAAATTTTGTTGTAAGACTTTTTTTAGGTTGATTTCATAATAAATAAATTGAATTTTTTCAGCCCATTTTACAGAAATTTAAAAAAAATAAAAAATAACATAACAAAAATAGAATTTTTTTTTTGTTGTTTTTAAAAATATAACATAACAAAAGTCAATTTTTTCATATTTTATTAAAGAAAAAGATGATCCAAATTTATTTTTTAATAATTTCTTAATATCCAATGTAAAACATTATATCTTTATTGATATCAATTCAACATTATGTATATATATATAAACGTTTTGTCATTTTGAAGAATACCATTAGAAAAATGAATTTTTTAAATATTTTATATAAGCCAATAACCATCGAAATTCGTAGTTACTAACTTTCAGATATCCATTGTTAAACATTATTTATGTATATACATATAACTGCAATAAAAATTGCAGACTCTGATCAGGACCAAAGATCTTGAATCGAAACGCTGTATCTACGTAAACAATTTACTGTTCATTACAATTACATTATTTTTCATTGAATTAACCAACTGTAAACACCAAAATTCTAGGGTATGAAGCAAACTTTTTATTAGTGAGCTGATTAGTGGCGAAGTTTTTAAAATACTCACTCAGTGATATAAATAATGAAAATTTGTTCAAAAAGAGTCAATAATGTTGTATTTTGACGCAAAAATTATAGCAAAACAAAAGTAGTATCAAAATATTTGGCTATTACCGTGGTTACACCCCAGTTTGTAAGCCTCCCTGCAAGAAAATCAAAGCCAACCCTCCTGAAATTACCGAAATTCCCATTATCGAATATGTTACAATACCCGCGGTCTGATTCCCCCCTCGAGAGAAACGAGCGACGTTCGGGAGTTTATAGCGTCTCGCGCACCCCGCACGACGAAAAAATAAAATAAAAAAGACGCGTGCAGACGGTTGTCCTGTCGGAAGCCTCTAAAAAATGATTTCGCTCGAGACATAAATATCGGGTCTTTTATATTCGAGTTTTGGGTGAGTTATGCGCGGTAAGGGGATTAAAATTGATTTTTGAGCCTTGTGTTCGATTTGGTTTACACTATGTATGTAAATTATTATTTTTAGAGGGTTTGCATCGAGTACATTGACTCTTTTTGTTATTTTTTCAGTTGATCAACTCTTTTTTAAATCTTAATTTAGCGAATCATCTTAGAAAATTATATCTTAATACAACAATAATAATCCCTATTAATTTATTTTATTTATCATTATTATTATTATTATTATTTTTTTTTTCTTTATGTTAAATTAATATATAATAAATATTTTTATTATTCATAAGCATTTGTAATCTTTTTCATCAAATTTTGTGTAATATATCATCATTATTTAAAAAAATATATATATAAAGAAAAAAGCGAAAATCACATAAAAAAGTATGCTTTCATTTCAAAATTTCGAAATTCAATTTTTAGTGAATTATTTTGTCAAATTTTATACAGCCTATTTTAACCATGTAGGTTGTTAATAAAAAAAATAAATAAAAACAGTGAAAAATGTATAAAAATACAGTTAAGATTAAAAAGTAAAAAAATATGAAGAAAATACATCAAAACGAATCGATACATAGATTTTATTTTCAAAATTCTCATATCCCTGTGAAAATTTTCTATTTTAAACTTAATTTTTGTATAAAAAATACTATTTCTAGGTATAAATTCAGGAGAAGGTAACAAATACTAGTATTTTATATTTAATTAATAAATAAAATGTATATGATTTAATAAATATTAATTTTAATTGTTAAGATTATGAATGTCGATCACATAAAATTAAATTAATTTGGAAAGATTCAGTGTCTCACTAATCTCAAGTTACAAAACTAAATAAAAAAACTTTACCACCCAGAAAGTATATAAATTTTCTCAATTAACTCAACACAATCATACAAATTTACAATTCCCCAAAGGTAACTTCAACCCCTGCCACTTGTAAACTTACCAAGAAACTAAGAGTAAAATTAAATTTCGTACCGTACGCGCTCGCGGGGCCGTAAAACTTCTCAAGAAGATTCAACACGCATTTAAGTACGACTTTACGGCGGTTAAGATTCCGAAGCAATTCATCCCACTGCACGGCAAGACGAAAAAGAAAGAGAAAAAAAAAGGTCCAGCGTTTCCGCCATAAAAGGCCCGTATCGGCTTAAAGAAAACTCGGCTTGAAAGTCCTCATGAAGAAAACATCAAACAACGAGCGAGCGACCGAGGATCTAATCCCCCTGGACCGACATTCCGATTCATTTTTTTTTTTTTTTTTTTTTTATTCACTCGAGCTGACGACTTTACAGTTAAGGCGAATCGGGATAAATGTTAGTTCTAATGATCTAATATAATTACAAGGGTAAGGATAATTGGATTTTATTTTCCCCCCATTTTTTTTTCGAGGATGCGAATTCAGATTAATTGGATGAATGGTTGCCATCTGTAGTAAAGATTAAATTATTTTTTTTTTTAATGGTTGAGATGTAATTAGTTTTTGTAAACTGATTTGGAGGAAAATAAAAGTTTGTGGAGCAGGTTGAGGAAGAAATCGGGCGTATTTGAATATCTAAATGGAACATTGCGGGGAAGTTAATTAGAGAAAGGTACGGAGATTTTTTGAATTTTTTTTTTTTTTTTTTCGTAAACAAATTGAAAAAATGCTTTTTTTAATGGAGAATCTGATGCAGTGTTTGATCAGAGAAAGCTAATTATTTTACATTTTTTTTTTTAATACGTTTATTTGCGAGAAATTCTTGCAAGGATCATTTGGATTTGAATATTCGAAAGGAAGAAAACGTTGTTTTCAAAATTAACTAGAGAAAGGTAAAAATAATCAACATTCATTTATTTTTTGCACTGGAAATTTTTTTTAAAGAAATTTTCGAACTTTTAGAAACTATTTAAATTTAAAGGGAACAAAACTTTTCTATTAACATTAATTAGAGAAAGTTAAATTTCCAACAATTTTTTGCATATTTATTAAAATTAGAATTTTTAAATTAATGTAAATTTTATAAAAAGGCTCAAAGCTTTCATTAGTTGTGAAACCCGTTTAAATATTTTAAAATATAACGATCTCTTAAAAAATACATAGAAAAAGACAAAAATATCACCATTTTTTTTTTTTTAAGAGAGATTTTTTTATTAACTAACCGAATTAAAAAATAAAAATTAATAACTATCAGACAAGCTTGAATTTAAATCGAAATCGCTCAATTTTGAAAAGAACAAAAGTTTACGAGATTTGTGTAATTTTTTTTTTTTTTAACAGTTTTTTGCAAAAAATTACAACTTAGCAGTTAAATCAACAAAAATAATTTTTATTATTTATTGTGAATTAACAAAAAAGATTTTTTAATTACAAGGTCCCTGTTAAACCAGAATGCAAAACATCTTCCCAGGCATTTTTGGAATTTCAAAAAATTTATTCAGCCCTTTACATCGAAATCCCTCAATTTTGAAAAACTAAAAATCCACGAGATTTTTGCAACATTTTTTTTAAGATATAAATTTAAAATAAATGATTTTTATTATTTATTTATTTATTGTGAATTAACAAAAAAGATTTTTTAATTACGAGGTCCCTGTTAAACCAGAATGCAAAACATCTTCCCAGGCATTTTCGGAATCTCAAAAAATTTATTCAGCTCAGCCCTTCAGACCGAAACAATATTTCCCTCGAACCGTCAACTCAAAACAGAATTTTAATCATCCGTTTATTTATTAAAACTTCATGCGCGCACCAAAAATAAAAAAGTATTTAATAACAAACTCGGTGCGTTTCGTCTACAACTCAATTACCAACCCCAACCCGGGCTCAAAAAAGCCGGAAGAAAAGGGCCGCGTCGAGTAGGTGTCAGCCCTGCAGCGGTCTTTTACGGCTGCTGGAACCGGTTACCCATTCCTGGGTAAAAAACGTCCCGGGATCATTAAACCTGCAAGATTACGGAAGTTTATGCCCTACTCTTTTATTTTTGTGGGAGGGTTGTTGCATTGCATTGTTGGGTAATTGCTACCCCGCGATTTAATATTACGAGCCAGTTTTGAATTTTGCTTCGGCTCTGTAAATTTTGAGAAACTGCTGAAATCAACGCGAAGTATTTGACAATTACTACAGGTTCGAAGTTTCTAAATCAAGATACATAATTTATTATCAATGTTCATTTAATCTCAACAAAAATTCTCAAAAAATTTAATCATTAAGGGGAGTTTTGATGAATAATAGATTTAAAAATTTTAGATAGTCGATAAAATGCATTAAAAATTGATTCTCTGCACATGCGCAGAGCGTCATTTCAAAGAGTTTTACCAATGAAACGCCCCAAGTTTGAAATTTTCAATTTATGTAATGATATATGAATATAATTGTTGAATAATATTTCATAGTTCTATCTTAATTTGACTCATTAAGAGATTATCTATTTTTCAATTATAAATTTGAACAATTTTTGCCTAGTTTTTTTAAATACCCACTATCTGTACTTACTAATGCTATTATGTAATTAATCTATTTTTATTGTTTTTTTAAAATTAAATAATTAAGAAAAAAAAAAAAAATTATTGATGACGATTCACTCTAATAAGTTTTACACTTAATGAATATTTCTGAAACTTCAAAAGTCTGCAGCGTTAATTTCTTTCAAAAAGAATCGTACAAGTGAATTACTTTTTTGGTCAATAATTAATGTAACCTAAGTAAATGAACAATTTTTAGTATGCATCTTCGCTGCTAGAATAAATTTCAAGCAAAAAAATTAAAAATTCTATAAATTTTCACATTTTTTTTTTTTTACGTTATTTTGAATGAACATAGACACGAAAATAACATCGGAAAAATTTCGGACGGAACGAGGATCGAACCCGAGTCCTGTGTTTAATGGTTACATTCTAAGTTCTGTCTACCAAAACTAACTTCTTATTTAGTACAAATTTTTTGCACTATCAAGCTGAGAAAAATTTCATCGTTACTTACTCAAAGTTAGTTGCTTAAGTGTGCGTAATAATTTTGCATAACCGTGACCTAATTTATTGAACTTCATCATCCTTATTAATTAATGTGGCTTGTCAAGTAAATTGGACACGTTACAAAAATTTTTATGAAAATGTTCCATCATGTCGGGCAGTTTTTCAACTGCTGGACTCGGTAAACTCCAAGTTTTGAGTTGACCTTTGGCGAAAATTTGGAATTTCATTTTCTTAAAAAATACCGATTTTAAGTGGATTTTTGTTCGCTGTTTTCGATCAATATTTTTAATTTGACTAGACAGCTCGAATAATTTGAATAGTTCGATAAAAAATTAGTTTTTCCGTACAAGATTTCACACAATTTTGATATTCAATTTGATTTAAATTTGAATAAAAAAATTAAATTACTGTAGAACTTTGATTAATCAAAATTCAAAGGTGTTCCGGATACAAAAATTCCCGTAAACATATATACATAAGGACTCTACGTTTATAAAGCATATTTCTGGAAACAATAGTTTTTAATTTTTTATTGAATTTTTATTTAATTATTACCATTGTCGTTTCCTCATTACCTTAATCTCGGGTCTCCTAGATAAAATCCATTCAATTCTAGTCTTTGCAAGCTCAAATAAAATATTCAGTTCCTGTAAAAAAGGCTTATTTCCATAAGCATACCTGGACGAGTTCAAGAGGTGCGCGCACTCAGCGAAGACGGTTTTAAAAGGAAAGGATTCTCAAACAGCTCTAGCTATGCGCAAACCTCGAGATTACCCAACGACTTCCGAGAATTACCTCAGCGACAGTGTTTAACACCCGAGCTGCACGAGGACCGAGTGAACATAACCGCAGGACAATTAAGAGTGTTTATCTTATATGTTCCAATATTCCAGGAGTCGGTTCCCGGAATACTTGTGGTAGTGCCGTATACAAACTAGAAAAAGATGTGATAAAAATTTAAAACTTAGAGAACTGAAAGATAAATATTGATTATATTCTCCTAAGTATCAATTAAAAACGAAGTCTAAAAACGAATATCAATTTTTCTTCATCTGCATCAATACGTATGAAGTTAGTCAAATGTCTGACCGAAATCAAATCTTGACTGGAGTCATAGTTTTGGTACTACCTTAACTATAATAAAAACTAGGGGTAAGGCACTGGTAATTACCCCAGTTTATCCTGGTTTATCTTACTTTATTTTTGTTTATCCTGTTTTTTATTAAATTATTTTTCTGGAAAATTTTTAACAAAAATTAAATTTATTAAAACTGACATTAACTGGGATAAACCAGGATAAACCGGTATAAGCTGGAATAATTTTGGATAATTTTGAGTTATGTCAATGATCAAGCTTTAGTTTGAAAAATTTATTTATATTTACCATAATTTATTTTAAAATTATATTAGTTTATTCCAATTCATCCCGGTTATTAATAGTTAATCCAAGTTATCCTGATTTATCCTAGTTTATTCCGATTTTTATTAAGATATTTTTCTGAAAAATTTGTAACAAAAATTAAATTTATTAAAACTGACATTAATGGGGATGAACCAGGATAAACCGGGATAGACAGGAATAATTTTGGATAATTTTGAAATATTTCAATGATCAACTCAATTCAAATTATCTCAGTTTATCTCGGCTGATCATAGTTTATCCAAGTTTATCCTGGTTTATCCCGGTTTACTCTAGTCTAACCAAGTTTACCCCGTAAATTTTAAGAAGCGCCAGACATAAATGTTCCTCACACATCCGACATCATGCATGCCACGGACAATGTATCTCAAGCACTCGTTACGGAATTTTCGCGCCCGGTCGGATAAGTGGGCGCCCCGATGAAAGTTAGAAATTTCGTTTATCGAGTGGAAATCGCCCGCGAGTCTCAATCCCCGCATCCCAAGAAAGTTTTTGCCTCGGCAGGAGCAGCAGTGGAGCAACTAAAAAAAAAAGAAAAAAAAAAAGTAGACTGTCTGTCGTATTAATCAGTCCCGGGAATTTCGTGTCGTCGGGTGCGATGATAATTTAGCGGGTATCGCGTGTGTGAAAACGCCGAACGCGGCAATTTCGACGCGCCGTTATAAGTGCGAGAAAAAAATTTCTGTGCGATGCGATTTTAAAGATTTTCTTGAAATGTGGTAATTGGGAATGTTTTATGGTCAATTTTTATGCGATACTTTGGGATTATTTATAGATTGGACTTTAGTTTATTAAGGAGGTTCCCTACCAAATAGATCTAGCCCACAGATTTTGTCCAAATTAAGTGAACACGTAGTTTTTAGTATAAAAATAGCTCAGCTAAAATTTCAAAGCCCTGAGGAGCTTGTGAAAAAAGTTATAAACATTTCAAATTTCACTAATTTGCATGGGTTCTAATGGGAAATTTACTAAAACAGCAAATACTTAATTTCCAGCCCACAGATTTTAATGTAACTACGCACAAAAATCGGAAAAAATCAGACTTTGATTATACTTGTTTCAAAACATTCGTTAGGAGCCTGTAGCAATAACTATAAACAATTGATTTTATATTCTTGTAAATATGACTTCTCATTGGCTCATACAGAGGTTAGAAAGTAGCTGAGCCAATGAGCAGACGACTACTGTAGTCAAATACACATTTGACTTACGTAGATGGTAGGGAACCTCCTTAAGTTAGTAATTTGGTTTTGAACGCGATAATTTTTTTTTTGAAAATCAATTACTACTTTTTTATTTGTCATTTTTGATAAATCAAGTAGCTTTTGTTGATCAATTAGAATATATATTATTCCTTGGGGATATAATAACATGAAGATGATATAAAATTAAATTATTAGAAAATTTACAAAATCAGGGGCGTAATTTATGAACTAGGAAAAGTACCTCAATCTGATTCTCGGGTTTCAAAAATAACTAAATTTAAAAATATTTTTTGAGAAACCAAAAAAAACAACGATAAATAAATTAGTTATTTTCAATTCATAGAAAATTTCCTAAAATGAAAAATTTCGGAAGTTTTGAGAAAAGTAGGTTGTAAAAAGCATATTTTAAGGTGGTTTTTCATCGTTTTTTATAGGTTTCCAAAAAACGTATTAAATACTTATTTTGAGTGCTTGATTATCTTAGACAATACATCTTGAAATTTATATTTTTCGTATTTTCGGGTTTGAAGCCCTTCAAATAAATTTATTAGAGTATTGAAAATTTATTTACTGTTTTATTTACCGAAAAATTTTTTAAGAATTTCACTCATATTTTTCATTTAAATAATTTTTTTAAATATTAAATAATCTCTTTATCTTCTTAATTACAAAAAAGTCGTTTTTTGTATATTTCTAAAATTTTTAAGTGATCAGGCACATTTTTTTTTTAATTTGTAAACAATTCAAAATAAATCTATGAAAATTGGGATGTATTTTGAAGTTATTTTAGTTTATCTCAGTCAATACCACTTTTTTCCAAGTTTATCCTAGTTTACCCCATTAGTTTTTATAAGTCGCTGACCCTTACAAAATTTCCAATAAATTTTATCGTACAAAGCCCAACATTAATTTCACTCGTTAAAATAAATTTTAGAAAAAAATTAGATCCCCCACTACACCCACGCACAACTTAAAAACTCCAATTTTTTACTCTCCATTGAAAAATCGCTCTCCAGACAAAAAAAAAAAAAAATGTTTTCAATTCAACGACAATCGCCACCATTTTTTTCTCTCCCGTACCCCTCTCTTGTTATATTCTTAAAGCGAGCCCCGCTGGGCGATCGGCTATTTCATCAACGTCGAGAATTTATTCAACTACTTTCGGAGGTATTTCGGGAGGGTAATTGTTTACCCCTCTGGAATTTTAAATCGGGAACAATTCAAATCCCGAAAATTCCGCGAAACTATTTCGTTGTTTTTTTAAAAAAGTCGCACGGTGAGAACGTTGCCCTCTGGACGGAGTCAAGGACCACGATGACGGGTTTTTATTTATTTTTAATCTTTTTGATGCAGCGCGATGAGACGACGATTAGTAGGTATAACCGTTCCCGATGATTCTTTTATTACGGATCGCGCGGAAGTATTTACATAAGGAGGAACGGGATTATGAGGTAATAGTTTTTAAGACTTTTTTTTAAGCATGTTCGGAGTGTTACTCTATCGTTACTATTTTTATTACTGTCACGTTAAAAATATTATTGTATTACAGTTTATTTTATTACATTATTATTGTATTACAGTTTATTATTGTATTACGTTAAAAATATTATTGTATTACAGTCTTACGTATGTTAGAAAATATGAAATTTATCTGTGAATGAAAATATGAAGTTAGAATTCATTAAAAATATTCAAATTTAAAACTCTATCATTAAAAAATTGTAAATTTCATAATCAGCCTGAAATTTATGAGAAAATTCCGAAAAATGGGGTTTATGGCTAAAATTTTTACTTAAGATGCAGAGCTAAAAATTTCAAGTACATTAAGGTAGGACCGCACCTACGGCTCTAGTCAAGATGCATTTTCGGTTAAACATTTGATTAGCTTCACGCGTATATAGATATAGAAATGCATTAGCAGCAGAAGCTTTTTTAACCTAAAACACATATTTTTGTTTTTTATTAATACTTAGAGGAACCGAATGTATGATTTAATTAATTCTATGTGATTCTTGTGCATTCTAGTTAAACTGACAAATTATCTGAAAACCTGAACACATGTAATTATGTAAAAATTGTAAAAAAAATGTGCCCTCCCATAAGACTACGAGTTAAATCGACGCGATGTTAATATTCAATTACTCAAAAACGAGAAACCCCCAGGTTCTGAAAATTTAGTGGCATCATTTTTTAATATTTATCTTCGACTTCCTAAAGTTTTAGATTTTTAACACATCTCTTTCTTGTTTGTGCGGTCCTACCTTAAAACGATTTTTAAAATTTTTTTAGGTCTTTATGAATTTTAAACTAAATGAAATTAGCAGTTTTTGTTATTACCTGGTCGGTGCACAGTAGCTCAATTAAAAAACTATTGTTAAAAACAATTTTCGAATCAATAATTAACTTACAGCTTGCTCGTAGAAAAAATGGCTCGCGGGCACGAGTTAATATCCTTCAGGTCGTGCATGCACGCGTTGAGTCATCTCGAATTGAATATTTTTTGACAGCTAGTTATTAATTAATTACAGGTTTGTTGTGGCCGGATCCATCCCTTCATCTTAAAATTCCCATCTGCACTTTGGAATGCCTGCGAGCACTCACTCGCTTAAATAACGATTTATCATCTGGTTGATACAACTGCGTATGAGCTTTTTAATAATTTGTCGTTGTGTTGATACTTATCATGCAGGAAAATTTCAATTTTATATTTTTAATACACAATTTTTGTTGATTTCCATTTCTAAGGAAAATCACAAAAATAGAGTGATTTTTTTTAAATTAATTATTTATCTAGAAAACTAATCTATAATGATCATATTTAGATGGTTCGCTTGACCTTTTCACTATAGATATGAATTTATTAATTTATTTATATCTTATTCTAATTTTAAAGATAATACTATAAAAATAACAATTATTCTAATTTTCATTATTTTTGAAGTCATATATTTAAAAAAAAATAAAAAATATAAAAATTTTATGATAAATTCAGCGAGTTTCAGACTTTGAAAAACGTTAAATAGTCTCTCTTTCTACATTTAAGAAATAATTAGCTATGCTTGGGTAAAAAATTTCTTCATTATTTATTGTTTTTTAGATTCAACCTGGTTCCACCTATCAATCTTTAACAAAAATAAACTAATTTTTGATTTCGTCAATATTGTTTTGAACAGTAAAATCTCAAAAGCGAAACTACAGTCAAATAAATACGAAAACGGATGTGTACAACTACAAGTTAAACTTCGGTCAGTCTCTCGAATAAATCTTCCATCTCCAGCATCAGCAGCATCGTGTTTATAGTAAAACTCTCTCGGCGCTGGGCTGCAGCTAGCTTCTCACGATTTGTTCCGAAGCCCCCGATAAAACGAAATTTAACGCCGCTTGACTTCAAGGATTTCATCGACTATTCGACTCCCTGTTTTACGCTGCTACCATACACTGTATACTCCAACGTCGGCTTTCAAAACTCTGCGGTTTTAAATCGAGCTAGCGAAGTTGTGGCAAGCTGAATATTCATCATAATTTTAATTGCTTTTGGGAAGTACTAACTTTGATGTAAGCACGGACTGTGAAGTTTCGTATAAAATGATTATCATTTTTTATAATTGTTTTAATTTCTTAAAGAAGAGTAGAGCACTTAAAAGAAAAAATATGTGTTTTTCAAAAGCTAGATTAATTATGTGTATACGTACCCAGGTAGTAATGATAATCAAAATTAGGATTTTGTTGGCTTGTTTCTGGTCATTTATTAGAATAAATCTATGAAATGGCCTAAAATAAGCCACTTAAAGGCAAATTTATATCTTACTCCTAACAGGGTACGTAAAAAAGTATCGATGGTCCCAGCGAAGAAAAACCTTAGCAGAAAATCTGACAACTTAAAATGACCAATAAGAGGCCAAAAAGAAGAAAAAATCTAATTATTTGAGGACCAAATTATTAAAATTCTCGATTTTTTCGAATTTTTTTATTTGTCATAGTATTTTATTGCTAATTTTATGTTATTTTAAGGTTTTTCTTCGCTTGGACCCTCGATATGAATCTATCTATGGATTTTTGAAAAACTTCAATCATACATTATTAATGTTTTCTAAAATTCTAATTCCCTGCGAGAAATTTCCGCCAGAATATTGCCAGACAGTGGGCAGATTTAGCGAAATTGGGCAGAAATTTAGTAGGGTTAATCGCCAGATTCTTGACAGAAGGCCAATGCTTTACGCATAGGGATTCTGGCGAGCTATAGCCTAAACCTTTTTATTTTAAATTGTAACATTGATTACTAACAAAAATATGTTCAGTTTCATAACTTGACCCTGAAATTTTTCTTTTTTTTTTTCCTTATGTTGAACATTTTTCTCATCCATTTTGATGTAATTTTAAAATATTATTCACACAATACCAGCCCTGCTGTATAGCCACACGTGTGGCATACGTACAATGAACTTGAACAAATTTTTTTTCTTTTTCTAAATATTTTAACACCTATGGAGTCAGGGCGGAGACCTAGTGCATAGGATAGCGATTACAACCTGGACATGATTTCCCCAGGAAGTTTTGACTCCGGAGGGGCCAGGGCGGATACCTGGTGCACCTGGTGATATTGACGCCTAGGAGATGATTTCCCCAGGAAGTTTGGACTCCGGAGAGGTCAGGCTGAACACCTGGTGCACCTGGTGATACTTACGCCTCGGAGATGATTTCTTCAGGAAGTTTGGACTCCGGAGGGGTTAGGGCGTACACCCGGTGCACCTGGTGATACTTACGCTTTGGAGATGATTTTCCCAGAAAGTTTTGATCCCAGTGGGTTCACATCATCAAGTTTACTATTAGGATAGCATCTTCAGAGTTGGGTTATTACCGGGTACACCAAGTATTTTCCCTGGCCCATCCAGGGTCAAAATTTCTTGATAAAATCATCTCCAAGGCGTAAGTATCACCAGAGGCACCAGGTGTCCGCCCTGGCTCCTCCGGGGTCCAGACTTCCTGAGGAAATCATCTCCAAGGCGTAAGTATCACCAGGTGCACCAGGTATCCACCCTGGCCTTCTGGGGAAATTATCTCCAAGGCGTAAGTATTACCAGGTGCACCAGGTATCCGCCCTGGCCCCTCCGGAGTCGAAACTTCCTGGGAAAATCATCTCCAAGGCGTAAATATCACCAGGTGCACCAGGTGTTCAGCCTGACCCCTCCGGAGTCCAAACTTCCTGGGGAAATCATCTCCAGGTTGTAATCGCTATCCTATGCGCTAGGTCACTGCCCTGACTCCATAGGTGTTAAAATATTTAGCAAAAGAAAAAAAATTTGTTCAAGTCCATTGTACGTGTGGCTATTGGGATGTCGTGGTGGGGATGAGGTCACGTGGTTCACGCGCTGTTCTAGTGAATTTAAATAGTTATGGGCAGCCATGTAGTATTTAGGGTTACGTCGTCATGCGCGCTGATCGCATTGAAAATAGTTATGTGCAGCCATATTGCTTCCCTCTCTGTGACTGCACTTTTCCGTCCAATACAGCAGGGAGAGGTTAGGATTTTCAAACAGCAAGCATAATTCATCGATTAAAAATTAAAATTATATTTCTATAAAATTATTTGATTATTTTTTATCAATTTTGTAACATCGGAGCTGCATGCTGCTGCTCCGATTTGTAAACTAACCTCTCATCAACGCATCTAGGTACATATACATATATGTATATATATATAGACATATACATAAAATAATAAGCTTGACAGAATTTTCTGCCCACTATCTGGCGAGCACCCCAGACGTTCTGTTGAAACTTCTAGCAGGGTTTTTAGATGTGAATTATAAATCGACAAGAATTTTTAATCCAATCTAGAAATCTATTGCAAAATTCCGAAACCTCCAATATTTTTTGTTTATTCGTGAATTTGTTAAAAAAAAAATTTTAGATCCAGTTGTCAATGTACTTTTTAACTTTTTTTTGTGTTCAACTAATAGACCGTAGCAACTACAACCATTCCATATCAGAAATCTATAAACTAAAGACTTTACAAAAACCAACGTAGCATCTTGTACTAAATACGGCTATTTGAAGTAAATATCGCTATTACTTTAGCTCAATACCACCACAAAAAAAAAGAATAAATGGTATTATTACGGTTAAGAAGTCCTGCCCTTTGACTGACGTCACTTGCCGACCCGTAAGCACTGATTACAGCCCTTTTGATAAATAAACCGAAGCCTCGAGTTAACCACAGTGATTTATTTAAAAAAATCTCTTTTCAATTACCCCGCAGCTCATCTCGAACTCAAAAGCGATGGTTCAAGGTCGCGAGAGAGAGAGTCGATTATTGTAGACACTCGAAGTGTATTATAATCCCATCAGGCGCGATTAAAACTTGTTCTCACGTACTACATCCCCACCTCGTACATCTCTCTTTTTTACTTACCAACCACCCGTGCCCTGGAGAAGAGCCGATGGGTTAATTAAAATTTTCCCCCGGGAGTTGATACTTTTTTTTTTGTGCTATCTAATCTCGGAGCAATTTACTCATAACGGCGAGCTGTAATTCAAGACGGATCATTGTTAACGAGGTGTCGGGTGAATTATTACTGCGAGCTTGAGCTTTTTTGCTGGAATGGAAGGCACCTGGTAATAACAAAATTTTATGATGTTTTTTCAATACCGTAAGACCAACTGGTTTGTTTTTTTTGTTAGAAAATTTGAACTTTGGTTGTGAGAGTTTGGTACTCGAGAGTCCCCAAACAATTAGTCATGAAAAATTCTTAAAATTGTTTTAAAAACTTTACAAAGCAATTTTTTCAAGATAATTTTAAAAATTTATGTAGCCTGTAATGTTTGAAAAAATAAAAAAAATCTCAGAGAAAACCCAAAAAAAATCAAAAAAACATGATAAAATTAAAAAAAGTGCACAGCTGCTTAGCTCGTGTAAGACTGTTTTTAGGTGGAAATTATTCAGCTTTATCACAATCTATCGACAAGGTAGGCTAGAAAAATTAATTTATGTATAACATAAAAAAATTGACCAAAAAAAACAAAAACAAAAATAGTCTCAATAAATACGTTATGTTTTTACTTTTTTTATTACCGAGAATCTGGTAAATACTGTGAGTACGAACAATGGTACGAAAAATTAGTTTCTGAAAAAATTTTGACCCAGAACTGCAGAAAAAAGTCAAATTTCTTTCATTTAAAATAAAAGGGTGGGAAAATTTTTCGCGAGTAATGGAATATTCACAATTTTGAAAACTGTTTTTTTTGACTGATCGAACGTGGTAGAATTTTCCTAGCCAGTTTGTAGAATAACGAAAGCTTGTAATGGCATAAAACGAGTTAGAAACGTATTTTCACTGTTTACAGGCTTCTAAGTTGTTCTTGATGACGAGATTTAAAAAAAAAAAAAATTTCTCGACGAGAGCAAAACAATGAACCTTGATTTTACTTTTCAAACCCGTCCAAGAAAAAAAAAAAAATTGCTTTTTTTCTCACAAGAGCGCATAAGTACGCTTTTGCTTTTCACTAAAGAAAGTTGAAATATTGACAAAATTTTCTAAATAAATACAACTTTTTCCAAGTCGATCAAGATTAAAAGTGATTGAATTATAAGCTTAGTAAAAGTAATTTACTTTAGAACCTATCATTATGAATAATTTTGTATTTTAAATAATCACAAGATATTTATCGGTCTTACAGTCTATATAACCATATATGCGGATCATTAGATGATCTTTACTTAAAATCACCCCCGAAGAATCTAAAATATTGATTAGTAATCAATATTACAAAACCCACAATATGTGTGATTGATTACTAATCGATATTTTAGATTCTTCGGGGGTGATTTTAAGTAAAGATCATCTAATGATCCGCATACATATGGTTATATACGCTGTAAGACCGATATAAATATATTGTGATTATTTATAGTGGGACAGTCAATATAAAGATTTAGTTTTATCTAAATTTTGTATTTTAGTATAACAATCTGTGGCTTACTTCATTATAGATAGTCTTATTACACCTGAGAGTTATAGAACCCATTATTACAAATATTTGCATTTGTTAGTTAAAAATTAAATTTCCAAAGATAATTTGATTTGACATAATAGTTCAATCAAAGTAGATCCAAAACCCCCAGTTTACCTCCCTCTTGAAAAAAGCGAGCAAATCAAAGTCCGCCTTCATTAACGGATCCTCGTCCGTACAATCATCATACGTAGTGCACATAAACCGTATTTCCTCTAAAAATCAAAACTCCCGGTCTTGCTTCGTTCCAACATCCCATTTGCTACCTTTCCTTCCATAACGGTCTGCCCGGCGGGAATAAAACGAACAGGGTGAAGCCGGTAATGAGACGCGGGTGGTCGTCGCTCTTTTGCACTCGCGACATTCCAAAGTGCGTTTAGTTGCTTATTTACACACACACACACACACACACACACAGACGAGCCTTTGTCGCGTGACACTCTATGCTGATTTTTTAATTAACGAGCGGGGAGGCGACCGTGCGAAAATATTATTTAAAGTAAACAACAGTTATATGTATGGTGACAATGAGGACATTCCACTGCGACCGAAGAAGAGAAGTGACAAATATTTGTTTATCTATTTTTGTTTATTTAGAGTTGAAAATTTATAAAAAAAATACCAGTTATTGTTTTTTTTTTAATAACAATGAGTAAGAAAAATCAAAGATTCCGTAATTTTTTCGTGTTTGGATAAACAAAACAAAGTCTACATTTAATATAAGTCTATATATCTACTAGGCAATACAACTAAGGGTGTTTTAAGAAGAATTGATAGAATAATTTCCTTAATTAATCAATAACTCTATCATCGTGAAACACACGAAATTATTTATTATACAGTTTATTACGTGGATCAATAATTAATTTGAACAATTAATAAATAAATAATTACAAACTACCTCTACTGTAATTTTTTCTTCTTGCCTAGATAATCAACACAAAGTCAACATTTAACAATTGGAAATTATAATTAAAAAAGTACAATTTATAATACTTTTATAAAGCTTTTTTCCTCCCGAAAACAACAAAAGCTCCAAAATATTAGAGAGTAATTAACTTTTTTGAACAACATTGGGGCAAAACGATATATTTTACTAGAAGATTTGAATTTTATTATCCAATAATACAAGATTACACATGAGGATGTATATTAAAGCATGAAGCTATGAGATGGGCATGTCATAAAATATTTCAAAATTCAGTATAAATCGACGGGTGATACGAAAAAGGGCACTTCAGAAAAATTAGCAAAGTAAAAATTAACAACGTGGGCCAGTCACGTAAAAAATAACATGAGAGATTTCATCATTATTTAATAAAACAAGTTATCAAAATAATGAAAAAATCGTTCGTATTTTTTTTTACGCGGCTCGCCTACATTGTTAATTTTTACTTTGCTAATTTTGCTGAAGTGCCCTTTTTCGTATCACCCGTCGAAATGATCACGGGTAGATCAGAAACATTAAAATTTATTCCCAGATGTAAATAAATCAATCAATTATCAAAATTAAATACTCCAAAACCTATATTCTTAAATGTCTATACTGATGATCGAAAATCTTAATGAGTTGGTACCCAATAAACAAGATTTTTAAATTCATTTAAGTCTCTCATTGACAATATTGAATCTTCAGATTTTTCTTCGCTGTACTCTTCCATTAAAACAGCTCTGAGAATACACAGCTGATAACTTTTACTTCCTAGCTCGTAAAGCACACACTATACCGCTTTCGCGTGTAGTCAATGTTTTTATTAAAAAAAAGATAATTTAAAAAACCGCAAACGCGCGGTGCTGCGACAACGCCCGATGGATGAAAACTTTGGGTGCAGTGCAGTGCGGCAATGTCCATAGGCAGGCAGGGAGTTTACCGTACGCTCACCGGTACTTTTCTGCGAGGCTGCTATCGCCCGAGCGATATGTATTTTCGGACACGTGGGAAAACTCGTGGTTCGCGCGGGATTTTTATATTCGCGGGCTTATCCGACCGTGCGAAAACCTTGATTAGTTCCAGATTTTCGGACTAAATTAACGTTTTTTTGTTAACATCCAAAATCTATGAATTACATGCGTACATTTTCGTAAATAATATTCAAGTAAACAAAAGGCAAAGTTTTGTAAGATTTTGCATTTATTTCGTTTTTTGGGGTTGTAATTGAAATTCTCAAACTGGATACGTGATTTCATCTTTTCAACATTTTTTGTAATCTTGGCTGGGTAATTCTCATACTACGATTCACCAAGATTTGTTGAGAAAATCCATTTTCGTTCGGGTAGGTAGAAAATACAGCTGTTGGAATAGTTTTACATTGATGATTTTGGAAGTCTGCGAGTTAGTTGGTTATGATTCTGCTGGAAATTTCGAGTTCGTCCCTGCGATAATTTTGTTAGCGGTTTTGATATAAGTGTAGTGTATGAAACTCAAAAATTTCGATATTTCAATTATTTGAAACTAACAAGATCGGAAATTAAAGTTTCTGAGTCTGAATTATAAATACTGTGGAACCTTACAAGTCATATATTTGGACTCTGGCATTTGAAAAAAGAGATTTCTGAGGCAAACTCGGATTTGGACTTAAGAATATTATTACGAGTGCTCGTTATTAATAAAAATAATTCAAAGAACCTTACATATATGACAGAAATAAATTTTTAAGACTTTGAAATCTTTTTTGAGAATATGTAAATCATGTAAATTAAATAATATCAATAAACAGCAAGATACACAGTACTTAAGGAACGATTATAAAAGGATTATTGAAACGCTACTACAGACCAACCGTCGAAATAATTGACTCTAGTCAGTACCATCTGACCTTTGTACTCGAACACACAGTAATCTAAAAACTGATTATTCTCTGATGATTTACTTTGACAATGTTTGAATTTTAAATTATAAACTATTTGGTAAGAATAAAATCAGTGTTATATTTGTATTTTCTAATTTCTAATTTGTGATTTCTGTCATACATTTGCGATCTTTGTACATTTTAGCCCTGAAGAGGTAATCTCAAATCGATGACCAAACGTTGGCAATTAATAAAAAAATTTTTTATATATTGAACGTTCGTTAGACGAAACAACAAAAAATTTGTTATTACCATGTAAATTAAACTTGTGATTCCCTAGGTAGACAAAATACACCATATAAAACGATTCGCAAAACTCGCAAAGTCCATCTTTTAAATTCAAAAGTCAATAAGTGAGATTCACTCTTTATTTTTAAGCACATCACCTTTTGAAAATATGAGCTAGGAAGTAAATTTATTTTTTTCTTACACTTTATAAAATTTAATTTTTTCAATAAACTTCAATTCCACACGAAATTCCCAAAATGAAAAATGGACTCTTGAGCGCACGGTGAGAAAACCAATATCGAGTTGCAAGCCTCCCGAATAAAAAAAGGAAGTCGACCGAATATCACGCGACGACAGTTGGCGTCCGTCAGGAAGAAATGAAAAGGAAGAAGTACGCGTGGGCCAATTATTGTTCCGTATTTGTCCACCCGACTTCGCTATGATGAAAAGAATAATCTAGACTGCAAGCATCCCCAATTAAATCGTTACACTCAACCCCTACCCCCCATTTTTTAATTATTGATACAAATTGGTAGTAAATATTTATTTATTGCATACGGGTTTTGTACCCAATGATACAGAAAAAGTTAGTTATATATATGTACGAACTGGTGACAGTAAAGTTCATAGTTTATACACGTATCATTATTATTAAAATTAATCAACAATATAACACTCGTCTTAGTCTAACTTGATCAACAAAATAGCGTTTTTTTAAAGATAGTTCTATAAAAATGTCAAAAGTTCCAAAATTTTTCTAATTTTTATAGATTTAGATTGTTCATGACTTGAAGAATCAAATTCTGCAATAAAAAATTTTTGAAAGACCTTTTTGCTTGTCAAAGTTTTTATTAAAATATTTTTTTAATGAAAATCTTACTAATCCAGCAGTAAAAAAAATTTAATTACGCGAATAAAATGTATTTTACCGTAAATTTACAAAATAGGCAATTTAAATGAGTCTAAGAGTCATGTTTAGTAAAGTAAACTGGCTAAGTGTCCTTAATTCAGGACAAGTATAACCTGAAAACTTGTTTTTATACTATAAAATAATGTGTTATTGGGAGTATAAAAATGTGGGCTACTTGAAAAAGTCCGTGAAATAGTTTTTTTGAAAAGTCAATAAAGCACTGTAAAGATCACTAATATTCTCCGGAACCTTGAAAAATGACGGATTTAAGTGCCAGTTTACTTATAAGTACTATAGGGCAGTATTTGCTCATCTCCCCGGCGGGCAAAGTATCTGGTAATTTTGTGAATGCAATGTAAATCATTTGTATAAGTAGCTTGCACCTCGAAGCACGAAGTCCCAGCATCTTTTAAATCTATTTTTAGAGCTCTTCAATGCTACATCTCGCTTTTTAATGGATCGATATTTTATTCTCGCTTGGGTGGTTGATTTATTTATTCGACAATTTGTTAGTCAATTTGTAATACGCCGAGCGTGTTTGATTAAATAAATTCATGGAAGTTTGTTGTCTGGAGGTGCGTTAATAAACCGAAGCTATTCGTCATTTGGGTGGATTGAATTATTTTCAAAAGGGCTGAGTGAAAATTTTTTCTTCTTTCAAGGGCACATGTACTGTTTGAATTACAGAAAAATAAATGAAAATTTTTTTTAAAATCTGGCAAACATAAGAAAATTATATTTAAAGTTTCAAAGTTTATTATTTTAAGATATTAAATTGGTTAATTGAATTTTCATTAATTTATTTTATTAAAATTTATTTTCTTTCTTCAATTCGAGTTCTTGTTTTTTTGCTATGTATGATTGTAAATCAACGGCTTACTGATAAAAAATTCGAGATATTAGTTTAATTTAATTTTTATTTTAGATCTCACGAGCATTTTTTAAATACTTCAAAATTTTTATAAAAAAAAAAAAAAAATTCAAAGACTCCTGAACAGAAACTATGAGAGATCTTTTCCATCTCAGGTTTTTCCCGAAAATTCCGAGAGTTCGCAATCTACCGGTACTAAACAAAATCCACCTTTATCTTGAAAAACCCAATCTTAATACAGAGAATTTATTCAAAAAAAAAAATTATTACAATGATTTCAATTTATTTTCATTAGTAAATTCTAACAGAAACTATTAGAAAACTCGTCAGACTTCTGCATACTCTAAAGAAATTTTTATTTTTCATTTCCAGTTTTTTCTAAAAATACTTAAGATTCCCAGTAACCGGTACTAAATGAAAAATTCACCTCGAAAAAAAATTTAAAGAAAATTTTATTTTTTATCTCAAGTTTTCCTTAAAATTTTACCGGTGTTCGCAGTCAACCGGTACTAAACAAAATCCATTATTTCACTCAACATAAACTATCTAAAAAAAAGTATATCAATTTTTTTTTGAAACCCTACCTTAAAGCCTCGCCCAGCATCATCCTGTAAGCTGCAAGGGCACAATAAAGAACGAAGCACAGAGAATAGAACTCGAAAAAAAAAGAAAAAAAAAGCGTCGAAGCCAAGACGGACGCGGACTCGGTTGAGGTGTGCTCGGTGAGCGCGCGCGCGAGATACTGAATAAGCCAAGGAATTGCAGGAAGAAGGATCTCGACTCTCTCTGTCTCTTCCTTCTCCTGCAGCCCGCTGCTGCTGGTGTGCGATTGGCGGAAGTGCCTACGTGTGTACGCGTACGCAGCATCTCGCGCTTTATTAATATCTATAAGGACCTCTTTCATCTCTCTCTCTCTCTCCCCAGAGGAATGAATGCTGCTGGCTCTGAGTAATAGAGATTCAACGCCAGGTGAATCATGTACCAAAACGAAAAAATAATTTATTTTTTGGTTTGGTAATTTTTGTATATTTTCAATATTATTATTATTTATATTGCCAGAATAAAATTTACATTTATAATTAAATTTATAGAAATTAACCATATAACATATTATGATTATATGAAGAAAAACCATAGGAAAAGAAATTAGATCTGTTGGCTCTGAGTAATAGGGATTCAACGCCAGGCGAATCATGTGCCAAAACGAAAATAAAAAATTGATTTTTTAGTTTGGTAAATTTTGACTATTTCAATCTAATATAATCATTATTATTTTTAATTTAAATTACTTGAATAAAATAAATTTTTAGAAATTATTTATACAACATATCGATAATACCAGCGATGAAAAACCTTAGGAATAGAAATGAGTGCTGCTGGCTCTGAGTAATAAGGTTTCAACGCCAGACGAATCATGTGCCAAAACGAAAAAAAAAAAATTAATTCCTTAGGGTGAGAGTTTTTAACTATTTCATTCCAATATTATCATTATGATTGTTTATATTGCTAAAATGAAATTTACATTAATAATTAAATTTATAAAAATTAATTATTCAACACATGATAATATGGAGAAAAATCTTAGGAACGGAAATGAGTGCTGCTGGCTCTGAGTAATAGAGATTCAAATCCAGGTGAATCATGTACCAAAACAAAAACAAAATTCTTTCTTCAGAGAAAGAATTTTCGACCAGTTCAATCTATTATTAATTGCCATGATAAAACATACATTTTTCGCCCCCGTGTATTAATGGATCGGTAGCAAAAGTCGTTTTCATAGTTCCATTGCTACAGGCTAAAGTCATAAATAAAGTGCAAGTTTAGAGACATTTTAGTCGTTAAAAGTACCCGTCAATTGTTACCTTATTCGTGGCAGATTTTAGGATCAAGTTTTTCTTTGCACGGGCAATCGAAACAACGGGAAGGTAACCAAAAATAATTTTCAATACAATGTGTTGTCCATAGCTCAACCATGAGAATGTTTGACTTGATCTTTACACATGCACCGGTTCGAATCCCGCTACAAACATGTTTGATTAAATAAACATTTTTGAATTAAATAACACGATTGAGTTAAGAAACATCCCAAAAATAAAATAAAATATGATGAAATTTGGATGACCATTTTTTTTTACTTTTTTACTCGATCATTTATTTCAGAACTAGATTACATTTCCAACTAGCTTTCAAAAACCATACAATGTATTTTTTTTTTTTTTTAAACACAAAAAATTTTGGTTTTTTTTTTTAATTTTGAACTCTTTGAAATTCTGTTCGGTAATTTACTCTCTAAAAAAAAAAAAAAAAAAAAAAAACAAAGACAAAAAAATTAAAACTGCACTCGCGGTTGCACGTAAGTAACGCATCAAAACCCTCCCGTCAATCAATCAATCCAAACCTCCGCGGGCTTTAAAAGGGCTAGCTCATCAAAACTAATTACAAGCAATAAAACGGAGATTAAACCGAGCGAGAACAAAACAGCTTCGGTTCGATAAAAAAAAAAAAAAGGGCCAGATACTTTAAGCCAATTAACGAAAAACAACCGACCCTTTTTTTTAATCATCGCTTCCTATTACGCGTCGGATAATTAACACCTGCTTAATATTTATAAATTCTCTTTAGCGGGGTTTTTTTTTTTTATGGATCGAGAAGTAATTGCGGTGTGAAAAAAATGATAAATTTTTATGGCGCAGTGTGATTGAAAAAACGCGATTAGGGATTGAAATTTTTTTATCTTCACGGGAGGGAAGAGCGAGCGCTGCAGATATTAAAACTTTTCGAAATGAAGCTAGCGGTAAAAAACTTATAGGAAGTAATAAACCTGGTTATCAGGCTCTTTTTATCATCTCGATTTACGGTTTTTGTTAATTATGTTGGAGATTATATTATTTAATATTAACAGGGACTCGGTAATATAACAAAACAAACGTTATTTTTTTATATACGATAACAAAACAAATTTTTCTTATGTTATTTTAAAAATATAATATTTTTTTACTTCTAATATGTTATCATTATTATTATTATTTTTTGCTAAAAAGTTGCTGTAAAAATTTGCGACTGCAAATCGATTCCCCGAGCGAAGAAAAACCTTAGCCCAAAATTTGCCACGAATAAAGTTACAATGAAGGTACTTTTGCCAATAAAATGTCTCTAAAAGACTATTCATTTTTTTTTAGCACTGCAGATTTGTAGAAAACGATATTTGCTAACGTACTGTTGACATACAATAAAAAAAAAAACTTTAAAAATGCTAGCAACGAATAAAATGACTCCTTGCGATTTTTATAGGTTGAAAACTTACAGTCATTTTATTCGCGGCTGGTGTCGATAAATTTTTTTTTTATTTTATTCCGCACCCTAAAATGAAAAATATAGTCTTTCAGAGACCTCTTTTGGCTAAGAGTACCTTTGTTGTTATTTTCTTCGTGGCAAATTTTGGGCTGTACAATGTATCCTGGTTAGAAACTTCATTGAATAGAAGTTAAAAATTAGACAAAATTTTTTTAAAAAATCTAAAGATTTAGTAAACATTCGACTAATTATCATTTGCTTTCAACCTTATTTGTTTAAATCTAATAAAAGCG
Organism: Encarsia formosa; assembly: GCA_038277355.1. NCBI lineage: Eukaryota > Metazoa > Arthropoda > Insecta > Hymenoptera > Aphelinidae > Encarsia > Encarsia formosa. The sequence goes on from CM076184.1 coordinate 4,196,342, forward strand.
TATCTTACAATACAGAACTATCACAGTTATCCAAGTAAATTGGGGCTCCATAACTGACTTAATGAGCCATTCGCGGTTGCACTGAGACATGCATGGCTTAATCTTTGAGACAAGCATATGACTGCACTGGCAGGATCAAATTGAAATTTCAGATTAATCCCAGCTAATTTTTACGTATTATATAAAAAAAAGTGTATAATTATTACAACGTTACAATTGTGTACATCCTGTTCATTAAATAATGTGTACTTTATCAAGTTTATTTTTTATCAGCTGATAACAGTTACGTTCTAGAAATTTTTATAAAAAATTTTTTCAAATCGTTCTAATCCATCAATCATCCAAAATTAGCTTATTTCCGTATGTACTATGTACACTATCCACTCATTGAAAAAATGATCGATCGTAATTATTCAAGTTACACATATTATTCACAAAACACGCGTAAAATTAATCGACAGCCGTAATAGTAACCAATATAAAAATTAACTTTAATGGCAAATTATTTAAACTCGAACGTTGCGTGATCATTTAAATCGTAATGATATTCATGCGTACCACTAATAGTATCACTGCCACTAAAAATATGCATAATCGCACACGCAGTTGACGCATTCCGTACGACTAATTATTTCGAGGGGAAAAATCGAAGAGTTTGAGTTTAATTCGAGCGTCTCCCAGACGAGAAACAAATAAATAACTCGATTAATTAAAACATGCTGTGATCGCCTTTTATGCGACTCGAATTAATAATACACCGGACGAAAAAAGATAACTTGTTGATACAGCAAATCGTTTTAGGCGCCGTTTCGCTGGGACGAGAAACTTTTTTTTTTTTTTTGACTTCAGTAGTACTATACTTAGTTTGAAAGTTGTCGTTGGTAGAGGGAATTTCAAAGTAGCCCAGACTTTTTATAAGAAAAAAAAAACTCAGATGGTTCCTTTTTTTTGTTTCAAACATGATGTAACTCATTTATATACTTTTTTACAGAATTTAACATACGCAGGGTTTTATTTTAGAATATAAATGAAAATACTTTTAATTGATATATACATACAATAAGATAAAAACAATAATGTTATCACTCATATTTTAAATACTAGTATTCGAACGTCCATCATGGAAAATTGGTTATTTACATACAATTTTGGTTGCATTTTTTTTTTTTTTAAAGTAACTTACAAGAAACTAAAAATTATTACTTACAGGAACTTAGACAGTCCTCTCTTATTGAGTTAAAATAGGTCAAAGGCTTAAAAAGCTTAGACTTCAAAAAGTTTGTCACCCATGTCTTATACCAGCAAATGATTTTTTATACTATTTTCTTATTGTAGGTGGTAAACAGTGGCCTACAATTTTGTTTGTCTCTCGACTTGTTTGCCAACTTGGTTTACACCGAGAGGTTACCCACTTACAAGGAGATGGTGTGTCCTTTGGGACCTGAATTTTCATGAAACTTTGCACACAGCTTTTATTCATCATAAAAACAAGTCCTTCAGTGTTCTTTTTCCAGAATGGGCCTTTTTTCACCAACTTCCCTGTGTTAAAAAGTAGGCTGTTTCCAATAAAAAGCCGTTTTTGGCCTCGTTTTCAAAAAATGCCTACTGGGACCGTATTGCACTTAGAAATATCTGAAACCTAGCATTTTTTTTTTGTTTTTATAAGTACTTTTGAAAAAAATTATTCAAAATATTGTTTGAACGGTTCATTCAAGAATTTTTTCATGTTGTGCTATTTAATTGTAGTCTTAAGATAACATAAACTTTGATTACTGAAAATAAAAAAAAAATTTTCTTCCTTTGCACTTGTCCTTGCTCAAAAATAAATGAAACCTTATTGCCTCATTCCAGTGTTTAAAAAAAAAAAAAATTCAACTAGTCTAACTCTAACTCGACCCTAAGATTTTTGATTAAAATAAAAATAATATTAAGGTTAAAAATCTAATAAAAAACTAAATTACAAGAAAATAATAAGCTTAAATTTTTAAAATTCATTGTTAATATACATAGTTTTGTTGAATTTATTTTTGACCACTTAAATAAAATTAACTTCTGCGTTTATAAGTATAAAAGCCAATGTCAAAATTTCTAATTATTATTGAAATTTGGATCTAACTTCAACAAGGAAAATTCTTTTGACTACGGCGGTCGAAAATAATAATTATTTTCCCAACTGGAAATGACAAATATTTTAGAAGTTTGAAATTTCACTCAAGAACGGAGCAAATGTCAATGTCCAGAATGAATTCAGATCATTATTTTATTTATCTTTTGCAACAGAATTCAGTTTGAAAAAGTGATGCGTAAAAAATGGTGGCTGGAAAAAAAGTATTCTCATTTTATTGAATTAAAATTCTACAAATAAATTTTTTTCATTAAACGGAATCCAATAGCTTTTAAATAACTATTTAAAAAAAAATCTCAAAATGACAGCAACTTCTGAACAATGAAAAATGTATTTTAAAATTTTTAATCATGATTAATGATGTATTTTTATCTTCATAAACGAAAAATTATAACAAAATTACTTTGATATAATAGGATCTGATACAGAAAAAAGTCTGTTGGGTATAATGAGCCTTAACAATTATAAATATTCTAATTAGTAGGTTTGAATTAAATCTTCATTGAATTAACATCTTGTGATTCGCAACTACAGATAAAGATTCATTGTTTATTAAGCTTTTTTATTTGATGAAAAATTCTAATGAAAGTTATATCTTTTGCTTATCAGGATCAGGATTTATAATAAAGTTATTTATTTTAGAGTTTTCTTGAGTAGATTCTTTGAAGTGCATATTTTTGAATAAAATTTTATCTTAACATAATTGGTACGAACATAATTCAATAATTTTACGATTTTTTAAAAATTTTATTTCCTTGAAGTGAAGAATTTGCTTCAAATAAAAAAAAATTTGTTGAATAGTAACTTAAAAAAATTCTCAAAACAGCTGTAAAAAAAACTTTATCAAATTGTGTAAAAAAATTTAAACTTTTTTTAAAAGTAATGATGAAATAAGTAAACCATGAAAATAATGATGTTATCAAAAAATATTTTTATTCGACATTTTAATAATTGTAATATACATTAGAATTATACACATTAGTTATTATTCTTGAATGAAAAAAAAAAAAGGAGTAAATTCAGTATTGATACACTGAATTTTTTTTCCTGAATCAATCTACTTACATTTTTAATTCTGCAGAAAAAATAAAGGTTATTTAAATCATTGCCATCATGTAATTAGAAATCAAGAAGTTACAGTGAGAAAAAAAAGAACTTAACTATTTTTTTTTTAAATCAAAATCTTGTGTATATGTTTTTTTCTTTTTACTCACAAAATTTTGCCAAATCTTTGGTAGACAAGCAATCAAAAATATCTCTTATAATCAGGTGATCTGGATTGAAGATCGGTAAACGATTGCTCAACTCCACAGATGATTCATCGAATAATTTTCTTCTTTTCTTGCCTTTTTCCAACTTTTCTAGCATGCTGGATCCATAGATTGGATAATTCTCGACGTAATCACTCTTTTCAAATTCTTGAATCAAAGTATCGTTGCCCGCGTAGTTTTTAAGTTTCCTCTTGTTATCAGTGAGTACATTGAAAAAAGTAACCCAGCAGCCTTCGATTTTCGTTTTTTTTGCCAAGTTCAACTCATCTGTACATCTGACAAAGTAATCATTGTACTCAGTTTTATTCAAAATGATTTCAATTATACTTGGATGTATCGATATGTCAAATTCTTGTGTCAACTTAGCAATGTGAGCAAGAATAATTTTCCATTTTCTTTCATCCCAACAGTCGAAGAAATTTTTTTTTCGATTTTGATCGATTGAAGTAAAATTTGAATAACGCAACATAAATTTCAAAGTTTTCTCAAAAGAGCTATCGTACCATAATCCTCTACTTAGTAAAATAAGCAACGGGCTTTGTCCTTCAGAATCAATTGCATTGACATCAGCGCCTTTTTTCAACAGACACTTTAACATGTTTGAATTTTCAGAGCTTCTGGCAGCCCAATGCAAAGGTGTTTTTTTATTTTCACACGTGCAGTTAACATCAGAGCCATGACCTAGTAGCAGCTGGAGTATTTCAAAATTTCGAGCTTCGATTGCACTGAACAAGACATTCTCACCACTACTATTCTTAATATTGACATCTGAACCATGATCAAGTAAGAGTTGAACTATTTCAACTCTTCCTCTTTGCACAGCGTCGAACAGTGGATTTTCACCTTGCAAATTTTTGACATTAGCATCGGCACCTCGATCAAGCAGCAACTGTACAACTTCGTAGCTTTCACCCTTTGCTGCATAGAATAGCGGATTTTCACCTCTCTCATTAATAATGTTGACGTCAGCACCTCGATCGAGTAGCAGCTGTACAGTTTTATAATTTTGTCCTCTTACTGCACTGAACAACGCACTTTCACTCATTCCATTTTTGGCGTTTACATCTGAACCTTGATCAAGTAAAAACTGCACCATTTCAACTTTTTTACCTTCAGCTGCTTTATACAGCGCATTCTCACCAGAATAGTTTGTAACGTTAACATCGGCACCTCGATCAAGAAACAGCTGGGCAACCTTGACGCTTCCGCTTTTTGCAGCAATGAACAATAGAGTTTCACCTGAACTAGTTACGGCATTAGCATCGGCACCTTTATTGATTAACAGTTTTACAACCTCAAAATTTCTAGCTTTTACTGCTTCGATCAAGGGAGTTTCACCGTAGTAATTTTTCGCGTGAACGTTGGCGCCAAAATCCAAAAACAATTGAACCGTCTTGACCCCAGCTTTTCTCACCAAATCGTCAAACGGTGTTCTGTCAAAGTTGTCAATTCGCCGAGTGTTAGCATCAGCGCCCTTTTCTAATAAAACTTTAATAACTGCGAAGTGAGAGTCGCCTTTATTGCATTTGGCTGCCGAGTGCAGAGGAGTAAAACCAAATGGTAATGATTTATTGACACTCGCACCTCTAGAAATTAAGTATTCAGCAAACGACGCGTCGTTGTACTTAACTGCCAAACTTAATGCTCCTTTATCATAATATTTGGCACCGGCGTCGATCAATATTCTGGCACCGTCAAAGTTTTTATCATTGAGTACGTAATCCAGTGCCGTGAATTCTATAAAGTTATCAGCATCCTCAGAAATATAACAATGTTCTTGAACTTTAAAGTTTACGTCGACTCTTCCTGTACCAACTAATATTTTCAAAACTTCGTTGTTACCGGCTTCAGCGGCGAGATGAAGTGGCGTATAAAATTCGTAATCTTGTTTAATATTCAAGTCTACGTCTTTAGCATTAATAAACAGTTTTAAAATCTCGATGTTACCAATTTTAGCAGCTACGTGTAATGGGGCACGACCGATATAATCATTCTTATTTTCTATTTTTTTGTTCACATAACCTCCAAGTTGGCTAATCAGAGTACGAACTTCTTCAACATTTTGTTTCTCAACGGCTGTAAAAAGCTGGAGTAGGCGGGATTCCTGCATTTTATCACTAAAATAACTTCAACTCGAATTATTAATAAACAAATATTTTTGATAAATCAAGAGCTCAAAAACAACGAGGTAAATACAAACCAAGCCAGGACAGTTGTGATCAGCACGGTCTATATGTAAATGTAAGACGTGGTTGTGATCTGAACTCGGTTGTTGATACCTAATGCAGAAATGGTTCAAGTGGATCGGAGAAACAGAGGGCGCTACTAGAATTAGCGGAAAATTTTGAATTTTTTGACCAGAAAAAAAGTGAAAGTTGTGGTAAAAATTTTTTTCTAGCCATTTTTAATAAGATACTATAAATAATTTTTTTTTTTTTTTTCAACTCTGTCGTTTGTCCACATGGTATTCATAAACTATTTTTCTATATACTATCTAAAAATAATTTTTAAAGTCTTTTCAAATAATAATTCAAAAATAAAACTTTGAATCCATATTTTTTTTTCAATCATGATTCAGGTTGTTGGAAAATTATAGTTGTTTGATTATTTTATGCTAATAAGGGGATAACTCGCTAATTTTAAAACAAATAACTTAAAGTTTTCATGTTTTCTTAGTAAATTCGTAATTATGCTGATCCATGTAATTTATTTAAATAAATCATCTCATTAAGAAAAAAAAAAAAAACTCACTTTTGACGAGATGTTTGGAATTTCTCAAATGGACCAGTAAAAATCAAAAATTTGATTTCCATCCAGATACTGGATCGAATGATTTTAAGAAAGAAAAACTGCCTTTTTCATTTTGGAAAATTTTGGGAATATTTGACTTTTTCAGATTTTTAGTTTTTTGACATTGATTTTCAAAAGTAGTACTCATATTTCAATACACAATACAAAAATTAATCAACTAAAAAATTCATTATTTGATGAGTATTAAAAAAACCTAGTTTTTTCCATGGCGACCTTGGGTTTGCTAAGGGTTAGCTCATACTTTTCCAGCGTCGTGTGTAATGTTTTTTTCAACACAAGGCAAGGAAAGTTCAAATTCCCTGTTTGGGACAAATCAGAAAGTTTGAACTTTCTGCGCCGTGTGTTGAAAAACATTTTTTAATAAAATTTATAGGTTATATTTTATATAATAATAAGAAAATCATAAATTTTTGCGCATTCTGCTAGATTTAAGTTTGTAAAAAAAATCTTGTTTGTAAAAAATTATAAGTTATACTTGATAGGACAAATTTTTTTGGCAAAGGACTTGATACAGTTGTGGATACGATTTTTTTTTTTTAATTTTTAGCACGCGGTCTACTTCGAAGCATGCGAAAAAGAATTGAAAGTTTCCAGAGCCACGAGATTGAATAAAAATAAATAAATAAACAAATTCATTAAAAAAATATTTTGAATAATTTTTTTTCAAAAGTGCTTGGAAAAAAAAAAAAATGCTAGGTTCCAGATATTTCTAAGTGCAATACGGTTCCAGTAGGAATTTTTTGAGAACGAGGCCAAAAATGGCTTTTTATTGGAAACAGCCTACTTTTTAACACAGGGTTACATGGGAGGTAGGTGAAAAAAGGCCCATTCTGGAAAAATAACACTGAAGGGCTTGTTTTTATGATGAATAAAAGCTGTGTGCAAAGTTTCATGAAATCCAGGTCCCAATTCCCAAAGGAGAAAGCATCTCCTTGTTAGTCCTGTAATAAAAGTAATGAATAGTCCTGGCCAGCCCATTTTGAACCGGACCGGACTACAAAAGCTTGATATAATATTTTTATCTGATAGTCCTGTGATGGTCCTGTCAAACAGGACCAAGTGCGTACTTGGTTAACACTAAAATGACGATTTTCATTTTCATTATACCAAACTTATTTCAGTCACTTTTTTACACATATGCAGTGAATAATTTTTAATTAAGTCTCTTTACTTAATTTATGTCAGAGACATTGAAATTTTTATCAAAGTTACAAGCAATTTATCAATGTGAAGTTTAAAAATTTTCTTAGAAGTGCTTAAAAACTGATTTGTTTCATTTGCGTAACTCTTTATAAAATGAAACATAAATATTTTGATTAATCGAGAAATAGATTTATATCGAACGCACCCGGAAATAATTGAAAAATTTTAGCATAAATAAATGAATGGGAACAATTTAATTATACAATATGACCAAAAAATCATTTTTTTATTACTTAATGAACATGATGCAATTTTAATTAAAGTTTCAAAATGCGTCTCGATGCAATATTTAAAAAAAATTTTTATTTTTTGCAAACATTTTTTTACGATTTAAAAAAAAATATATTAAAAATTTTCTTTTACACATTTACAAAATTTATTACTCATTCTTTGAAATACATACTAAGAATTTCTAATCAATAAACAAACTTAATAGTTTTTAGAAATAATTTTTCCTTAAAATTCATAAAAACTGAAGTATTCTATTTCGTAAGCTTGTACAATTTTTCAAAACTAAGTAAAGTATCTTATCAAAATAAATTTTGACAGGTGTATCACCGAAGTTTTATTTGTTTTTGCAGGTGCAGGCCTTGACTTCTCCATTAATAGCGATAACGTCACGACAGTTTGACGTAAAAAACGTGCTCACGAATAATTGATTAAAAAATTATTGTAGACTTGGTAGTCTACAATAATAGTAGTGCTAGTGATTTTTTTCAAAGGTCCCCAGTCAAATATTAAAATTTAAAAATAATTTACAAATTAATTAATTTAAATTAAAATTCTTCAGCTGTGCACAAATAAACACACAAATTCATGTAAATTCCACAGACACCGTCTGCAACCAGTCAGTTTTCAACTAAAAATGTTAGCGTGTATATAAAACGCGTAGTTACAAATTTCTATAATTATTAGTCTTTTTAAAAATTAAAAAAAATTGTTAGCAATGTTTTGTTATAGCCAAATAATATTTTTCATTCATGGGTTTTTCATGATAAGTGAGTTTATACAAGTACTTCACCTAGACAAAACTAAAAATTCAACTCAACGGTAGATTTTTTTTACAGATTCGGTTTCATTGCCTCACCGGCAAGTCCTAATGGTAGGCAAGAATCATTGTCAACTGACCGCAATAGACATCGAAAATAAAACAGAAAAATATTATCCTTCAATTGCCAACAATTCTGTTTGCTACTTTGACTTTGTATCGGGAAGAGAAAAACCCAAGTTATACGTCAATCACTTGCCAGGATATTTTAGTGAATTTTCATTTGTCAATAAATCACTTTTTCCCGAGGACATACAGCTTGAATCTTTGATAGATATACCAACGAATGGAGAAACTAAATTGACAGATTTTAATTACTACTACAGTTTTCAAGTAGATTCCGTTCATGAAAAACTTTACGGAGTAACCACGAAACCAAACATCGAGTCGGAAAAATTATTCGTATTTGACATTATGACTAAAGATTACGCGATAATTTTGTCAAACCTTGAATCTCCGAATCACTTATGTTTGGATCCCACAAAAGGTTTGATATTCATCAGCCAATCTACTTCCGTAAGTAACAATCTAACATTATACAGTGATCAACTCGACAATTTGAAACTTGAATAATCAAGATAATTGTTTTTTATAAAAATCCCGTAGATACTAAAAGTAAACATGGACGGTACATCTGCGATTAAAATCGTCAACGAAACTGGAATCTCCAACTTAGCTGTGGATTACAAAAGTGAAAGAATTTACTGGGTAAAGTTCAAATACATACACAGCTCAAACTACGACGGTGATGACAGTTTCATAGTTCACGAAGATACGAAGCTCGTACTGAGCCTGACGGTTCTTGACAGTAAGATTTTTTGGGCCACTTCACCGCATAAAGTAAACCCGAATTCGGTAATTTGGGCTTGCGATGTTAGCGGAAATAAAAATTGCAGTAATATTCAAATTTAACTTGACTTATTTTAATTTTATTCTTGACCAATCGTGAGAACAATCAATATTGTATTCTTAAGTTAGAGAGAAGTTTGCCAGCATTGACACTCGCTCGGGTTACGAAAAAATTTTACTGAAAGCTTACGACCTGGACAATGCAGAATCAATTGAAAGTAACAAGCAAGATTGCACCAGCTGCGAACAACTATGCTTTACATCAAACACTTGCGCTTGTAAGCTCGGTTATGGATTTGACAGTGAATCAAAGTTCTGCGAACCAGTAGATGATTACCTGCTGTACGTTGAAAATGATTTCGTCAAGGGAAAAAGGTAAAAGTTTAATTTAGATAGCAAAGAAGATCATTGAATTTTATTAAAATTTTGATATAGTTTCTGTATTTTAAAGATTTAGGGTCAAGTTAGCTGATTTAAGAGCTTAAAAAATAAATAAAAAATTTTTATTTCCGGGGTGGAATTTTTTTTGGAATAAGAAATTTCTTAGAATGTTGATTTTGAATTGCCGCCGAATACACAGCGCCACCTGACTTTGTTGAGCATAATTTTGGCAGGAATTCAAAATCAAAAATTTAAGAAAATTTTGTATTCACTGCGTGAATTATAGATTTATTATAGGCGACGCCTTCAGTCTATCTTCTAAAGCTGAACTATCCTACCCCATGTGTATATCACACCCATGTGTATTAGATGCGATTTTTACTAGTTTTAAAATTAAATAAAAAAAATCATATTTTATTGTTACAATAAAATGATATTTCCATTCAAAATATTTTTACATCATAATGTGAATTTTTGTTTCAATTAATAGCCAAATTTCAGTTTTTTGAACTGTAATATGGGCTAATTTACACGGATTTTAAGCCTCATTCTGTATTTCTATTTAATTTATTTAAAAAGTTAAGTTAATTTTTACAGGTTAGATCAGTCTTCAATAACAGAACCTTTTTCAGACGTCTTGGAACCAATTATTCTAAGTACCGAAGCTGACGTGAGATCATTCGATTACGATTACACTGAAAACTTGATTTACTTCATCGACGGTGTCCCGAATAACAATACGTTGTACTCAAAAGATCTTCAGGTCGATTCACAACAGTTCAAACTCGATACCTACAATAACTCAACCATTCTTCATGAGAAAGTCACGTCGGTAAGTTACGACTGGATGTCGATGAATATTTACATACTTTACGAACTGGTCAACGAAGATGGCAGCAAGCCGTCGAAGAACCGCCAATCCAAAGTTGGCATTCGAGTCCAACGTTCCTCCAAACTGGAAAAAACACATAAGTACAAGAGAAGATTGCTGGAAATTTACTCTGGTTCCAGACAGCTTGGTTCGGGTGCCATAGTTGTGCATCCAAATTATGGTAGGATTTACTTCACTACGGTCGACTCGAATTATTCAGGATTGTGCAAAGCAAACTCCGATGGAGGGAATTTTGAATTTTTTTACAACAGCCCCAACTTGACGATTACAAATCTTGCTATAGACTTTACAAAGGACAAATTGTATCTATTGACCAAGTCTAATTGCGATGAGTACGAGATCATGAGAATGTCTCCGCATATGAAAGCTTCGGAAGAGAAAATGTAAGTTTTAAGCACTGTCGCAAATACCTAGTTTTTCCTAGAACCTTCGAAAACATTTAACTCTGGATATTTTTTTTTTACAGTTTTAAAATACCAATGAAGAATCCAATAAGCGTGAGCTTCCACAAAGACGTGGCTTTCATCGCGACTACAACCAGTATTTGGCGTATGAACAAGACGACCGGAGGAAATTTGACGATGATAGTTGGTTCGCCTGAATTCCCAAAAGTCATATCCGGAGCCAAAGTCTACAGTCAAGAAGCTCAGCGGCTTATCGTGGGACACGCGTGTAGTTTCAACAACGCAGGCTGTCAGAAATTTTGCTTCTCGGGGTACGGCAGTACGGACTATCAATGCGGCTGCGAAGAAACGGAGATGCTTCAGGCTGATGGAAAAAGATGCTTGAAAACTTATCCGAAGAATGTGAAGATCTTTGAGCACGAAGTTTTTTAAAGGAAATAGATGATAGAGTGAAAACTAGGAAAACAGTATTAAAAGATTTGTAAATAAACTATAAGTTGAAACTTATTTTTTATCGCGGTAATCCTAATAGAACCCGGTGAAAAATAAAAAAAATAAAATGCCCACAATTAACCCCGAACAAAACCCTCAAAATTATCCCAAGAAGAAAGTAATAAGAATAGGCGAGAACGTCCTTCAGGGCCAAATATTTATCAAGGGCGCCTTTGGCCCAGCCAGCTCATCCGTCGGCCGTGGGAATCTCGCTGAACTCGATGGCCTGCTGCTAATCGTGCTGCTGTGAGTATCTGAAAATTGGGAGAAAGGGGAAAAAATATGCTACGATAAAATAACGAAACTCTGCAATCTTCTTTCCAGAACTGTTTAATAAAAAGAAATATCAAGGGCGTGGCAAGGGGAAAACGCAATACGCAACTCGGCCCGCTGGCCTCGCACTCGCAAACCTCGCGAAGAACAAGATTTTCCGCACTCGTACATGTAACCCATTAATAACGAACTCTTCTTCTGGGCCCTCCTTGTAGTCGACTTCGGTGATCGTGAATTCTCGGGCTTTGTGGTGAAGAGGCGGCGGCGCTGGGAAATTGTCCCCACTCTGCTTGGGACCTCCGTACTCTTCACGCGATCCCAACGCCCGCGTGGTTGTTGTCAGGAGATCGTACGAACTCGAACGGAAAATTCACTAGGTGGCTCAGCAATAAAAGTTGAAGTCGCGCGTCGACCGTTCACGGCGACTCCCAAATCGAGATTAATTCGTGGAGAATAATTTACTGCCGCGAAGAAGAAGCCGGGCGGTGAACTCTAAAACCTGCTCTCTACCGGACTACCGCCGAACTCCTTCTTTAGTCTGCCAAAATACCAATTTTCCACGTTACAGAAATTTCTGGGACGATTCCACGCCACACTTTCTAGTCATAGTTAGGCAAAAAAAAAAAAAACTGAAATTGAAGTCTTATAAAGATTTGTGGTGGTTATTTAAGAAAAATATCAAAAAACAGATTTTAGTTTTTTTAGCTACTTCAGTAGTTTCATAGTGATGACTGGCCTTGATAAATCACCCGATAATAAATTCGTAGTTAGAAAAGAAAAAATAGAAATGATGAACTTTGACTTCAGTTATTAAAACAGGCAACAGCTCGAAAATTATTCTATCTTGAAATATTTCATTTGTAAATTAATATAATTATTCAATAAAACAAAAACTACAACACTATCCAGTTTACTACAAACTATTCAGTTTTATTTTTAATGAAAAGCTAAATGTTTAAAAAATTATATTTTCTTGTGTCATAACTGATTTAAGTACTAACTTCTCTTTAAATTCAGTGATAAAATTAGTTATACGCCTATGTTAGTGTTCGGATTGAATATATGGAATATTTTAAATTTCTGTGATTGTACCTTTTATCAAGCCATGTAACCTTCTTCTCTTTAATTTAGTTTTTCAAAGAAAGAAATTCCCCCCCCCCCCCGAATGCTTTAAAGTAGAGTTCCTTGTGTCCTAGGAACGGATAGGAGGGAGCGCGTAACGCGATATATGTATAACGCATCTGATACGCGTCGATGTACTTGCATAAGTACTTACTTAAACATCTCACAAGGGGAGAACTTGAAAGGCTTTGTCTTGACGTTATTACCTGCGAGGGCTTTTGAAGATTCATCGAAAGGATACTTTACAGAATCTTCTCACATGTTTTTCTCCTTGACTAATTTTAAAAAAATTTAGAGTCTTATTTGAAAGTCAATTAATAGCTTCCCGAAAAAACTAGATGAGTTCATTTTTTGATTTGTTTATACGAAGACGTTCCTAAAAATGATTTAATATCTTACAAGATGAAAAAAAATGTTTTAAATTTTACAATATTCCAGCAAAAACCAGATTTGTGGACCCATCTATAAGTTATGCCAGGCGCTAAATAGTAATCTAAATTATCAGTTGTAAATAGTTGAAAATTTCTAAAACTATTCTTAAAGTTAAGTCATTCGACTATTAAAATTATTAATCCTAAAAAAATGCTTTTTTTCAATTTTTTTCATACAGAAAAATACGTGTCGATTATTCTTCGATCTACTATCCAATCAAGCTAAACCGAGGGGTCAGGCACTCTAGTTATCCCAAAATTATCCCAGTTTATCCCAATTGATTTTAATTTATAATAAATTTAATTTAAATTAATTCATTATCTTATTTTTAGTTTTGAAATTTTGAACTAAACAAGCTAAAAAGAACTGATAAATAGAATTCAAAAACAATATAAGGTAAGTGTGCCTAATATGGCCATACTTTGAAATAAGTGTGCCTAATGTGGCCACTTCCTCATCTGTGATTTTTATTTTGTTCAATAGATTCATTCCAAGCCCTGGAATAATTTTTATTAAAAATTAAAGTGGGGAAAAATTTTTCACATGTTTGAAAATATTATGAACGGTAGAAAAAATTTTCAAGTTTTCAAAACTATTTGAATTTTTGTGTAGCGATTTTTTTAAACGAAATGGTGGCCAAAAAACTTCAAGATAAATAATCGCATCGCAGCCAAAGACGAAAATAAGGTAGAAAAATAAATTTCGCTCTAAGTTTTTTATTGCCAATAGCTAAAAAGTTTTTTAAAAGTTCATTATTTTAATTTTTTATATCATTTATGTTGTAAAATTCCAAGAATTGGGCCTAATACTTTGGTATCTCGGTTTTTCCCAAAAATTTCTAGAAGTGCCTGACCCCTCGAGCTAAACAAACTAAATAATTTTTTCTATTCATTTCTCAGTTTTTAACTTTTATTTCCACTATCTTAATTTATAATTCCAGCTTGTAAAAAATAAGATTTATGAGGAATAAAGGGTACATATAAAGCCATAAAATCCAATAATACTCACAATCAAGGGGTCTAATGGTGTAATGTAACGCGCGTTGTTCTCCAATAATGACCCTCGATGAGTATACCTCGCTTGTTATATTGCCGATGTAAACGACTGAATTATCCTCAAAGTGGTGAGACCAATTTAAAATCTTTTTTTTCTTTTATGAGGTTGATGAAATATTTTACGATGTTTAAAACGAAAATCTACTAAATAATTTTAAAATTATAAATAATCATTGAAAAGTTAATATGAAAAAGGCTAAATTTCACAAGCTAGTAAATTGTGACTTAGACAATTTCGCTTTAAAATTTTTTAAATAATCTGAAATATTTATTAGAGGAAAACATAAAATCTAGTAACATGTGATCACAATTTATCTATGCAGTTTCGCAATGTAAATAAAAAAGAACATTTTATACATAAATTTTTAAGAAAGATGGGAAGCTTTTAGAAAAGTAAAAATTTACAATTGTTTCCTTTTATTCGTGTGGGGTGAAGATAATTTTATAATTCAAAATAAAACAAAAAAATCAAGTGAAAAATTTAAATATATTTTCAATTTACATTATTTTTACTCACAACAAATTAATTTACTGTCCAATTCATTTACTACTTTACTATTATTTACTGTTTTCAATCTTTTTCAAAATATATTTTGGTCAAGATTAGATTTTGAGATGTCAAAAAATCATGCTTAAGTTAAACTATTAAAGTTAAAATAAAATAATACTAAATACTCTGAAAAAGAAGAACAATTTTTTTTCAAAATTGATATATTTGAATTATTTTCACGCTTATAAATTAAGAAAATACGACCAAATATGTCACTCTACATTAACTTAACACTGTTTCTAAAATGTTCGCTACAAAAATCTTTTTTTTTGCGTTAAATTAATACAGAAAGCCAAATTTATAAAATTTACTATATACAATACAATATTTTCACGCTTTGTTTCACAAATCATTTTATTTCATTCACGCTTAAAATTGCGCTTTTTTTATATCATTTGTTCCAGCTAATTTATAGCTGTAGAACCTGAAATTGATTTATTAATATAATAAAATCTAAAACAACTGATCTTTTTTTTATATTTTTGAAAAATATATTATAAAACAATGAACCGGAGCTGAGATTATCTATATAATGATCAACCAATTTTAAACAATATACATAGAAGAATTCTAAAATATATTGGAAAGGAAAAAAAAGATTTACCTTTACTTATTATTATTATTTTTTTTTATCAAATAAAATGTCAAAAAATTATTTATTAAAATAAATAAAATCACAGATCATTTAGTTGATTCAGCTAGAATACTAGCCAATAAGAAGGTTTGACTGAGCTTACTGTTGAAATAATCTCAGCCCAAGAAAGAAAAAAGTTAAAACTTTCAACTTTAAAAAACTATGTAATTTTTGGAGCCTCTTTTTTCCAATAACCAGTCGTCTTAGGTTTTCTTCCAGGAATAGTACATTTCCAAGGGCCGATTAACACGCCAGAATTTGTCGTTGACTTGTCGAAGGGTCTGCGATCCACTGAGGACCACGAGTTGTCCAGGGGTCGGAGCTATGTAGATACAGAAATTCAGTAGCCTATCGGAATCGGACAGTAGTTCAGTGTCCAAATCCAGTGTCAGTCTCATTGCCAGGTATTTACTTAAATGGTCCACTGAAAAAAAAAAAAAATTTAATAATAATAATAATAATAATAATTTTCAATTCAGTAGAACAATTTTCAAAGAATGCATATTTATTCAAGGAAGGACAATCATTCATAGTTGTTTAATTTTTAAACCACATTTGAAAACAGTTTTTTTTTTATTATGATACATTCTTATTATAATTATATTAGATAATACACACCTGTAGCATTTGCTGTAGTTTTAATATATCTTATACAATTTTCTTTGAGAGCCTTGATCAAAGAATTATCACCAGCCATTTCTGTAGGATGTGGCTTGAATACTAGTTCTATCTCATTCAATGTCAAAGGCTCACTTGATCCTTCACCTTCTGTATCAACCATCGAGTCGTTACCTCCGGTTTCAGCTTCGGCGCTGGAAGAATCATTCTCTGAATTTTGCAAACTTTTTTGCCTCTTTGGTGGTTTGGGGTTCGATGGTACCGGAGATGGAGTAGTTGAGTTTCTTGATGTTGTGCCTGAAAAAAATTTAATTTTTCAATGTATTATTAAAAGACAAAGTTAGCTTAGTTAAAGTTAAACTTTAGATTATAATTTTATAGGAAATGTATAAAATAAATAATTAATTACCTGAAGCTGCTGGACTAACTGAGGGCTGAGGTACACCATTCGTCGAGTGATTTTCTCTGCTGCCCCCATTACTCGACGGGCCAATTGCACCTTGCGAGGAATCACTTTGATTAGCCGCGGTGACCGCAGGATTTGGCGTAGCTGGAGCGCTCACATTTGGTGTGTTGTTGTAGGATGCTATATTATTTGAATTTTCAGGTTCATTTGCATTTTTTCTCGAGCGCTGAGGCCTGTTCTGACTTTGCAGCTTGATACCTTCTGTGATTGAATTGACAAGAGCCGCTTGGGAATGAGAATTGTTCAATTTTGCTAATACTCTTTCCTGATGGGCTTCATATTCATCACGGCTTGGATATATTTTGGAAATTAGTAAATCAAAGTTTGGATCTGGTCTTAAGGATCTTTTTGAAACAAGTTTTTTCCGGCATGTTGGACATTCCTGAAATTTAAAATATGTTGTCAATTTTTTTGTTGAAAAATATTTTTATCCACCCAAAATTCATTGAATGGTTTTTATAAGAGTTTTTTTTGCAACAAAGCTTGAAAAACTATGACATACTGTTGGGAAAAAGCATTTAGTAACCTTCACTCTGCATGAAATAAATGACACAGTGATAAACATAGATAAGTGCAGGACACTGTCAAAAATGATCTTTATTGTTTTTAAATTTGGATATAGAAAAAAAAAATTTTTATGAGCATGCCTTAAATATTTGTAATTTATTTAAATAAATAAATAAATAAAGTAAGTTGAACACTGATGCTAGATATTTGGTTCAAGAATTCAGAAAAGTTGACAAGATGTAGTTTGTTAAAAAAATTTCAATTTATAAAGTTTAAATTCAACGTTTATAACTAAAATCACTATAAAAAAAATTTTAAAATAAAAAAAAAATAAATTATGAAAAAATTAAAATTTTATTTTCATTTGCAACACAACTCAAAAAACTTAAAAATATGTCATGACTAAAACAAATCAGCTAAGTCAAGTTTACTGATCATGTAGAACTAGATTGTTGTTCAAGATTTCACTAAAGTTAACAAGATCTCCTTTTGAAAGATTGCATTTATAATCAAAGCAATATTCTAATCAGTAATTGTTATTTTTTAAATATTTACATTGACTAATGTTATATTCTATCAATTTTATCTATTGCATTTTCCTGCCCATTGATCTTTTATAAGTAAAAAAAAAATTTTGAAATTATACTCTTATTTATTTAATTATTTATAAGTTAAACATTTAAACTATTACATACTGTTACAATATAATTCTGTTAAACACCTCTCTAGTACGGGTTTAAAAAACCTCCTCAGGAAATATATTTTCATGTGTATGATGCATGTCAATTCAAATGTTATTATGAAGTAATAATTATAATGATAAAGAAGTTTATAACAAATCATCGATAAAACAACAAAACAGTGGTGTACAATAAGAAACATGATTATTAGACTCAACAGTGTCAAGGTAAACAAAACTAACCTCAAACCCTCAGTCTACCCGGTCGACCCTGTACCCACCCTGAAGCTCAACCAAACCCAAAGCACCCTAGTATCTTCACTTCCCTAGCACCATGACATTACTCGTGATCGTACCTTGTTACCGCTCCTGAGTGCGGTGATTATGCAGTCCGAACAAAATCGGTGGAGGCACTCCTTGGTCGTCATCGTCTTCTTGAGCATATCCAGGCAAATCGGGCACATGAGCTCGCTGTGTAGACTCCGGGGGCTCACCGCGATCTCGGTGTTGTCGGTTATCGCCTCCTGGGGCGTCCTGTGCAACTCGTACAGGGACAATTCCCATGTTTTGTTGAGGCCGACTTGTTCCGTGGACGCCATTGCTGCCGCGGCACTGCTGCACTGACTGCACTGGTCTGGAGGAGAAACACGCAGTTGGTTTGGGATGGTACCAAGAATTGACGCTTTTTTCGAGTGGTGCTGCGAGCGGCCGGTAGAAATGAAATCATTTTTTGTAATTTTTTAGATTTTTTATTAGTAGGTATTTCTTTATTGTAAATTTGTAATGATTAACCAAGATGCAATGTAATTGTTTTATAAGCATTCTTATAGGCTTACTACGAAAATACGAAATTTGATATTTTATTAAAAGCATGATATAAAATTAAATTTAATTGGGTGCGATTGCATTTTCAGAAAACTAATTGATTATAATAGGTATTAAAAACTCAAAAAATTAGTAGACCTACTCACAGTCGTGCTTATACTTGAAAATTCTTAAAATTTCAATAGTTTAAATAACTCTCAAATAGTTCATTAATTTTAGAAATTTTTTTTATTATCATGTCATCATTTATCATAACTAAATAAAATGTTACCCACTGAATGATAGTATAGTAGTAGTAGTAGTAGTAGTAGTAGTACAGATTAAAAGTTAAGTAACATATTGTTCTTTAAAAAAATTAATTTTATTAAAATTTAAATATGTTTTTAAATTATTATTATTGAATTTTACTCCGAAACGTATAGGTATAACTGACTAATCGCAATTAGGCAAATAAGCGTGCAGCCAGACTTGAATAATTACCTGCATTGCCTGTCGGAGGTACGTGTAGGTATTACTTATAGGTACGCCAGCATTCAGCAAACATCAGCAAACAAAGTTCAGCACGCCGCACGAAAACACCGCAAACCCTAACCTAAAAAAATTCACACATTTCACAGTCGGTGTCGACTGTCGGGTGCTCCAAGTCCAAGTCGCTGATTTTTAAATTATTTAATAAAAATTTTTTTAAATGGACAGATACATTATACAGCTGCGTAACGCCTGGGCGCACCAGGACGGCGATCACCTAGCCAGTTTGCTGTCGCTGCGTCTAAGTCTTCCCTTGAACACTCCACCAGAGACTTACGTTGGAAAAGCCATGGAAATTCTAGATCCACCTCTGGACGATCTAGCCCTGCAACACATAAAAACACTTCTCTCCATACACCAGGGCGATCTGGCCAATGCCTACACGAACCATAGCACCACTGTACAAACTTTGGTCAAGATCCTGCAGCTACAGAAGGAAGAGAACTGGATGCTGCCAGTTATGAACACTATGTGCTTGGAGCTCAGGTTACTGGCCATGAAGACAGAGAGACTGAAGAAGAATAAATCTCTGAAGCCCAATGAAAATTTGGAAAAGTGCGCCGACTGCTTGATGAGCTGTTTCAGAATCTGTGCTGCTGACAGCCGCTGTTCTGA